>PVIH01002563.1:0-169258 GCA_004025045.1 Sigmodon hispidus
AGCTCAACTATGTTCATAGCAGCATTATTTGTAATAGCAAGAACCTGGAAACAACCTAGATGTCCCTCAACTGAAGAATGGATTAACAAACTGTGGTACATCTACACAATGGAATACTACTCAGCAGTAAGAAAAAATGATATCCTAAAATTCATAGGCAAATGGATGGATTTGGAGAATATCCTCCTGAGCGAGGTATCACAATCTCAGAAAGATAAGCAGAGGATGTACTCACTCATCAGTGGTCTCTAAATAAACAAACAAGAAAAAAAGCCAAGCATGCCCAAGCGGCAAACCACAACCACGGAACATCTTGGGATCAGATACACTCTGGACTGACTCTTCAGACCCCACTCCAACTATAGGAACACCTGACTCACTCTTGAGGGAGGGTGGACAAAACTGGATTTGGCCAGGAGTGGAGAACTGAACTAAGCATTATTGGGTCAGTGGGACCATAGCACTGTCTGCTCCCTGCCCAGGGAGGGGATGGGGAGTTGCGGAGAATTAAAATGACCTGATGTGGTGGGAGGGGGAAGGGACCTTGAATAAGGATATACAGGGATGGAAAAAAAATTCAGAGGGAAAGCTGAACACAAAGTAAATATATGTATAGCCATCTTATTTGTATTATCACCCTTGATAAGTCATGCTTATGATTTTTATCTTCTTTATAGTTATTGTTAACTTTTCAGCATTTTAAATTCATTTTACTGTTTTTTTGATAAATACAAAATAAATAATGAAGAAGAAAAAGAAGGGGACATTGGATCTTCTGCAGTTGGAGTTACAGATGGATATAAACAGTTAGTTATGGGTACTGGATAACAAACTCAGATCTTTTTAAAGAGTTTCAAATGCTCTTAATCATGGAGCCATCTCTCTAGCTATTGAGCTTCTTTGTGGAGTGCATTTTGATAGCATATTATGCATGCACAATGCATCATAGTTATATATGGGCAAAAAATTATTTGTATAAGTATAGAAATTATAATTAATGAGAGTGACAGGAAAGATAGGACCTCTTTACCCTCTCCCTGGTGATGGCAAATTGCAAAACTATCCTTTATGTCTTCTCCAAACACTGAAAATGATTTGTGCTTAAGTTATGCATTAAACTTCTGACTATGTTTTGTAAACATAGTCTCTTAGTATAGTACAGTAGCTACTGATATGTGGTCAAATGCATGAATGGTAGGAGTAATTAGGGACTGTCAAGTTTCCATATCCCTGTGACCATCACAGCTCTTGATACAGAACACAGACAGAAAGGATGCTTATTGAAAGAATAAACAATAGAGTTGGAGAAATAGCTCAGTGGAAGAAAGCATCTGTTAATCTTGCCGAGAACCAAAATTCAATTCTCAGAACCTATTTGTTCAGTTAACAACTGTCTTATGTGTCTCAAAAGCATTAGCTTAACTATGTTCATAGCAGCAATATTCATGATAGCAAGAACCTGGAAACAACCTAGATGTCCCTCAACTGAGGAATGGATTAACAAACTGTGGTACATCTACACAATGGAGTACTACTCAGCAGTAAGAAAAAATGATATACTAAAATTTGTAGGCAAATGGATCGATTTGGAAAATATCTTCCTGAGCAAGGTATCACAAACCCAGAAGGATAAGAAGGGGATGTATTCACCCATTAGTTGACCTTAAGCAAAAGCATTCTTATGTCATTAAAGGAGGGGAAATCTTTAGCATAAATGTTTTAGATCTTTAGTTTTCCTTACCATGGAACCAGTATCCATCTGCATTTGGTCTCCTAAAATTGCACTGAATTTGCTACTGTGCCATCCACTCCTAAGAACTAAATACAATAAATAAATGAGAAAAAGAAAAGTTAAATGACAGAAACTTTAAAAAGGCACAGAATTCTGGCCCCAACTCCCAGGTCATTCAAAGAGAGTGAGGAGGGATTATATAAGCAAAGGGGTCAAGATCATGATAGGAAAACGCACAGAGAGAGTTGTGCTACTGGGAGCTCATGGGCTCTGGACTGGTAGCTGGAAACCTGCTTGGGACTGAACTAGGTACTCTGAGTATGGAAGACAGTGTGTGGCTTGGAGAGACTGTGGAGCCTCTGTCAGTGTGACCAGGATTTATCTCTAGTGCATGAACTAGCTTTTTGGAGCCCATTCCATATACAGGGATACCTTGCTCAACCTTCATATGGTGGATGAGTTTAGTCCAGGCTCAACTTGATATACAGACTATATTGACTCCCTGTGGGAGTCCTTACTCTCTCTGAGAAATGGGGGTGGGGTGGGGAGAAACTGGGGACTTACAGTAGGAGGAGGGGAGAGAAGGGGAACTGTGGTTCTTACATAAAATAAAAAAAAAACTTTTTAAATAAATAAATAAACAACTGCCAGTAACTCCAGGTTTAGGGTATCTGATAGCCTCTTTTGTCCCACATAAGCACCTGTATGCATGGAACACATACAAACACACACACACACACACACACACACACACACACACACACACACACACATACACACACACACAAACCTTTAAAAAAGAACTAATAAATATCATATGTAACTATCACGAGTATATACAAATTTAGGGAATTAGCAACTCAGATAGCAATCTACAAATACAAAGTAGCTACATTCTGCTGCCTTTGCATCTCATAATCAAATTCTTTTTGTAAAGGACAAAAGAAACACAGGTGTAGTTGTGTTTTTGTTCCAGGAGTTTAGACTATCAAAGGTCATCTTTGTCCTTAATCATTTCATTTTCTTTTTGTCACTCATTATATTCCCCAATAAATAGTATCAAATACTTGTTCTTACTGTATTATGTTTGGTGGGTGGTAGACTTATGACACTAAAAAATGAAAATAGGACAAACACTTCTTACAGTATCCATTCCTGTAGCAAGTATAAAATGTTTGGTAAAGTTATGAACATCATGTTATATTAACCTAATAAGTCAGAAAAGAAGGGAAAATGGAAACAGTAACTGATTAATGCCCTGTAAAGAGACTAAGGTGTTCCAAGAAACATTCCCGTCTTTTTGCATAGCTCTACAAAGAAAAATTGGGAGTGAAGTTGGCAACATTAACTTAATTTACAGCATCTACCACAAATATCCTCATGATATATGATCCATATAACTGGAGAAACACATACTACAAAACAGACTATTTAAAATTTTTTATTTTGGAAAGATATAATGATGGAGGACAGATTCTGGGGTTTGCATGTATGCAGAGCATGTGTACTGTGCTCTTAATATAATTGTTAGACAATTTCGACAAAGGCTATAATGAATATAGTGGTTTCTTTCTTTGACTTATTAGTAAGAGTTTCTCTGGTGGAAAACTAGGCATAAGTATCACTAAACATTTTGTTAGAGGAAGTTTAGTTTATAAAGTGTTTACACTTAAAACAAAATCCTTTGTGATAACTAGAAATTTTAGTTAATGAATCATATTGTAAATGAAACACAATGCAACCAGGCTATGTAGCCACTAGGCGTCTGGTAAGCATTTGCTAGGCATTGCTACATGTAAAGAGGGAAAGGAACGGAGTTATGTGTTATGATTATGTTTTCTCCTAGTCTCCTTTTGCATCCAGAACAACTCATTGTCAACACAGTGGGGAACTATTACAGAATGAAGGAGAACCATTTACTCTCTTGATAAAAGTGAAGCACCAGTTTTACAAACATGAAGAAAGTTAGAACTGAGTTATTTTTTGGGGTGGGGCATTAGAAGTGTTTAAGAGTCAAAATCCTAAATTATTTAAATCTAAGTTTCATAGATCCTTTCACATTGAAGTAGCTACCTTTGACGCAAAAGCCAACAAAACACATAGCCTTTTAATGCCTATACAACAGGGCTATATCTATTACTTGGTAAATGGAGTGTGCAAAATAACTCATTTAAAAATTTAGAAAGATCTAAAGATAGATGACAAATTATAAAGCTTCCTTAAATACAGAGCATGTGCATTTGTATATTTATGCTAGACAATTTGCACAAAAGGCTGTAATAAAGTACAGAATTTTATTCTTTCAACTTATTGGGAAGAATTTTTAAAAAGCCTTTAAACAACATAATGAAGCACATAATTCCTAGTCACATTAAATGCCTGGGTTGGCACTCACAAGAATTCCTGTCATTCTGGAGGTTTATTAAGCTCTATTCTGTGACAATGTATCTAGTTAATTGTGCAACAGAATCTGCATTCTTTTAAAGAGTGTAACTCAAATGTTTGCCAATTCACAAAGGTCCCATCTCCATATGTCCCAATTAATAAAGATACAATTTAACTACACTGACTTAATTTAATAACTAGTTTTTCTAATAGACAAAATCCAAAGCATGCACTTATATTCTTGTTTCAAATAATTCTTTTTTACTAGGACCAACTGAGAAATTATTATTGAATGCTAAAATGACCAGAGGAACGAAATATACTTTCTCTATATTTTGAAGCAACTTATTCTGTTTTATTGATGTTTGCATTATCTAATTTTAATTTTTGCATAGTGATTTAGAATTTAAAGTCAAATTTGATATTGATTTTTCTTTTACAGTTATACATCAGCACTAGGTGGCAATGTTGTCACAATGAAAAACTGCAGCATTGCAACTTAGCTTTTCATTCTAGAAGCCTTCTCTTAAAGATTTAGAGGCCTCAATGTGTGTTACTTTCATTTTCCAGTGTCATTAAAATGTATCTTTAATAAACATAAGGTAGATTAAAATTCATTGTCAAGTTCTGCTATTCACTAAAATGTGTGAACCATAACTTTTAAATGATACATTCTAGGTGTCCTGGAGTTGTTTTATTTTTTGTTGTTGTTGCTGTTGCTGTTTTTTAAATCTTTGAATAAGGTAGCTTCTTTGAATAAGTATCTTATTTTCTTTGTTTAAACGCTTTAGTGTAATGGTGGGAACATGACATATGCTTCTAATGTTAGTACTTAGAAGACTGAGACAGGAGAATCACAAGATTTAAGCTATCTGAGATAGTCCTTGTCCACACACACACACACACACACATACACACACACACACACACACACACACACACACACACCCCTTTATCATTTAGTGTACAATACTAAACCAAAATTTGTTTAACAAGCTTTCTGAAAATATTGTCTGGAGTTTTGTGGTAGACAGCAATTACTGAAGAAATAAAAACTTTATTTTTTAACAATAGAAGAAATAATTATAGATATACTACCTAATTTGAAATAAAATTATGGTTGAAAATATTGTTTCATTGTGTATTGTGAAAACAAGGAATACAAGGGAAAGAAAATAGGAAAAGGAAAATTATCATTTTGAAGAAAATTTCTTAAGAATAAGGAGATTTACAAGGGTAAGGCAAATATTTCAGGAAGAAATAGGGTGGTACATGATTCTGCAAAACCAACAGGACACCACAATAGGTCAATCAACTACCAAAGGGAAGGTGAGCTTCTCTCTGTCTAATGGTAAGCTTAGGTCCTGGTTGCACAAAAATAAATAGGGAAGGTTGATTAATACTTGTGTGCACAGTAATGCTTTTGTAGCTTTCTGCTCAGGATAATAATTTAGTTCAGTGAAGAAGAGCACAGATCTGCAGATAAAATGCCTGGATATCAATTCCGCCACTTCAAACCATTCACTAAACTTCTCAATTTCCAGTTTTTATGCAGACATCACAATGACTACATTATATAGAGCTGATCTGAAAATCAAAGAAGAGAGACTGATAGATTGATAAGGTTCTATTAGAGAAGAGGTGTTGGAGGACAGCCTGTAAGGTTGATATTGGTAACATGGTCCCAGAACTACCAATGAGGGGCCAGACGCTTCCAGACAAGTAGCCTTCAGATATGGAAAATCTGATTATAAAGGACTTTATGGAATGCTTCCCCAGGGTGCAGGTGCTGACAGCTCTGCCCTCAGCTGGCAATGGTTTTCAAGTAAAGAACCTCATGGGAGAGTTTGAGCCACTCTAGGATTGTTAATTCAAAAGTATTATTGGAAAGCTGGTGTGTTCTCTATGCTGCCCACCCGCATGAGAGGAAAAGCTTGTCTATCAAGAATTTTGAATATCTTTGTTTGTTTGTTTGTTTGAGGCAGCCTCCTATAGTTTATGTCATGCATTTGCTCTGTAGCTGAAGTTGGCTTTAAACTCTCCATTCTCCTACTTCTACCTCCAAAGTGACAAGGTCTACCACAAGCCTCAGAGTACATACTAGCTGCATCAATTGAAATCTCTAAACCCTGGATCCAAATATACTGTTACTCCTTATAAATTATTCACTCAGGTATTTGTAATAGACCCAGGATATACTCTAGTGTTATGCAGAGACTGGGCTATAGTTCTAGAGCTGGAACCAGGTTCTTTTCACCTTGTTTCTATAGTATTTCAAAGCTCACTGAGGAGTCAATTCTCAGTTTAGTATCATGCAAAACCAAACTAAAGGCAATGACTCTTGCCTTCAGTAAGGCATTGTGAGGGCAACTCTCTGCAACACGAAATGGAATGGAACCTCAGTTCATATTTGTTCCTGCTGCCTCTATTCTTACTACTTCTACTGTTCTTACTACATATGATCTGTTTGTCTTCAGGCTGTGAGAGAATATTCTCTTCACCTTAGGGTAAAAGGGGATTTAAAACCTAAACATTAGATATTTGTACAATATACTAGTTTGCTGATGTCTCTGCTGACACTGAGAAAATTATTTAAAAATATTAAAGGAATTCAGTAAAGTATAAAAACCCACCCACTAACAAAATAAAAACAAGCATTCATAATAAAATAATATGTGAATTATAAATATAAGAAATGTGTTGTTATTTGTGAACTTTATTCTTTGTTTCTGAAACACATATGACAAATTAATAAATGTAAAAACTGTACTTTAAAATATAGGAAATCACAACATTTTATTTACTATAAAACTTCCCCTCTTCATTAGACTATAAAGCTCTTGATAATGAAGATCCATTTCATATGCTCAACAATGAACTCAAACTGGACACATTAGACAATAGTAATCTTTCCTAAGAAGAAACAACCGAATAAACAAAAATAGCAAATGCTATGTCAAAGGAAACATAGCAGGCTGTTTCTTCAAATTTCTTCTTGGAATTACAATAAAAAAAAAATCACTTCTTGTGTGTCATTGGTTTACTACAACCTGTGGGTCTTTAACTGTTGAAACTGTGAGGCTGTGTAAACAAACAAACAAAAGCCAGCTGGGTTCAGACATTCAGGTAGTTCCACTACTTATCAGAAAACTCTGGATCCTTTTCACCTTGAAGATGTGTTAAATAATACCAGTTTACTATAGAAGTGTTAGCAAAAATCAAAGTGGCAATTTAAATCATTAGTTTTAACATTTACTTCTAATGTGTACTATTCTAATTGGTAGATTTAAATTGAATGCTTCAATACTTTTTGGAGTCTGCATGTATTTATTTTTAAAGAGTATATTTTTGGTTGAAATTAATTAAAGATATTTTAAGCTATTTAATACATATTATTACAGAATTGTGCTTAGTGTGCGGTATCAAAGCAAAACCTGGGAACACTATTAGATGGCTTTGAGTGAGCTGCCTGATGCTGCAGGAGTTGTGCTGATCACTCACCATAAAAGCTGTGATTGAGATATTCCAGAACGTGGATGCTACCACAGTAATGGAGTATAATCTAAAATATATTTAGCAATGTATACACAGTCACACAGTTAATTTCTTTGGAAGCCAGAATTAATATCCAAATATTACTGAGTTTATCAACTGTATTTTTTCTACTAAAAGCACTTGTAGAAATAATGGTCAAACTATGAAGGAATAATTAATTAAGGGAACTAAGGTTATATGTGTTTGCACAGCACAGCTGAGTGCTTAAAGATTAGCTTTTGGAAGAAGTTAATTATAGTTGGAAAATAATTTAAGTCTACAAAATTCAAAAGGTGGTAAAACAGCCCCGACTCACTTAAAAACATGCTTATTGCATATTTACAGTGTGCCAAGTGCTGAGGAACCTGCACGGAAAAATAAATAAAGAAAATGATTTAAATAGGTTCTGGTGAGAGATAGAGCTTTACATGCGAATGAGAAATCACGGTCCTGTGAACTGGTAAAGACGGAGCAAGGGGTGCTTTGTTCACTGTGAGGA
This sequence comes from Sigmodon hispidus, assembly GCA_004025045.1. Lineage (NCBI taxonomy): Eukaryota > Metazoa > Chordata > Mammalia > Rodentia > Cricetidae > Sigmodon > Sigmodon hispidus. The sequence goes on from PVIH01002563.1 coordinate 8,151, forward strand.
TAAAATGTATGACTTGATCCTTCATATCAACAGGAGTGGAAAATAACTCCAGTGAAGTAAAGATCCTGAACAATAAGAGGAGAATAAAATAATGCCACCAGAGGAAAAAAAATTAATCAAAGTGAATGAGGTAGGTTATATTGTGTTGACTCCAACTCCCACAGCAGGTGTCTAAACAGCCTGAGTGCCTCTCCTTCATATATTCTTCATTCTATTCTGTCTTTTATCAGCTTCATTGGTCAAGAAAGTAAGTGGTGGTTGTATCAATATATTTCTCATGTTAGGACCATCTGCTAGCTCAGTTACTCCAGTACATTCTCACAGTATGAAATTCCTAAGAGGAGTGATTCTAATGTAACATTGCAGAAATTATATAAACATCCCATGAAACTGAGCATGACAGTCATTTTTATTGTAAGACATTTTAAATATATATTATATATGTATACATAAATATAATCTGTCTGCTCTTGTTTTTCTTCTAAAATTTAGAACCCTGCTTGTATTTTAACATTTTTAAACTACATATTATTCTTTTGTTTATACGAATTAATTTTGATGAAATATACATCCAAACTGTTAAACTTTAATGGAAATAGCAATGTGTGGAACACTTAATGAATAATCATTAAACAGGATAAATAGCAGTAGAGACTACCATTAAATTTTCCATCTCCATTTATTTCACATACTTTTCTTCTACAAACCTGTGGAAAGGATCTACAAAGAGGATGTAGAATATGGCTCTGGTGTCCGTGAAAAATTGTAATATGAATCACAGACCTGCTTGACACTCGCCCTTTATATTTAAATTCTTAAAAATTGAAAGCATACAATTAGAGAATAAAATAACATTCATTATTAATCTTGTGACTAGACACTGAGAATGTAAAAATCACAAGAAAATATTGTTTTCCAACATACATGGGCATCTTCGATGGAAATTCACAACTAAAAATAGGCTCATACTGAAATTGATCATTCTTTAGGAAGGAAAGAAATGTTCCCAAAATACACAAGGAGAATTTAATTAATAAAAACTGTAACTGTTTGGTTGGAGTCACATATTTGTCACTGTTGGAGGCTGTGTTTGTTCTTAAATCTCAAAGTCTCAGTAATTGATCTTAAAACAGAAATACTGAATCAACTTCAGCTTGGTTTGCTTGGATTTATATTTTTAGAACACATTTTTCCCCCTCAAAAATTAAACCTCTACATTTGTACATTGCATAGTGGTCTTTTAAATATTATGTATTAGAAAGAAAATGAGTTTAATGAGACTCTAACCAAATCAATTCTATATTCTTTATTCCTGATTTTGTCTTGAATTTAGTGTCTGCCCAGGTTTTGGACTGGGTTTCAGTGTAATTCTCTAGAGAAGGTTAAAACATAGATATCTCCAGTGCTCTCTCCCATGGCTGAGATTATGTTAGTTTTTATTCATTAAACCATCTATGTGTTCAAAGAATTCTACCTGATTATTCCATTTCTCCCCTGGGATGAAGTTATGTTTAGGCAAAAGTGGGAAAATGTCATGTAAGTGGAAATTCTGTTATTTTCCCCGACTTCTTTCCCTATTCCTGTTCACATTAGCCAGCAAAGAATATCTTGTGCAAAGTCCACTGAGAAAACTCTTTATTCCACAGACAAGAAAGTTGCTGGGGAGAGAGGTCATAATTCTTCTCTTTTTATTTTTTATTGAAGTACCTAAGGTGAATTTATTTAGTTAATATTTATTTTGCTGAGTGAACTCTGACTGCAGAGGTTCATGTTGCCTTGACCTTGGCATAGGTCCAAAAGTCATTGGTATAATCAGACTGTGCTTTTGGAGAAAGGAGTACACTCTTCAGGGCCTCAGAATGGCCTTGTGTACTTTGCTATAATGCCAACCAAGTCTGTTCTGTTACACAGAGTAGTGTGCAACTATGGAATGATTTCTGGAAAATTCTCTTGGAACTAAAACACTAAATATGCAAGAACATTTTAATATTTTGCCTTTATTTTTATTTTATGTGTTTAGTTTTTGTCTCATGTATATTTATGTACGTTATGTATTTGGTTCCCACACAGGTATGAAGACATCAGACTCCCTGGGACTGTGTGAGCCTATGTGAATGCTGGGAAAGGGAACTCAGGTCCTCATGAAATGTATGTAACCTTTGTTCTTACCAATGAGTCATCTATCTCTCCAGTCCTGTGTGTGAAAGGTTAGGGCCACCTGAAGCAGAAGCCTCTCCCTTTCATCTTCAGTCCTCACTAATACCTTCACCTCCAATTCAGCAAGCATGATACGCTGAGTGGAAATTGGTTCTCACAAGTAGTAGTGTTGATGCTAAGAATCCTTAACCTGCATTATTCCCAGGGATCTCCAGATGACAGGAAAAAAAAAAAAGAATTAAGTATTTGGAGATGCTACATTAACAATGTGGCAAATACAGAATTCCGGAGAAAATATTCCGTATTTTCATATTTCAGAAAGCCTTTGCAACAGAAGGTTTCAAGATCTCCGTGGAAGACATTTTTGTTTTTCGATTCCCGTGAGCCGGCTGTGCTGCAGATTTTCTCGGCCTGCTGGAATTTACTGCTCTTTTCACCCAAACTCATTGTAAATGTCATGATGTGTCTAAAAATGTGCCTGACTTTCTCTTGCTTTATCCACCCCCAATTATGGTTTGGGTTTGTTTTTTGTTTTTTTTTTTTTATAGTACGTCCATGCATTTTCCAATGTGTGTCTATCTTCCACACTAGAGCCTGGGTTGTGGTGTTGGCTTTTTTGTTGTTGTTGTTGTTTTATTGCTGAATGTGGCATATTATTTTTCATTTGGTTTGTCAGTTAAGTCACATATGGAGGTTTTAGACTTATGGGTTATGTATAGAAAACATAAGCTTGCTTGCTTGAACTAGGCAGATTTAATTTCCCCAAAAATCATAAACAAGTCAGAATTTTAATAACATGTACAGTTTTGAACTAATATTAATTTGATTTTATTATTATAAAAAGTATTCCAAAAGCAAATAACATTAAATTCTGGCAAGAATGCAAGGAGAATTAAAGTCTTACACAATGTTCACAAGAATATACATGGAAGCCAGATAGAGGATACTTAAAACCTAAAAATATAACCTTCATATAATACAGTTACAGAACTTATTGTTATGCACCCCCAAAGCCATAAATAAATGCAATGGAGACACCTACATGTCATATTTATTGCAACATTTTCCATGGCAAACGATATGTAAGTTGACCCAGATGCCCTTCATCAGATGAATTATTAAAGAAAATGTTGCATTTACATTTTATAATTTATATTTGCATTGACTTACATCACATATATGTGGTATATAATTATGCACATATATAAAGCAGGAAAACATAAGCAAGAATCAGAGATAAACGTCATGAGTCCTTTTTATTTACATTATAGATTATTTATTCCTGCATATACAGAATAGGCAGGTAGAAGATAGACTGTACAAATGGAGGCTTTACAGAATGGAAGAATGGGGAAGAAGAAAAGGTAAACAAATCAAATGTGCTTTCTCTTATATGAAAACAAGATTAAGTTAAAACAGAAGTTGAGCTGTGTTAGTGTTAGAAAGCAGACCAGGCTGGTACAAGAAAGAGTCATCAAGAGGGAATCAAAATAAATAATTTTTCTGTGTGAAAATGTCACTATGAACTTGTCACTGTATTCTTCAAGATTATAAGAAGAAGTCATTGGCAGTTTGGGACCTAAGGATGGCTGTAAAATTTCAAATGATTCATGCCAGTAAGCTGATCAAGAAAGTAAAGAATTACCACAGATGATTAACTAAACAAAAATAACAAATAATTTTGTTAGTATCAAATATTCACCAAATAACAGAATTTTTGACCTAGAAGAGCATTTCAGAATCATCTATCCAGACTCTTTACCAGGATTTCATATGCTCTATAGTTCTGAGGAATACTATTGGAGCTAATCTATCAGTAGACAAGATTTTGAGCATCATCATCCTAGACTGGTCACTGAATTAAATAACACTATACTTTAGATCATATTTACATTTCTAAAATGTACATAATGCTTAGATTTAAGTATAAAATTGGTACATTCTAAAAGTAACCAGGGAAAGGAGTCTCAATGAGGAACTGTTTAAATCAGTTGGTTTGTGAGCATGCCTGTGTGAGTTTCTCAGGTGGGTCATTTGATGTGGGAAGACACACCCTGAATGAGAAAGGCATCTGGGTTAGGGCCCTAGTGAAAAAGAGAAAGTACACCTGTGTTTATCCATTGCTCTATTCTCTTGACTACAGATATAAAGTTACCAGTTTTTCAAATTCCTGACATCTTGATTTCTCTTTCAATAATTAACTGTAACTTGGGTTGTGAGTCAAAAAAATATTTCTACCAAAATTTGTATTTATCAGGGTATTTTGTATGGCAAAAGAAAAAACTTTTATAAAAATATTTATATAAATGTGGAATTTGTATTTCAATGTCAATGACAGTAGCAATTTAAAAATATGCTCTAGGATGAGAATAACTCAGGATCAAATCTGTGACATCATCATTGGAAGGAAATGCCTGGTCGTCATAGTAGTATATATATATGTATATATATGTATGTATATATATATCTCACCTCAAAGCGAAACATAGGAACAAAACATCACATCAGAATGAAGCAGAAGAGTAGTGGTGAAGTTATCTATATGCAAGGAGAAGAATGGTCATGTGAACACTGAGTAAGAGACACTGAAGTACATATACAGAAGCATTAGTCTGAGGTGATGTTGTAACCTAAGCCAGTAAGTTGGAGAATGTGAAGAGAAAACATGTCCCATGGTAGGAATATTAAAATCAAAAGAACAGGAGGTACTTGCACTAGAGCCTTTGTTTGTATCTATTGAAGATCTCCTTTGTGTGTGTGTGTGTGTGTGTGTATGTGTGTGTGTGTGTGTGTTTTAAAACAACATCCACCTTCATCATCAGCTAACTTGAAATAAATTTGTGGTTCTCACAGTAATTTGTTTATACTTATCATCCCCCTAAGACCCTAATATAACATTATACCTTTCAAATATAAGCTCAACAAACCCAAAATCACATGTCCAGTGATTATGAGATCTTCATAAAAATTTGTCTCCTTTATAACAATTTGTTCCCTCAACTCTGTAAAAGAAACCACAAAGGATATTTATGGTTCAGATTGCTAAGCTTTTAAGTACTGAGTAACGTTTGCACAGTGTATTCCTAAATAGGTAACAGTGGGCCATTCTGCCTACACTTATGTTTATATACAATCTCTCTCTCTCTCTCTCTCTCTCTCTCTCTCTCTCTCTCTCTCTCTCTCTCTCTCTCTCTCTCTCTCTCTCCCTCTGTGTCTCACTCTTTTCCCTCTGGCTCCCTCCCTCCCTTTCCTTCCTTCCTATTTCCCTCTTATGTACACATACCCATACTTTCTCCCACTATCTGAAGCTCGAGAAAATACTGTTATAAACTATGAGGTGAAACATAGATATTAGATGATCATCATAGATAAGAGATAAGTTTAAGGAATTTTCTGGATCCAAGATACACTCTTGGATTGACTTAGGCATTCTGAGATTATTTTTTGAATATTAGTTGTTTCCCATCCCAAACTTAACTTACATATTACTCTTTAATGAAACTATTTTTTACCATTTTACAGATGCAGAGGTGACTTGTTCTCTCTCAGACAAACCTGAAATGAAATAATATTAATTATCCTTGAATAGTTGTCAAGCCAGACCAGATTTCTGCATAGAGAGAAAAGTTGAACGCATAATCATATCCCTAACAATGGAGCTATTGGCAGTTGTTAGCTGTTGGGTGAGAGAGAGAGAGAGAGTTTTCTCTAAGAGTATATCCCCTGGTCAGCTAACCTCAAGGGGAAGAACAGACATCCAAACATTTTAGCCTGTACAAACTGGTATTAAAGGATTGTTTTAAATGCATACATGCTTGTATGGCCAGGAAATGGATTGACTCTTGGAAGAGCTAACAAAGAGGGGAATATGGTCAAATCATATTGTGTCAGATCCTAAAGAACATAACAGAATATAAGGATTTAAAATTGAAGTCAACTATACAGTTAAATTTATGGTTTCTAAAATGATTCATATTTTCCTGAGAATCACAATATCTCAGATATTTTATTTTCTGGTGTATCTCACAGTAGTAATAAGTGTTTCATTAGAAGAGCTCCATACCTGTAACACTTCTGCTCAGGTTCACACTTTAAAGATAACCTTATGAAGATTGTTTATGAATTTTAATTTCACTGTTTTAAATCGGAAGATTTTGAAAACTTTGGAAAGGCATACATATAAGTTGGAGACAACTAACCATCTATGATCTGGACAAAAATCTTCTAATCTATCAGCTCTTGTACTTCTGATATAATGTTTATATTTATGAGTATATATGGAGAGAAGTATCCTGCAGAATTTCTGTATTTCATGAGGATCACTAAATGTAACCTAGGCTGGGACTTTGCAATAATGTTGGGACTTCTCTCCCTGAATAACTTTCTTAAAACACAGTTGTGGCACACTGGCGTCTTAGGTGGAATGGTGTGTTTTTTCTACCAAAGAGAAAATAAAAACTCTATTTGCACTCCCAATAAATGCCCTACATAATTTTATATTCTCCTCCAAGTCTACAATGTCTGAAAAGAACCTTCTAAATCATAGACTACCATTTATAAAGTTGATTGGATGAGCTGTATGTACCATCTCATAGGATTTTCTGAGTCTTCTACTTTTGGATCTGATGAGCTAGCCAAACTATATTCTTTTTAAATACTGAACAAAGGGCAGAACAAACACTCAAAATAGATGTGAGGACAGAGACAGTATACTTCATGCAGTGAAGTCTTGCATGTAGCTATGGTCATAAACCTAGACATCCATTGTACAATTAAAACCCTCATCAAGGAATGTTGTATAGCTTTGTACATTTTTCATGGTCTCCCATATATACCTTGAAAGCACGCAGTGACATTTTACCATATCTATAAGGAATATGAGTTTTAAAGACTACATTAAAGCTGACACATACAGGTTTTATTAACTAGAATACCTCAAGAATCTAAAATTAAAAACTAACTTAATTAAAACCTAAAAAAGGTAATATTAACACAGTTACTTACACTTAGATGAAAATAGTCCAAGATTATGAATAAAGGGGAAACCCACAGATGTTTGCAATGTCTTATATTAATGGATAATCCCAAAGGATACAGTGAAGCCTTATATCCTTTTCAAACTTCTTGTACAGATTTATGAAACATTGTGTTTCAGAGAAAAATCTGAGGAGTCTGGAGTCAGTTCTGTGTTTGAAAGTCAGTAAAGAAAGCACACCCTACAGAGAATGAACTATAGCCCCCCCCCACACACAGAACATATCATTGACCTGGTTAAAGAAGAAAAATGTTACAAACCATAAATACTTTGTGGTGTGTCTGGCATATGTAGGATATAAACAGCATAATATCACTTTGGTATTCTTGTGTGTTATCACATAAAGTATTGTTTTCAGTGCAAAACACATATAGCAGGCAATAGTGGAACACACTTCAATCCCAGGACTAGGGAGCAGAGGCAAGTAGGTCTCTGTGACTTTGAGGCCAGCCTGGCTCACAATCAGAATTACCTGGTGAAACTCTGTCTCAGTCAACCACAAAGAACAAAGAAAAAATGCTTAAAAGCCATTTTTTCACATACATAGGGAATTACCTTAGCAGTTTATGATTAAACATATTTTGTATATGGTTTAGAACTCAGCTGCCATGCATATTTCTACATTTAGTAACTACTTATGATTTTTATCTTCTTTATAGTTATTGTTAACTTATCAGCATTTTAAATTCATTTTACGGTTTTTCTTGATAAATACAAAATAAATAAAGAAAAAAATGTCCAAAAAATACATTTATATATTAAATAAAATTCTCATTTTCCTAAACTGGAGTATTGAAAGCCTTCCAGAATCAGCATATTTTTATTTTTATGGTCAAATCTAACAACTCTGAATTTTCTATAATTCATACTAGCATTAAGGTTTATAAATCAGTATGTGTATGTGTCTGTGTGTAATTGTCTTTCCTATGACTGTGATCAAACTTATACACCAGTTTACTTTTATAACTCTCTCATGAATTTGTCTCATAAAAGAATAGGGGGCAATTGATACTTTCTTTCCTCCTCAAAACTTCAAGCATGAGCCCCTGGTCTATGTTCCTCTGGAAGGTGCCTTCACAACACTAACACCTCATTATCAAGCCAGATGTGTGGCAGCAACATTCTCCATGACAGTTCAAATAGGATGTTTTTTGCGAGAGTGTTTAATTCTGTACTACAAGTGGACAGAACTATCCAGACCGCTTCAGCACTCTTATTATGGGTTTCATACTTTTGCTAGCATTTCCCCCCCTTTTAATAGGTGAAGCAGCTGACAACTGAATTAGTACACTCTTCTTAGTATGCCAGTGGCTCATGACAATAGCCTAAGGGGAAAGATATAGATAACTGAGGAGTTTTCTCACTGTTGTGATATATTTTTTCATATGGTTAATAAGGCAATTGAGATGACATTCTGTCACTGTAGTGTAATACAGTGAGCTTGTGATTTCCCTAGTGCTACCACTAGGAGGAGATGAACTGTGCTTGATTCAAAGGTAAATAAAGAGGAAGAAGAAGATGAAGAAATATATAAATTTGTGGTGCTGGGCAAGCATCATTAGATATTAGCAGTCTCTCATGCTAAGGGTGTAGCCAGTGTTGATCTGTTAAAATGATGGAGATAGTAAAGTAAAACAATAAAGAAAAACCACAGAAAATTAAGAATATTTACTAATCAGCAAAAAGATGGGGAAAAAAAACTATCTATGACATGTCTATAAAGGACTGCAAAGTGTGTCTGTGGGTGTCAATGTAGTCCTCAATAAGAAGTATTTTCAAAGTAAAACCATTTTCACATACTCTTTTGCCCTAATTGCACTTATCCTTAAAGACTCTTATCAGGTATTAAAGTGTACCTATATGTCAAATTAAGAATATTGTATTCTACTTAAGAATAATGCAACATTATACAGATATATGTGTATACACACACATATTGTCATGAACTACATTTTGGCTGACCTTAACATTATAGTGGAAAATAAATAAATAAATTTATAACAATCTCTTAAGATTTCAAAATGAAAGAATTTCAAAATTTCCACTTCTAATTTTGAGTTATAAGTCTTTTATATCTCAGCTTCTTCTGAATCCCTCACATTGTTATATATTCTGGACTCATTTTATATTCTATATAGGACAGTGTCTTATAAAGCACACCTTCTGGCAAGAACCTTCCAGGGTTATAAGAATTATCAACTCTGGTGACAAACCATTCCTATTTGATCACATGACAGTCACATAGTATGATATCACTAATGTGGCTATCACATTATCAATGGTTTTTGTATAAAATACATATTGTTTTATAACATGCTTCTCTATTTGATATGATATATATGTGTATATAACTTAATGTAGTATTGAACTTTCTACTTCAGATAAATCCCTTATTTGGAAAGGTTCTGTAGGAAATAAACCATTGCTAAGTATGTTATCTAGAACTAAAATGGATAAACATTATGGAGGGTCTGTTACTCAGTCAGTTTTAACCCCTGCTATCAAGATTTCACATCTATCCTGTATCCTATCTAGATGCTTTCTTTTCTAGACAGATAAACATAAGTGTGAGTCCTAACTATATCACCTTATAAGTTAAGTATCCTACAGGTATATCCTTTGTTGAAAGGGTAGTTTTAGTCTTAAAATTTCTATTTGGATTATAACTTTAAGACTGTGGAATCAGAGCCTTAGCTTTTATGTGAACATTTTACAAAACTTCACAAATGTTAGCTTGGTTATAAGATGTATGTTTATTATTCCTATTCAGAATAGGAAAACCTTGACACCATGAAGAAGGGTAAATTAATGCATATAACATGAATAATGGTAGAGTTACACCAAAAGTATATAAGCATTTCCAATACACTTCACTTTTCACGGCCTCACAATTTGCCTTTAAATTGATAGTTAAAAAAAAATCCTTACTGCCTCTAATCAATTGGACCAAATGTTATACTTTCCATTTTTAAGTTTCATGAGTTTGTCTGCCAGATAGAACATGGGATAAAGTCCTTTGCTCTTTAAAATAAACAAGCTGGGAGTTATGTATCTATTGGATTTAGAAAAACTTGAGTCTGGATTAAATCTTTATTAGCAGTAATGGCCAGAAAGGCAAAAAAAAATCTATATTTAGTTACTTTGTATTATGGTTGACAAAATTGCATGGAAAACAAAAGAGATTACTAGAATATGAAATGGATAAAAAGTGAGAAAAAATAAACAATGTAGTAAACTGATTCTGAATTCAGACACACAATACTACCAAATATAAAAAGTGTGCCTGTGTTATAATTCCTTATAATTACCAAGGAGAATTCATAGACCAGCCAGAGGAAGGGGAATCATTTTGGCCAAGAACCTATTAAGAGATATCTTCCCAAGGCTGCAATGCAGATGAGGTGTTCTGAATTCCAAGCTCAAGGAGCAGAGCTAGAGGACCCATGCAAGCAGGATCAGATGTTTTGTCCTAGTATTAGGCAAAGAAACAAGGTGCTTGACTACTGCAGGAGCCTACAGCTGACTAGGGAAGACTTTTTTTTTTTTTTTAATCATCTATGAACCAAGGCATTATCTCCTGATGTTGACTGCCCATGTGGTGTTTCCTCTTCTCTCCTCCCTACAGAGGATGACAGGAGACTTAAGAATCATTATTAAAAGTTTTCTCCATGCCTTTTAAGTGACTTCCACGCTACTTGTTCACAAAGTATCATGGAAGAAATGTGTCTGTGTGTGTGTGTGTGTGTGTGTGTGTGTGTGTGTTAATACTGCTCTGATATGTGTTAAGGATGGATTTATGGAGCCAAAAACTATTTAATCTTCAAACCATCTTCTGCAGATAACTCAAGCAGAGAGAAAAACATAATTAGCCAGCTTGGGAAAACAATGGCAGATTTAATAATCTGCAAAAGATAGGGAAACATTGTGTTCTTTAAATGACTCTGGACTCTGGTTCAGGTGGAAATGATATGCACTGTGTTTGATCATACTCACCTTGTGGTAGTTTCTAAGGAGACTAGTTACAATACCTACCCTAGGAATACTTACCTAAGTTAAATGCTTCTCTTGTGTTGTTTTCAAAGGTACGATCAGAATCTCCTACTCATGTGGTTATCTATTTTATGTTTAATAAAAATAGTCTTGGAATATCAGGGAACAGAGCCATCTCTCCAGTCTTTTTGTTGTTGTTTGGTTGTTTGATTGGTTTTTTGAGATGGGGGTGACAAAGACCCCCAGAAATAGACTACATAATGCTTTATTAACTTTGAATTTTCTCAGTGCTAATGAGAAAGGAGCAAAAGATGTGTAAAGGCATTGGACTATAGAAAAAATGAGCTAAATCAGTTTATAAACTTCAAAGATGTGTTGATCTCAGAATGAAAATCACAATATGTGCTATTTGGGAAAGGGGTTTTCCTTTTGTTTCTGCAGGTGAAGTAAATTTATGAACAGCATCAAAATTTATAAAGATTCCATTTGAACAGAAGAAACCTCTTGACAAGGAGAAATGATGGCTCATTCACCAAAGTAACTATTCTGTAAGTTGTAAGAAAATGTCACCAAACAAGGGTCAAAAAAGAGTTTTCTGTCTAACAGTCCTGGCTGTGCTGGAAATTGCTTTGTAGACCAGGCTGGACACAAACTCACAGAGATTCTCCTGCTTTTGCCTTCCAAGTGCTAGGACTAAAGGCATACACCACTACTGCCTAGCTTTTAGGCCTTGAACTCACAGAGATCCAGAGGATCTCTTCCTCCCAAATGATGCTATTAAAGTTTGGGTGACCACTCCTTGGTCTTTATGGCTTGGCTATGGGTGACTCTGTTCTCTAATATTTCAAACTATTTTTCCTAAATGTATCATGTATCATCACATACTCGTATTTTAGAACCAACAAATCATAAATAAGAAAAGCCAACCACTGATTTTTCAATGCACAGAATATATAATATTATAATCTAGGACTGATACATACCTGAGGTCTGGAACTCCACATACCACAGACTAGGACTGATAAATACCTAGCGTCTGGAACTCCATTAAGGAAACATTTGAAAGTATAAAATTCATTAAAATATATACAATAAAAATAATTTCCTTTACACACAGTTCTTTAAAGTATTTAGCAGACCCTTTCTCTCTACCAAAATGATAGAATTAGGTAAGGAATTTGTAATATCCTCTATTGAAATTAGAAATGTTTATTTGTAGATTTGTCTACATAAATTATGCAAAGATAGAAGAAATGGTTTTGTTTTGATGCTGTTGCTAGTGTGTGGTTGTGAACAAGTCTCTTGCTAAGAGACTTACTGGTTTCACAGTGAAGATATATGAACACTTTTAACAACTTGGTACATGATCAGGTACAAGTGTGGAGTTTGGGGAAGGGAAGGTAGCTGCCGTTACTCCTGTGCACCAACTTCTTCATGGGGTGGAAATCTGATTCTGTAAATGTGGTCTAAGTATTCTGTGTTGCTATAGCTTGCTTTGAGTTCCACTATAAGGCAGATTATCATGAAAAATGCTGGTCATCTTTAATACAATTGTCTCCAGGTTCTAGAAATGAGGTCAGAACCACAGAGATGCTAATATTATATAGAAACTCAACAATTAAGTAAATATTACCAGATGAACCTATTTATGAAAAAAATATTGTTCTCTGTTTATGCTCAAATGTCATTAATGCCTTATTTAATGTATCTATCTAATAAAACATATACTTAATAATATATATTCATTTCGTCTATTTTTTTCTTTTTTGTATACTTTATTATTATTATTATTATGAGCAAAGAAATCACACTTTCTATCTCTGTATATCATTATTCAAGGTCCCTTCCCCCTTGCACCATAGGTCATTTTTTCTCCTTCAGAACTCCCCATCCCCTCCCTGGCAGGCAGCAGACAGTCCCATGGTCCCACTGCCCCAATATTGCTTAGTTCAGTCTCCACTCCTGGCAGATCCAGTTTTGTCCCCCCTCCCTCAAGAGTGAGTCAGGTGTTCCTATAGGTGTAGTGGGATCCGAAGGGTCAGTCCAGGGTGTTTCTGATTCCAAGCTGTTTAGTGGTTGTGGATTGCAGCTTGGGCATGCTTGCCTTTTTTCTTGTTTGTTTGTTTAGAGACTACTAATGAGTGAGTATATCCCCTGCTTATTTTTCTGAGTCTGTGATACCTCGCTCAGGAGGATATTCTCCAAGTCATTCCATTTGCCTGCAAATTTTAGGATATCATTTTTTTCTTACTGCTGAGTAGTACTACATTGTGTAGATGTACTACAGTTTGTTAATCCATTCTTCAGTTGAGGGACATCTAGGTTGTTTCCAGGTTCTTGCTATTACTAATAACGCTGCTATGAACATAGTTGGGCTAATGCCTTTGGAGTGTGACTGTGCATCTTTAGGGTATACACCCAGAAGTGGTATTGCTGGGTCCTTGGGGAGATTGATTCTCAATTTTCTGAGAAACCGCCATATTGCATTCCAAAGTGGCTGAACAAGCTTACACTCCCACCAGCAATGGAGGAGTGTTCCCCTTGCTCGGCATCCTCTCTAACATAGGTTGTCATCTGTGCCTTTTATCTTAGCCAATCTAACAGGTTTTAGGTGGTATCTCAAAGTTGTTTTGATTTGCATTTCTCTGATGGCTAAAGATGAAGAGCACTTTTTCAGGTGCCTTTCAGCCATTCATAATTCCTCTGCTGAGAATTCCCTTTTTAGATCTGAACCCCATTTTTTGAGTGGGTTATTTAAGGTTTTGGGCTCTAGATTTTTGAGCTCTTTATATATCTTAGAGATCAGTCCTCTATCACTTGTAGGGTTGGTGAAAATCTTTTCCCATTCTGTAGGCTGTTGTTTTGCACTGTCCATCAAAATCCCAACACAATATTTTTTGGACCTTGAAAGAACAATACTCAATTTCATTTGGAATAATAGGAAAGCCAGAATTGCCAAAACAATTTTACTCAACAAAAGAACCTCAGGAGGTATCATCATCCCTGACTTCAAGTTATAATATAGAGCTACAGTAATAAAAAAAAAAAAAAGCCTGGTACTGGCATAAAATCAGACTTGTGGATCAATGGAATAGAATTGAGGATCCAGACATTAACCCAAAAACCTATGAACACCTGATCTTTGACAAAGAGGCCCAAAACATTCAATGGAAAAAAGGTAGTATATTTAACAAATGGTGTTGGCATAGCTGGATGGAAGTATGTAGAAAAATGCAAATAGATCCGAACTTGTCACCCTGCACAAAACTCAAATCCATGTGGATCAAAGACCTCAACATCAACCCCACCACTTTGAACTTGATAGAAAAGACAGTGGGAAATACACTTCTACAAATTGGCACAGGTGACCACTTTCTAAATATAACACCAGTGGCACAGACTCTAAGACCAACAATCAATAAGTGGGATCTCCTGAAGCCAAGAAGCTTCTGTAAAGCCAAGGACACTGTCAATAGGACAAAACTATAGCCTACAGAATGGGAAAAGATTTTCACTAACGTTTATTTTTTTAAACATTGAATCTCAGGCTCAGAAGACTCCTCGGGCAATTTCAAAAGGGAAAGATTCAGAACAAATATATATTATATATATATGTATATATATAACATATTTTTAATAAACAGATTTAAGGATTTGAGAATACAGAAGAATCAGAATATCTCAATTAATGTTTTCTCCAGTCCTTATGTATATTTGTGTCAGGTGGATAGATAATACCTTAGAGTTACTATTTTATTATTACTTCAATAGGGTTTGACCTATTGACCAATTTCTTTTTATAAACTTCAGCCTCCCAACCTACCTTTCTCCTTCCTTTCACTATGTCAACTCCTAGTGCTTTTATAGAGGTTCTTGTGAACTGATAGCTAACCATGAGAACCCATTCTAAATATCTCTGTCTGTTCGTTCACCTTGGGGTACAATGCAGCAGTCTACCTTGAAAGGATGAAAGAAACCTCACTGGGAAGACTTTGGATGTCAACCTAAAGAAGAGAGGGGAGAAGCTTTAGAGAATGTCCTAATGAGGTGCTCTGCACAGGGTAACTAGAGAGAGCTGTGCCTATTCTCCCCTCCAGAGCGCATGTGGAGTCCCTCAGACTTTTTAACTTTCTGTCTCCTGAAGGTTACTGAAGTTTCTAATGGTGTTAAGATCCTCCAGACTTGATTTCTTTAAGTCACCAATTCATTTCCTCCTTCTGAGAAGAAAGCCTCGGGAAGTTATTTTTACTCTTAAATTTTTCTTGAAACAAAGAGAATTAGCTTGCTGTTACGAATAAAATCGTTAAGTGTTCCACTTTCCTCCATGCAGTACACAACCTAAGGACAGAACAAATTCTTGCCCTCAAGGATGTTACCATCTCTTTCAAAGCACTGTGTGCACATTAGCATTTTAATAGTGCTATAATTCTGCGATGCTGTTAGACAAGCCTTATTTAATTGGACTCAACTGCCACATTTTATTCCAGTGAAGACTCATTGGCATCATGGATTAGCATTTGCCAGTGGGAAGTGGCCATTAACCCTAATATATGCGAATACTCCCACATAAAGTGCCCATGTTCTGTGCAGAGTACATGTCTAAGGTATAACATGAGGGGAGCAAAGAGCGGAAGGCCACAGCCATGCTCTATTTAGTAATGCTGATATCTCTGAGAGTAGAATAGAGAAGTGCTTCCAGGCACAACAAAATAGGTACAAGGTAAAATTTGTGTGATCAATAATAGCTCATTATTATTCTGCTACAGTATCAGAAGAAAACTATCTTGCTCCTTAAGTAAGATGTGCCATCATTAAATACTAAGCGGGGAGATGCTGATCAATTAATTATACTATTTTCTTGAATTATTCAGGTTTGACATAAAAACATTGACCCGATGTTGTATTGTTTAATAATACTACCACTGATAAATAGGATACACAAGTTTTAAGCAAGAGTTATGAGAGAATTCATACCCGAACTCCCAAAATACTGATTACTCCATCATTCAAAACTTGTACTAGTGACCCAAGACAGTCTCAGGTGAATAAAAGTCAGAAGTTCTACATTTTCCCTTGTTACGAGATTTACAAAAGTACCAGTATCACCAGAAAACATGAACTCTCAGGTGCATGACATACAATGATCAAATACTATAAATATCAATCATTCATATGGCTACAGCCTCCACAAGCATTTTCATTACACTCATATATTGAAAATCGAGATTTCTAACTTTATATAGATATATCTAACAGGAAAAAACCAGAAAGATCCCTTTTCAGAGATGCTCAGTCTGATCTGTCATGCCTCTCTAATTTCTCCCATATTCAGACACAAGGCAAGCACAAGCACAGAGCTCATGCATCCAGAAACACCAATAATCTCAGCTGAGCCTCACAATCACCTCTGCTCTCCTCCTGTCCTGATACTGTATCATTTTTGTTGTTTTTTTTTTTCTGTTTCTTTTCTTTTCATTTTTATAAGTTTAATTTTTTAATTTTTCTTTTGATGTCTCTAATCTCACTGATCCATGCAGGTGATCAAAGGTTCATCTGTAGCATTGAAATTATAGGAGGGGTTTATAGATTCTAGGATTTTTGTGAGCACCTCAAATAAATCTTTGCTGGACCCTTCATGGATGGCTAAATTGTGAAGAGAAAATGATGTTAAATTGATCCTCATTAAAGTACAACAGAAAATCAAACAACATTCCCTGCATTTGGTCAACAAACAAAGAAGGAATCCTCTTCCCATATTCATAAAAATCTTTAAAAATTACATTTGGCTTTTGATCCCAATGCCACTTTGTCACTGGTTCTCTTTCCTTCTTGTATCAGACAGAAGATTCAATGATAGTAGATTTGTCCTTCACTAAGTGACAATCAGCTTGCAAACTTTGACAGGACTTACTTTCTTATGACTCCCTTCAGTGACATGTTTCTGAACTGCCACACTTTGCTCTGTGTTGCATTAAGAACAAATACCCATTTTCATAGAAACAAGTCTATATTTCTTTAGAGGAAAAAGATAGGATGGAAATAAGTGCATTTTCTCCCTCACATTAAACAGAAAGGTTAAGCTCCCACTGACAGGAAAGATGTATTTGCAAGTGATTAGTTATATTTCTATCATACTGCTTGCCTGTGTTCTTCCTTTGATGTCTAAACAAAGCACTTGAGCACGCTGGGTTGTATGCTCTGATGTTGATTTATAGGTAGAACTGAATTCCAAACATTAAACCAGTAGGTATGCTTTAATAAAAAGCACAGACTTTCCCCCTGCTGGTTAGTGTGTGACTAAGCGATACTGTTTTAGGGCCTCAATCTGTCAAGACAGGTGTACAATGAGAGAGTCCTTCAGGCACAAAGACCCAAGCTATCCGCAGAGGGCCATGCTCTGCTTGACAGGATAGCTGGGCTTTAAACCCTTTGCAGAAATGTTAACTATGTTAAAACAAAAACAAAAACTGCTATCTGTTTAACAGTGAAACTGACACCCCATCATGCAAAAGTAAGACATAGCTGCTAGGAGGGAGAAGTTAGAAATCACCTTGCAATCAAATGACAGATGCAACTCAGGCCAGACAGTGCCGGTCCTGATGCAAGCAGATCAGAAGGAATGGTAGAGCATCTTTCTCAGGCCTTCAGACTGACACATCTCAGCCAGCTGTAGAGTGGGGATCCCACAGCCTTGTGGGCAGCTCAATAAAGCTATCTGGTAAGGCCACAAAAAATAGAAATACAATAGAGATATTTGATTAAATTAAGAGAGGCACCCCCATCTGGCCAAGCCTGGGGAGGTAGATTGACTATAATCATAGAATAAAGCCCTGTGAAGCATCTCAGTTGTCTTGTTTCAATTTACATGAAATGCACAACACCATGCTTCACCTAGAAAGAGTGAACTACAAGATATTATGTCCAATATGCATAATTATTATATATGAAGGTATTAGCCAGAAAGTAGATTGGAATTTTTACTGTATATTTGAAATCTGGACTCCAGATGTCCAGAAATGGATCTGTGATAAGGTTTTCCAAGTCAGAAAACAGATTTTTCAAGGCAAACAATACATTAACAGTGTATTCATTCTGTTATAAAACTTAAAATTTGTATGGGATATGTGAAACATAGAAAACCACCAAACAATAACATTGGCTAAATTTAACAACTTCCACATTCCTTTCCAAATGTTAAAAGAAGGTACATCACTTGCATAAATGTGTAAAAAAATAAATATTCCAGATCAAATGTATTGATTACATTTTGATATTTTTCTCATTTATCTTACTATGATCACACTACTAGAAAAAAAGCTCTATATCAGTACAGCAACTGAAAACATACATTTTCTCTAATTCTTTATTTTTGTAAGAAATTTTGAATATTATAAATTTAAATACACGTTTTATTCCTCATTAGTTTTACCTAAACAAAGATCTTTAACATACATTCACTTATCTCACTGCTTAGTATTTTATTTAAATGTATATAAGCTGCTTTTTAAAATTGCTCCATTAATAATTTGCAATCATAAATCTGGACATCAAACATTTATTTCCTTCTGTTTTACTCTAAGAAATTTAGTGTCTCTTAAGTCAGGCTTTCTTATTGATAAACCTGAAAAGTCAGAAGAAATAATTCTGTGTTTATCTTCACTTAGCTTGGAGTGCTTTAAAAATCTGAGGCATACAGGGTACTGTAATAAACACTAGTTTATAAAATCGCACTTAGAACTTGATGTGTGGGCTCAGTGGGTTTTTACTTAGTGCACAGGTCTAATGACCTGAGTTTTATCCCCAGAACCCCTAAAGGTGAAGGGAGAGATGCACTATAATAGAATTATCTTTTGCTGTCCACACACACCATGACACTCGCACCTCCACAGGCTTTATATTGACATAGTTATAAAAATCTTAACAATAAATTTTAAATATGACTTGATTCATAGGCATATTTAATCAAAGCATCTTTTCATGATTTTTCAATGACAAAAAATATCTGAACCCAGTTCTGATCCCACTGTCATAAATTGAAGCCATTGTCCATGCTCACCTTTCTTTATGGCTAAGTTGTATCTTTCCCCAAATAGCATTTGACTTGCTACCTGCACTCAATTTGACTTAGTTAATTAATTATACTTTCTTCTTTGTAGTTAACTATCTTAAAAAAATTTTTTTTTATTGTTTAACTGAGAGTCCACAAATTCTGACATTCAGGCCATATGCATCCTGAAATGCATTCTTTTGTATATAGCCCTCAAAATAAAACTAATTTTGTATTTCAAAATGAGGCAAAAGAATCAAAGGAATTTGCAACACAGACCACAGGCCTCTAGATCCTAAATCTTTACTATTTGGGTCTTTACAAGCACTGCTGGCCTCATGACCTAATTTTGCCAATAACAGAGACCAGAGTTAGTTATCTGAAAATAATTTATTTGATGCTTTAGTAGATGTGTATACTAATATTTCCAGCAACAATACCAATATGTTGAGACAGGAGAAAGACAGTTGTTAACTCCTGTACACAGGTTAAGAAAACTTTAGTTAAACACAATGTTATCATATTTACTTTTTCCATGGCAGTGTGGATTTAAAATCTCTCAAAGCATGAAGAATACATAGCAAAGTATTTTATATTTTAGTCTTTATTATTAGTGTAGCATTATTGTCTTTTTATTTTTTTAGAAAATCAATACCAAACTTTATATAAAAAAGTAATACATCTAGAATTGTTAAAAACAAAACAAACAAAACCCCCATACAGTAATAATCTTTTTCTCTAAAATACATACTTGAGGAGCTTTAGATTTTATTTTTTATGTTTCATGTATTTTAGCATTGTTTTCTAAAGTCATTGTTTTTATGAAAATTTTTTTTAGATAGGCTTCTTCAAAATCCAGAGGAAACAATATCAAAGGTATGTGCTATGGCAAATGTATTCCTAATATGCAGACAATTCCTAATTAAATTTATACTGTTTTCTTTCTGAATTAATTCAGCACACTTTCATATTAGCTAGTCTGAATACTTGTGTAAAATATCTATCTAATTGGAATTTTTCATTCAACATTATGATATTGATAATAAAATTAATGACATGGGTAGAGCTATAAGAAAAGAAATTGACTTAGAAATCCATCATTCATTATAAATCAGTATTTTACATACTTGTAGAATTGATTTATTTTTTTCTCTCCCCTCTGTCCAATGCTAGGGAAAAAACACAAGGCCTTGCACCTACAAGGCAAGCAGCATAGAATGTCATGGTATCTGCAGCTGTATTCTCTATTATGAGTTCTTATAATGGAAGGTCAATGAATCATTAATGGCATGAAAAATTGTTAAGATTCAAAAAGGATGTCTGATAAAGTGTCACATTGTTTTCATTTTGGCTGTTTACTTTTTGCATGTATCAGAAACTAATCTTCACCATCTATCAACTTTGAAACAAGTTATTGCCTTTCAAACTTTATTCTAAATACAAGATTCCTTCAAGTCTAAGAATACTTTATTCATCCATATAGCAATTGTACTAATGTGAGCCTGTTCATATTTTGTTCTACCTTTGACATACATATACTTAAGAACATTTTAGAAAAAACATAAAACATAACCTTGGTAGAT
This sequence comes from Sigmodon hispidus, assembly GCA_004025045.1. Classification (NCBI taxonomy): domain Eukaryota; kingdom Metazoa; phylum Chordata; class Mammalia; order Rodentia; family Cricetidae; genus Sigmodon; species Sigmodon hispidus. The sequence goes on from PVIH01002563.1 coordinate 28,963, forward strand.
AAAATGAGATATCTGAGGTTGAAGAAATGGCTCATCTGTTAAGAGTAATTATTGCTTATATAGAAGACCAAAGTTTAGTTCATAGCAACAGGTCCAGGGGATCCAATGTCCTCTTTAGGCCTCTATCAGCAATGAACTCACTTGGATATACAAACACAGAAATACACATATGCCACACATGCTCACTTAAAAATATAAAATAAACTCTTATAAAACCATACATGGTAAATCAAAATGAGATATCCAAAAGTTCTCAGACTTCACTTATGAATTCTTCAGCATACTTTGTGATTATAAAATCCTGATGCTGATGTGTAACAATACACTAGCTGAGATTAGGCTGGAGAATATCTATAATATTGAATTGCATCTTCAAGTAATCTTAATATTTTTTATTATCAGCAAATGTTGCATATTTAGATTAATTTTTTTATATTCCCTTACTTTCACAATTTTGAAACACACTTATAGTGCTACGTAGACTGGAAAAGGGAATCTTTCCTCTATATTTGTACAACCAGGAGTTTTATTTTAAGATATTGTGATAGTAATATCAGTCTATTGATTCATAAAATAGTGACAATATTTATAATTTAAAATCCTATGAACAACACAGTTTGCATTTTTATGCTTTATGAATTCAAGTTGAAAATTAATCTTTATTTTAATCAAATATCACAGATAAGCCAGTATATTATAATTCTGTTTTCTGGCTTACTGTGGAGTGAGACAAACTTTTTCTCATTAATACCATAAAGGCAGCATTTATAGGAGAGAAGAAGCAAAAATAGGAAATTGTATATTTCTTGCTAAAGACACTATGTATTCAAGTGATGAATGCCTGCCTGGTTTCAGAAATACACATCAGTAGAGATAAAAGGTGATAAAGAAACCATCTATCTAAAAGAATAAAATAGCTTTGAGGACTGAAATTAAGTCCTAAACTCCTCTCTCATGTTTAGATACCAACATTATTCACATCAGATAACTTATTCTAACATTATCATGTGCACAAAAATATCTCATTATAAAAATAACGTTAAAAATTTACAATATAATTTATATAACTTTTGTGCTTCTTGTGCACATAATGGGAGTGATAGCTTCATCCCAATAATATTTTCCAAAATTTATTGGAATTATTAATGATACTGTCTTAAATTTGTATTCACTTAATATTGGCTCTTCACAATATTCATTTAAATTTCAGATAAAGTAATCCCACCAATCAGCCACTATATCAACATCTTCCCATTTGCTCCTAAATACAAAAAAAAAAACCCCACAACTTACTTCCATGTTAATTTCCTAATTCTGTACTAGCATTTTCTCACTTTATTCTGAAATTGCCACAGTAGTATTTTCTTCTGTCAATTTTGAAATATAAAATGAGAAATCTGCTTTTATTAATCTACTTAGGGGAATGAACTTCAGACTCCTAAGACACAGGAAAGAAATTGAGTCAGGCAGGAAAAAAATATAATGAGAAAGTTAGGATGCCTTCATGAGCAGGGAGAGTCATTTTGTGTAGGGTTTCCCTCAAGCAACTAAATCGAGCCCAAACAAGCCTATTTCCCTGAGACTTGCCTTACCCGCCATTCTGTCACAAAATACATTGTAATAATATCATAAAACAGCTTGAGACGAAGAAGGATTCTGATTGACTGTTCAGCATTCCAAAAGGGTAGATTAATATCTGTGAATCTCACAGCTGACGCATTTTAATGCAAACTTGCAGTTTGTGGGAATTGAATCTGTCCGCCAAAATCATTTATTTATATATAGAAAATGGGGGGAAGTAGACATTTCATAATAGCAATGAGTCCAGGGGATGCTGTTATCATGAGCTAATCACATCCCATGGGCATGATAGCACTCAGCTGTGTCCCCTGTCTTGTATGGCTCCAGAGGAATGATTATCTCATGATAATAACCCTTATCCTGGCTTAGTGGGTAATAAAAAATATATACTTTCTTCCTAAGTTCTTGAGTGTTTATTTCTTAGATAACTTTTTCCTTCTTGAGTTCTGGTCCTATGTTACTTTCTGTTTAGAAAACAAAAACCAACAGAAAGCACTGACTCTGTATTTTGATAATATTTTCTGTTAGCACAGTGACTGTACTGATCTGACTGGGAAAGAGCAGAATGGCAGACAAGCTCTGATCTCCTGAGACTAGGATATAGGGGATCCATACCTGCACTGACAGTTTGTGGAATGTCAAGACTGGTTAATTCACTTTGGAAAAACTAATGTATTTGAAGCCTTAAAAAGTACAAAGATATACATGCTTACATAGTACTTATATGTTTTGTGCTATAATCCAACATAGGCAGAATGTTAGACCATGAAATTTGAAGTGTGATTGTCCAGTTTAGTCAAAACATCTACCTATGACCTTCATACTGTCAAACTGCCAAAAGTGTCAGCAGAGATTCAATGTCCTGTCAGTCACGAGAGCAAGGGAGCAATGCTCCTATGTTTGCAGTTTGGATACAGAGGCAAGATGAATGCAATAGCAAAGTTGTGGGGAAAGAGATCATTGAAATTGAATTGGAGCAAAACAAAGTGAGGTGTATAGTGAGACACTTGTGAATTATGATATTTAATATTTTTCTGTTACATAGAAAAAAATTCAGATTCCTTAAGAGGCTTCATTGTTAATAATGAATTTTTTTGTGCATAATTAGTTTATAAAACACATTATTAGCATACTATTTTCTACAAAACACACTATGGATAATGTTCATTTTTACTATATAAGAATTATTCATAAATATGTGCAGCTTTTAATGTTTTAGAAATTATGGCTACATCTAATAGAAGAATACTTTCCCTATTAAACACACTATAACCAATTCAAAGGATGGGTGCAAAACATTATAAAGATGTAGCCTGAAGTTTCTGGCTTTCCCATCCATGGTTTCACAGCCATGTATAAAATAATTTCTCAGAGGCTATATTAGTTACAAGGTGTTTGTTCTATGGCTTAGGCTTCTGGTTATCTAGCTCTTTCAACTCAATTTAAGCCATAGCTACTAATCTTTGTTTTGCCATGTAGCTCCTGGCTTAGTTATACTTTTACATCTTACTCTGTAGGCGGCAACTCTCAGTATTCCTCTGACTCTACCCTCTGTCCACATTATGTTTCAGTTTCCTGCCTGCTTATAAGCTGCTTTGCCACAGACTACAACAGTTTCATTATTATCCTATGGTAACTCACAACATACAGAAAGACATCCCACATCACAGAGATATATGATAATGTCACATTGAAACCCATTATTTTGTAAGTTAATATATGCTAATAAAAACGACTGAAGTATATTTATTTTGTGATATAAGATTAAATATGTAAAAGCAACATTAATATATCTTCATGTATGTAATTTTGTTGAAATCATAAATCGACCCAGATTATACTCTACTAATTTAAATAGATAGGGAGATAGCAATCATTGTGCTTTATGTGGTAACAGGATCATCAATAGACATCAGTAAGGATGTCAGCAGGACAAGTGAACATGGAAAATTTATTTTATCTTTCCACTCATTAGTTTAATCATTCTAATTAAGAGTTTGTATTAGATAATATTTTACAATCAATTCAGCTCTGAATTTATAACAAAATTATACCAATATTATATGATATTACATAAGATAATATTGTGTAACACATTTCATTTCAAGTTCTCTGAAAGAAATTATGGAAATCAAAAGGGCCACATAAATGTAAAGCTGATAACAGAAAAAGAAAGAAAATACATAGAAGAGGAAAGAGATATGAAGAATATCTTTGCATATTAGCACATGGACAAATTTGTCAGGCATATTGTTCCCTGTTTAAAAAACTTAATGTTTGACATTAAAATTATATCACTTAACAAAACTATTCTGAATTTTTAGCATGATAAATAATCAACATATGGTTATTAATACTTGCCATACATGGCTGGAAGTGTTTTGATATCATTTTATTTTAAAAACAAAAATTAAACAAACCAAAACAGCACTTGGGATATGAAGAGCAGAAGATCAAATTTTGGTTACAGCTCCATAGCAATTTGATGGACAAGCCTACAGGATATACTGCTTCATCAATAAAACCAAACAGATAAAAAATACAACCTTCTTCTTAAAATCTATCCAAAAAAGCTTAAATAAACAAACAGAAAACCAATACAGCTAACAAATAAAAATTCCAGTGTTAGAAGCAGGTTGCCATTTTTAGAGTTGCTGGCCAGTGAGTTTCCACAGAACCTAAAATGTTACAGAGTATTCCTAATACTAGTGATTATTCTCTAGAACTTGAAACACTATTTCTGATATACCATGTGCTTGAGTTCATTGTACATAGAGGTATAAATCAGATACTTGTAGCACAAATTCTGGTTGCAATATAAGAAACTCAGAGACAGATATCTTGGAAAGGGTGAAATATCAAAGAGTGAAATACCACAGTCAAATCTCACCCACCTATCTTCCAGCTTCCTCAGCTTCCCTCCTGGTCACTTCTAATTGCTGCTGTTTTCCTAAACCTGCCTTAAATATCTTCTTTACCCAGCTGGATCCCATCCAGGTTAAGATTAAAGGCATGAGCCACTCCATTTGGTTGTCAGCCTTAAACTCACAGAAACACAGAAAGATCTCTGTCCATGAAGTTTTGGGATTTCCTTAGGAAGAGAAAATAGAGAAGATGTCATTAGCTAACTGAGAGCATAAGGAGTTGCAACCAAGAAGGTATATGAACAAATCACGAGAGAAGATGAATGAGTGAATGGAGCAACAAAGAGGGAGGACAAAAAGAGATAGAGATCTTAATAGAGAAAGACAATGTAGGGTTGGAAAAAGATCGGGTGCTTGGGTAACATCCAAGAACTCATAGGATGTCCCTAGCTTGGTCTCCAACCAATAGTGAAACTGTTGCCTAAATAGGACTTCCCTCATTATTGAATGAATAACCACCCTAAGTGTCATCACAGAACTTACACTTAACAATAAAAAGTGGTAGAGGCAGAAATACATGGATGAGCACTGGGCTGAGCTCCTGGACCAGCTGAGAGCTGGGGAGGAGAGTCTACATGAGCAACGGGGTAGGGAAAATGAGGAAAATTTCCACAGTGATGGCTGGCTGGAGCTCTGAGGAGCACACTGAATCAAGAACAGCCACCTGGAAACCATCAGGAAAAGAAAGTAGGCCCTCCAAAAATAGGCAACTATCCACTGACATGGGCAGTATGTGGAGCCTCAAGGGGAGGAAACAGACTGTGTTTCTGTGCATGGACTGGCGTTTCCGTACCCATTTTCTCCAGTGGAACACCTAACCCAATCTTGACATTAAGATGAGGAAATTGGACTTGCCTGGAGTGGATGCTGATCTGATTCACCTTGGGACTTCTTACCCTTTTGGGGGAGGGGACGGAGAGATGGAGAAGAGAGAGGTTGAAGTCTAACTGGAAGAGATTGGGAGGGGAAATGGAGGGGCAGTAAGGGGATACATGTATAAAAAAGACTATTTTATATAAAAAAGAACTACCCAGTGATGAAATAATGGCACAAACATCAAGGAGTTAACAGAATACTTTCTTATTGTATTTAAGGTGCACTATATAAGATGAATGCTATGCTTGCAACCACTATTGAATCAAGAGCCAATAACCTATCGCTAAGTAAGTCATAGACCTTATAGGATATCTTATTAGCATTATTCTGCTAAATGAATGTATGATTAAGCCAACTCTTTATGACTAGTCTTAATTAAACCCACAAATTAATGCTCATTTCAAGCTGCATCAGATAAGCTATTATTTAGAGTAGATAGTGACTAACACAGTGACTCACAACTTTTCTAAATGCAGAAACTACAAAACTATGGAATACTCAACATTAAATGAGACATCTATATCACACCCCTTTTTCACTAGACTCAGAAATCATTGAAGAAAAGAAGTCAGAAATATGTCAGGGCTAGAGACAGTGGATGATTACAGGAAAAGAATATCTTCTGGACACAGCTTGGCAGTTACACACATTATCCCACAGTAGTTATGACAACAGACAGGGGATGAACAAATCAGACAAAATCCTCATTTGAGAGGAGTTAGGCACAAAATCCTAACTCTATCCAAGTAGTGATTGGGATTTATAGCTGCTGGGAGAAGAGGAGTTAGTTTACCCACCCCTGGTAGGTCTAACATACTCCAATGCCCCTGGCAAGTCACACACACTCTAATGAAATGTCACACATTTCAGATTATCTGAACAGCATAAATTGGACTATATGGATGTAAAAGAAAAAACTAGCAGAGGACACAACGTTGGGTGTGTGATGAATGAAAGGGTCCTAGAAGGGATGTGGAGGGGATAATCTGAGCAAAATGTATTATGCAAAATTCTCACAGAACTAAAAAAAGCATAAAAACTATTTAGGGGCAAATGTCACACAGTTTATTAATTATGTCATAAGGTCCTTCACAAAGTATTTTAAGGAAAGACTGGAAGTCTTTGAGGGACAGGAGAAAGAGAGTGAAATTATTTAAACCAACAAATTGGTAATAGGGTCTAGACTGACAGTAGCAGCATGTCATCATAGACATCAAATCTTTCTAAGCTCTACATATATCTTGAAAAACAGAAACAGTACTAAACAATACCTAAGACAAAGTAACTAAATAAAAGACTCTCAGCCACATAGTACTATGGAGAGAACAAACTGTAGAGGTGATTCCTGATGGAGAACTATCAGAATCAAAGAGCTATTGAAGGGAAAGTAGCTTGGTTAAGTGGAGAACAGCAATAAATTGTGGGTAAAAAATTTCTTCTCCTGTAAAGGGGATGGGGGATGGCAAGTTCAGAAGATCAAAAAGAACTGATGTCTGAGCACCTCAAACCCACTGCTCCTTTCTGAAACAGGAGACAGTTAATAAAGAAAAGTTGCTGTAAGTGGAATACAAACCATACAGTATAGGTAGAAAGAGAAACTGAACATCAAAGCAATAAAGAAAACAGTTGGGGACTGAACAACAGAAGATAGGGTTCTTTGAAGTTGGAAAACTTTTCCAAAGCCCTCACTCATTTTGGAATCCTCCAAGAAAAATTTCAAATAAAATGCGAAATAGAAATCAATCAAGGTCAAATTCAACTCACACCTTATTTAAGAGGGAAAAGAGAAAGAAATAGAATTTACTTCAACAGACAGTGGAAGTACAGCACAGAGAATTATCTAAAGCAATAATGGTTATTTCACAAAATGCGACAATACATCAAGAGATTAAATACAAACATGAGAGCATACAGCTAAACTAAAAATAGCAAATAAAAGAAATTTCAGAAAAGATCAAATTCTAAAAGAACATGTGAGCTACAACATACAAGAGGCAATATGAGAAAAAATATAAAAACATAAAATTAAAATTTTAGAATACATGATGATATTGAGTATATCTCAAAAATTGCAAATAGCAAAAACCTAAAAATTGCTGTTCAAATTATTTGCTCTGATGTAATAAAATATTTAAAGTGATGTGTTAAATAATACACTACCTTTCACACATATTGACATGTAACAAGTAATGCCTAGTCATACAATATTCTGGTAAGATAAGCTTTTTAGATTTATTTTACTTTATTTGTATGGATTCTTTGCCTGTATATGTATGTCTGTGGCATGTTCATGCAGTGCCTGTAGGAGCCAGAAGATGTCAAATACATTGGTACCTGAGGTACAGAAATTGGTAGCCCCCACGTGGGTGCTGGGCATCAAAAGGAGACCCTTTGAAGGAGCAGCCTGTGCTCTTTATCAGTGAACCATTTCTCTAGCTCTGTAAAGTTCATTTTTATAAGCCAAATCTGTTGGTAAGAACAGGAAGAAAAAGAAAACTTTGCATGTCTTTTAATCCTGACACTTAGGAGGCAGAGGAAAGTGGATATCTGAGTTTAAAACTGTCTGGTCTGCAGAAAGCCATTGAGAAGAGCCAGAGCAGAGCCACATGGTGGAAAGAGGGAACCAACACTCACATGTTGTCTTCTGACCTCTAGATACGTAACAGGACACATAATTATCTGAAGGCAAGTACACATACACACACACACAAATACTAAAATATAAATAGGAAAAACATTAAATAACCGAATTACTAAACTTCATAAAAAATAAGACTCTTCTGGAAGAAATGTAAGGAGATGTATTTATAACACTGATCAAATAAAGATATATTCCATCTACAAAAAGCCAAAAATGATAAATTTAAAAATATGCATGTGTTATAGTGTACTTTATTAAAATGTATAATTTTGCACTTCCAAAGATAAAATTAGGAAACTAAAATAAAGTCAAATTATACACTAGAAAGAATATTGCCAACATATACAATGATTAAAGCATTTGTAAACAGAATATATAAAAATTTTCAATATTATGAGATGATCTTATATTATAAAATCTATTTTATAATATAAAAAACTGATTTGAAAAACAATGAAATAAAACTATATATAGGTAGAAAAATTGGCAAAAAATGTTCATAATACCTTTTGCATAGTACCCTCAAACTGTACATATTCTAAACACTCATCAACAAATAAATCAATGAACAGATTTTGGCATTTCTTACAATTGAAGATACTCTTCAATAATTAGTAATGAAATACTAATCACTATTACCTAATGATTTGAGTCAATGTTCATAAATTTTACTAAGGGAAGGAAGACAGATGAACATACATATTGTACTGTTTTCCCTCAGTTAAATACAAGATATGAAAAAAAAATCAGTGATGACAGACTTTTGATTTCTGGTTTCCTGAGTGAAGGGCTGGGAGCAGTGTTAGTTGGTTTTGATTGGATATTTGATTAAATTTGAAACAACCTAGGTGGTAAACTTTTTTTTTCTTAACTGCCTACTTAACTTTAAATTTATATGCAAATCAAGCTACATTTTACAGTGCCTCTAATACTTCCTGGCAATCACATCATAGCCAATACTCATACTTTATTTCCTGTGGACCAAGACAGCAGTTTTTCTAATATCATTCCCCACCCCCAGCATTTAAGGCCTTCTCTTTGAAAGTCACATCAAATGATGTCCTTTATTTATTTATTTTTAAAAAAATTTATTATGAATAAAGTCTCATTTTTTTATCCATGTATCCCCTTGGTCAGACTCCCTTCCCTCTAAAGCCCCTCCCAGTCACTCTCTCTTCTCCCCAACTCCTAATCTCCTCCCCAGAAAGGGCACGAGGTCCCAAGGTCCAAAGGTAGCTTAGTTCAGCATCCACTCCAGGCAAATCCGCTTTCCTCAACCCAGCATCAAGACTGGGTCAGGTGTTCCTCTGAAGAGAATGAGCTTCAAAGTGCTGGTCCAAGGTCTTTTAGATCCCAAGCTTTTCATTGATTGTGATTTGCAGCTTTAGGTATGCTTTGTATTTTGCTTAAAGTCCACCAATGAGTGAGTGACTCATGACATCCCCTGCTTATCTTTCTGGGTTTGTGATACCTTGCTGAGGAGGATATTCTCAAAATCCATCCATTTGCCTGCAAATTTTAGATTACCAATTTTTCTTACTACTGAGTAGTACTCCATTTTGTAGATGTACCACAGTTTGTTAATCCATTCTTCACTTGAGGGACATCTAGGTTGTTTTCGCGTTTTTGCTATTACAAATAATGCTGCTATGAACATAGTTGAGCTAATGCCATTGGAGTGTGACTGTGTGTCTTTGGGGTATACAGCCAGAAGTGGTATTGCTGGGTCCTTGGGGAGACTGATTCTCAGTAGGAAGAAGTGAAACTATCTCTATTTGCAGATGATATGATTGTATACATAAGTGACCCACAAAATTCTTCCAAGGAACTCCTACGGCTGATAAACACCTTCAGCAATGTAGCAGTATACAAGATTAACTCAAAGAAATCAGTAGCCCTTTTATATATTAAAGATAAAAGGGCTGAAAAAGAAATAAGAGAAACATCACCTTTTATAATAGTTGCAAATAGCATTAAATATCTTGGTGTAACTATAACCAAAGAAGTATCAGATCTGTTTGACAAAAATATTAAATCTCTGAAGAAAGATAATTGAAGAGGTAATCAGAAAATGGGAAGCTCTCCCATGTTCCTGGATAGATAGGATCAACATATTGGTGGTCAACTTCTAAGCCTGTCTATGATAGTGTTCACAGAGAGATTTAACTAAGGAAAAATCATCTGGGTAGCATTGCCTTGTGAACTGGGGTCCTAGCTGGAATTAAAAAAAAAAAAGGAAAATTTAAGGTAAAGTATGTATGTTTCTATGCTTCCTGGCTGCAGACACAATATGGCCAGATGTTTTAAGATCCTGGCAAGTTGTCTTTCCTGCCTGGATGGACTGTGACCTCAAACTTTAAGTTGAAACGAATCCTTAATCATTTAAGTTCAGGTGATTGGGTCTGGGTCTTATACAATGGCAATGAGGAAAGATATGAAACCTAGAGTAATAATAAAGAGGTATAATAGAACATTTGATGATCATATTAATTAATGACTGTTCAATCACTGATAGTTATTGTCATAGTAAGTAAATATGTGCATACCTTAGTCAAAATCCAATTAAAATGTTTTTCATTTTATGTAATTTGACCCCAATTTATTTTGTAAATGTTCAATTACTGTACAAAATGATGGGATCACTATGACATTTTTACAGATACATGTCAATGTTCTTATTTGCTGCCCTTATCCCACAGTCATTTAGTAAAGTTAAACATATATATATGAATTGAAAATATAAAGTTCTTGAATACAGAAAGAAAAACCACAAATATTATGAATCCCAGTGTTAGTTTTGTGCGTGAAAGCAGATATACATTACTGAGGCCACATGAGAGTTTATTTAAGAGAGAGTTCCCAGGAGGGTGCAGAACCAGAGGAGCAGGACAGCAGAAGACAGAGAGAGAGCCAAATATGTTTGGTCTCTTTTAAGAGAAGGGGTGTGCACCTATATATGTAGTCACCTTTATGGCATGCCTCTGTATGCATCATGCATCCAGGGAGATGCTTCTGTATTTAGTGCCACAGGGTTTACGCAGCCAAGAACAGGGGCATGCCTCTGTACAAGGTGCATCCCACCTGAGCTGAGTTGGCTCAGCTACGTGGAATGACAAGAAGCCTTACACCCAGGATAAGAAGAAGATCAGATATACTCTTATAGTAGCTGTTGGAGTTCAGAGGACTGATTACTCACTTTAGTTCTTGCTACTATCTCAAAGACATTCTACTTAGCTCATCCAAAGTCCTGATTAGAGAAAAATAAGTGAATTAAATAAGTAACCAAGCATCATAAGTTATTTAAAAAAAGTTTTTACATGTCAGAAAAAAACAATCAAAAAATAAATATTAAATAAATAAATCATTGCATTATAGCAATGGAAGATAACATTCAGTGGAAAAGGTGATAAGTGTTAGAAAGCATAATATATAGCAAAGTGCCAAGAACCAATAAGCATTATGAAGGTAACTGTCTTTATTAGGACTTCTATTGCTGTGAAAAGACACCATGACCCTGATGATCAGTGGCTCACTTACCAGTTCAGCGGTTCAGTTTATTATCATCATGGGTGGAATACAGACAGACATGGTGTAGAGAGTCATATATCTTACAAGCATCAGGAAGTGGTCTGAGACATTGAGCAATATCTTGACTATATATAAAACCTTCAAATCTCCACAGTGACACAGTTTCTCCAACAAGACCACAGCCACACCAACAAAGGCACATCTCTGTTGTAGAAAATTTTCCAGGGCACATTTGGGCCCAGAGGTTTGGAACCTGATCCAAGGCGGCTTTTGTCTCACAAAGAAATGAATCAGACACTTATATTATTTCATACTGTTTGGCCTATGTCTCAAGCACATTACTAGCTAGCTCTTTCATCTTAAATCAACCCATTTCTACTAATATACCCTCCACGTGGCTCAGCCCATGGCTTACCTGTATCTCTTACATGTCTGTCTTCTTCAGGTGTTGGATGGAGACTGACTAACTCCACCCTTCTCCTACCTGCCTGTCCTCTGATTCTCCACCCACTTCTATGGTGCTCTACATAGGCCAAAACAATTCTTTATTTACAGGATACAGAGAGCATTTCTACCACATCTCCTCTTTTCTGTCTAATTAAAAAGGAAGGTTTCAATTTCCATATATCAAAATTACAACAGAACAGCTCTCAAGTGGAAATTACAATCACAATATCCAGTCTATTTGTATTCACAAAATTAAAGAGAATATTCCATTATCTAACTTATCATTGTGAGTCTAAAGTTTTATATCGAACATACCTTTTAAACTAAAAAGAACCATACCTGTAATTATTAAACCTTCAACCACATCAAAGACCACAGAAGGATATATTATTATGCAAATAAACAGGAAGTGCAAGCAACTTCCAAAGTCTAGAAAATAATAGAGATGACACCTGTCTGCCTGGACAGTCACCCAAAGTTCCTTTGTAACATTGAGGCATCATCTTCCGCCTATAAGCCCAAAGTCTCTGGCATACCTTTCAGTGATGCAGGAAATCTGGCACAGTCTGTCAGTTGCTTCTCCTTGTGTCCAGAAGGATGCCTGGCAATTTTTCTGCAAAGCAGGCACCTGAAGGACCATCTTGGCTTGTTTTGCCAAAGTTCAGAGGTCACTTTCCTATGGAACCTGCAAGTCCAGTTTATACAGCATACTGTCAAGCAGTCAATACCAGAAACAGTTTCTTGTCCAGTAGCCAACTGTTGTCACAAATTAAATTCCACATGAAGTTTCTTCAATGCCTATCATTTTCCTGAAATACATTAGTGCTGCAAAGAGCAGACCTGTCTCATTGTCTAGAAAAGTCTAAGTTCTTAAAATATTTTAAATGCCATATTCTGCATGTCTTTGAAGTATTTGAATACTACCTATCTAATTGAAATATATCTTTGTATACCTACAAACACCTAACTAACATGACTATAAGTTTGGCTATCATAGATTACTATTAATCTGCATTTCTCAATTACACATTACAATTTTATATGAGTTGCATCAGCATCATACCTTAATCAAGAGTAGAAAAATACATACAGCATAACAAAATTGACTTTAAGTTTATATCAATAAACCAAAATCCACTTATCTTTTCTAATTATTCCTATATCATATCCTCCCCTCTTTTCTTTTCTCTTTTTTTTAAAGAGATTGACTATGACCATTAACCATTTGTAATCAAAACAAACATTAATAAGTCATATTTTGGGGAAATTGGACGTAGCTTTCTTTCTTTTACTACTTCCTGCTGTCAAAGGATGATGACATTCTCATGGGGTTTTGAAGCTGGATCATCTCAACTGGCCATCTTGGAAGCTCAAAATGTTCAGGTGGCTTTGACAAGTGAAATCACATTTGCCTAGAACCAATCCACAGGGTTTGATCTTCTGTGGAGACAAAAACAGAAACTCTTTTCCCAAGTAACATATTCTTATAAACAGATTTCAAAGTCAAGATATCTTTAAAGTATATGTATTTGTTTAACTTAGCAGCCTTAGCAATCAATTGTCTCACTGCAATTGGCTCATTAAAAGTTAAAAAATTAAAAGAAAACACATTAACCACAATCCAGACTCTCTGTTTATCTGCCATCTTTCGTGGCTTTTTTATCTTTATTTCCTATTTCTCTTTCTTAAACGGCTTTCTCTATCCTCTTTTTTCCTTCTCTCTCTGAAGTCTATGCATATTTTACATACATTGTACCCCATTTAGAGGTTTTGAGAGTCTAAATCTGTTTTATTGAGAATCCTTAATCGTGTTCTTACCCAAAGAGCTTTTAAAATGTTGGTATCACTTTAATTGCTGACTCCACCCCTTTTGGTGGCATTTCAATATGGCTGAGGAGCCCGCTGCATCTCTCTCGCTGCCAGCAAACAGAGCAGACTCAGGAAATGCTGCTACCAGAGAAATTGTTTTTAACTCTGTTTCCTTTCTGTTCAATATAAGCAGAAACCTTAAATCAATCACACTTATGCCAAGCCTTCCATAAAACATATGAGTTTAACCTGTGTGCTGAGGATGCACCATTTTTAAATTCAAGCCTGAACACCATGCTGTCTCAGTACCATAAATCAATTCAAATATGCAATTCAGAAAACCTCTTTTGGCTCTGTTTCAGTGATCTAGAATGCTCTTTAGTTTTTTAAACTTTCTCAGGCTTTATGCAGGTGTTCGGTCCACCCAAGGATGCCATCTGTTATAGAAAGTTTTCCTGGGCCCATTTGGGCCCATAGGTTTGGAACCTGGTCTGAGGTGGCTTTTGGCCCCCAAAGAAATGAATCAGACACTTATATTACTTCATACTGTTTGGCCCATGTCTCAAGCACATTACTAGCTAGTTCTTTCATCTTAAATCAACCTATTTCTATTAATATACCCTCCACGTGGCTCAGCCCGTGGCTCACCTGTATCTCTTACATGTCTGTCTTCTTCGGTGGTTGGATGGAGACTGACTAACTCCACCCTTCTGCTACCTGCCTATCCTCTGATTCTCCACCCACTTCTATGGTGCTCTACATAGGCCAAAACAGTTCTTTATTTACAGCATACAGAGAGCATTTCCACCACACATCTCCTAATTGTGTCTATGATCTTAGGGAGGCCAATTACATTCAAACTACCACATTCCACTCTCTGGCTCCCATTAGCTTTTAACAATATCATAATGTAAAATGTATTAAATCTAACTTCAAGTCTCCACAGTCTATCACAGTCTCAAAAATATTTTAAAGATTCATGTCTCTTTTGAGAGTTATGCAGTCTCTTAACTTTAATCTCCTGGAAAATCAAAATCAAAAAGTAGATCACATGCATCCAACATATAATGGAACACAATACACATTTTTAAAGAGTAGGAAAGGGAGAACAGTGAGCAAGGGAGCAAGTCCAAACAGCAGCTGGGTAAACTCCAAAGTCTGCATCTCCATGTCAGATTACAAACACTCTTCTGATCTCCAACTTCTTTCAAATTTTTGACTGCAACACAATTCTTCTTGGGCTGTTTCTGCTTCCTGTTGGCAACTCTCCATCACAGGTATCCCATGGTGCTAGCATCTCCAACATCTTGAGGTCTCCAAGGAGATCCAGGTTTCCAATTTACAGCTTCAGTGACCTCTCTAGGTCTTCATTCAGGAACATCTTGTAGAATATTATTCTATGGCATGCTACTTTTGTTCACGCTCTGGAACATGTGTTTAATAATACAAAGATGCATTACTTTTGTTTGATTAAACAAAATTTACCTGCAGTCACGAGGCTACAAATTGGTAGAGAGGAGCAAGATGGAGAAGGGCTTTTAAGAGGGGGATAAGAGAAGCATAGGAGCTTTTCCAGGGAGAATCAGCAAAAATAGGAGGTGAGAGACTTGTTATTCAGCTTCTCTGAGGAGCAGAATTTCACCTGACCTGTGAATCTTGAGTTCTTTAGAGAAACAGAGATTTAGATATGTTTCCTTGAAAGAGTCAGTGCCCGAGGGTAGAGAACACACTCTGGCTTCAGTCCTTACAGTGGAAAGAAAACCACTTCCATTAGTGGCCAGAGTTGCAGCTACTGATTCGGATAGCCATGGCTAAAAAGTCAGGGACAGTGTAAAAAGGACAACACCACCCCTGACACTTTCTTTTCCTCAGTGGCTTATCTTAGTTGTGGTGGCAAATTCCATAGCCCTTTTCTTCTATCGTTAATCAAAAACCATACCCACATGGCCAAAGCTGCTAAGCTCTGCTGCTTGCTGGGGCTGGAACATGGTCCCCTTGTTCAATTACAACTTCACAAGTTTTCTGTATTTCATAGGTTTTTCTCTGCCTAAGCTGATTGTCCTGGAGTTTGCTCTGTAGCCTTCAGCAAACTTTTAAGATAAGCAAAATCAGGTACATTTTTCATAAAAATATTACAAGAATGATTTCTAGGCAACATACTAAAATTCTTCTCCTCTGAATCCTATTGAGCTAGTCCCACACTGTTTAAATAACTCTTAGCACTACTCTCTTCCATCTCCTACTGCTATAGAATATTAAGCAACGCCCAAAGCATTCCATTGCTTTCCTAACTCAAAGTCTCAAAGTCCAAATTTCTTCAAACATAAACATGGTCAGATCTATCACAACAATGCCTCAATCACTAGTATCAACTTCTGTCTTAAGTAGGAGCTTCCATTGCTGTTACCATGGCCACAGCAACTCTCATAGAGACAAATATTTAATTTGTGTGGGCTCACTTATATTGAAAAAAAATCAGTACATTATCATTATGGTTGGACTTGGTGGCATGCAGAGAGACATGGTAGTAAGAGTTCTACATCCTGTAGTCAGCAGGAAGTGGTCTGAAACACTGGGTGGTATTTTGAGCATATATGAAACCTCAAAGCCTACCTCCACAGTGACACCAAACTTTCTCCAACAAGACCACACCAACTCCAAGAAATTCATACCTTCTAATAGTGCCACTCCATTTGGGCACCATTTTCTTTTAAACTACCAAAAGAAATAAAGGTGAAATCATATAGAATTGCTGTGGGGCACCTGCTTTAGGGTTGCCTCTATGCTCATGGTCTTGCTTTTACTCTTGGTGGGGCAGGATGGGACAGAAGCAAAGATGAAGTGTTATGCCTGTGTCTAGAAATTTGCAATAACCACCACGGAGTTGGACATGCTGTATCATGTATGACTTTTATTTTTACATACAGGTTCCAATCAAACCGGGGCCAATAGCCTCATTCCAGCACAGCTGAAAGCTAATGACCCTGCAGTCCCAAAGGAAGGGGAGGAGAGGGAGTTTTAAAGAAAAACATAAGTAAGCAAGGTGTGGCACATCTTGACAATCCAGGATTGGGCAAAAGTGATACAGGTACAGTAACTATTGGCTGAAGCTTCTGGCACGAACCTAACTTTTGAATCTCTTGGTTGATAGGCGCATTCACAGACCTGAGACCTGCTCTCAGATACCAAATGCTTCTCTGAAACAGAGTTTTGTATGGATAAGTCTATGTCCTCACAGAAGCTATTGGAAATGGATTGAATCAGGGGAAAAGACTTTGATTTACTGGTATCTGTGGCTTTCACCTTTTGGCAATAACCTCTCTTAGTTTTAGGGATGTTTTATCCAGACTTCACTTTCTTCAAGGCCCCAGGCAGACCCCAGATTGGCTTACATGAAAGTGTTTAGGAGCACAGGTTCTAAGACACTAGGAATCACCAGTTTTCACTGGCTGATGCTGGTCTGGTCTCCTGACTCCTTAGAAGCCACTAGATGGAACAGAATAAAAGGAGGAATCAAAGTAAGATTTTCTGATAGATCATATTAAGGAAATGTTTAATGAAGGTAATCAAAACTGAACAAAGAGTTTTTGAGCAATAGTGACATTCAATAAGAACAACTTTGGAAAATTTCAAAGAAACAAGTCAGTATGTCTAAAACAAAAAGGCTGGTATATTTAAAAGATAGTTGAGGAACTATTCAAGGATCCTCCTGTGAAGGGGAAATTGATAAGATATCCTCAATAAATTGGAAGAATTGGGGGGGGTGAGGGGAATTAAGAAGAGAACATGAGGGACAGGATGGTCAAGTTTGAGAAGGGACAGAGAGGGAGAACAGAGAAATAGATAACTTAATAGAGAGGGCCATTTGCGGATTAGGGTGACATCTGGTGCTAGGGAAATTCTCAGGAGTCTACAAGAATGACCCCAGCTAAGACTCAGAACAAGAGTGGAGAGGATGCCTGAACTGGCCATTCCCAATACTCAAATTAATGACTACCCTAATTGTCATCATAGAACCTTCAGCAACTGATGGAATCACATGCAGAGATTCACAGTTAAACACTAAGCTGAGGTCCCAGTCCAAGAGTAGAGAGGGAGGAGAGATTATGTGAGTAAAGGGTCAAGCTAACAATGAAGAAATCCAGAGACAGACCCCCTGAGCTATTGGGAGCTCTCTGACTCTTGACTGAAAGCTAAGAAACCTGCATGGGACCAAACTAGGACCTCTGAATATGGAGGACAGTTGTGTGGCTTGGGAAGTTTTTGGGACCACTGGCGGAGAGTCCAGCATTTATCCCTAGTGTGTGTGAACTGGTTTTTTTGGAGCCCATTCCTTATAGAGGGATAACTTACTCAGCCTAA
Source organism: Sigmodon hispidus (assembly GCA_004025045.1). Lineage (NCBI taxonomy): Eukaryota > Metazoa > Chordata > Mammalia > Rodentia > Cricetidae > Sigmodon > Sigmodon hispidus. Next base: position 47,131 of record PVIH01002563.1, read on the forward strand.
ATCTGATGTCAGGCTTTGTTCAATCCCCATGGGAGGCCTTACCCTCTCTGAAGAGAGGATTGGGGGAAGGGAGCCGGAAGAAAGAAGGAGGAAGGTAAGGAGAGAGAACTGTGGTTGGTATGTAAAATGAAATAAAAAAAAAATCCTTTAAACAAAAAAATTCTAAAGATAAGTGAATTGACAGGAAATGAGCAAGAGTTTCATCATCCAGACAAGCTCAGAGATTATTTCAGTAATAATGGGGGCTGACAATGATAATGACTAATTCATATCAGTTGTTAGCTAGAGAGATAATGTAGCATATCTGATAAGGAACAAAGTCATTGGAAACAAAGATGGAATATGAGTAAGACTATAGATGTGAGGAAAAGATGGTAAATAATCTTTATGTTTACAAGGCAAGCAATAAGGTAAAATTAAGATCACTATTATTAATGTAGCAAAAGTAATAAAAACTGCTGATAGTGATGAATTTCAGTGCAGACCTAATTTTATATATGATGACATTTTGTATAAAGGTGGGACCTAAACCAAAACTGCACAGGGACACAGAAATTATAGAGAATGAATGCCATAAATTCAGTTTTAATTTCTAGAATGAATGTGAGCTAAATATTATGAGAATTATGAATTATGATCATAAATATTTATTTCTGTTATTCTCTGGTAACATGAAAGAATTTATTTTCTTGGTATCCCCTCAATGATAGATGTGAAAATGTGTAGTAGGTGTTTTCTTTTTAGCAAAAATAAAAGGAATTGCTGTCCTATGTAATTTTTGGTGAAGATCATCCCGTACCTTATGTTTATTTTTTAGGCTTGGTAACTAGACAGGTATATTGTGGTGACTATTCATAAAGGTTTTCCAGAGTAATATTAACAACAGGACCAATTTTTCCATTACTGTTCTATGATATATATGTTATATCAAGGATTTTAGACCTATGCCATATTAAGTTACTGATACTTTGAATGTTTTGTTGCCCAAATAAGTTATTCTTTTCTGATAAGTATAGCGATAACTCAAGCAAGAGTAAAGAAAAATATTTTTTCTTATTTTATCTTCTGGATCTTTCACTTAAGAAATTACTTGAAATAGTATCTTTGCAAGCAAATGGGTAGATTTGGGGAATATCCTCCTGAGTGAGGTATCACAAACCCAGAAAGATAAGAAGGGGATGTATTCACTTGTTAGTGGACTCTAAACAAAAAAGCAAAAAGGAAGCATGTGCAAGCTGCAAACCACAACCACTGAACAGCTTGGGATCTAAAACACCTTGGACTGACACCCTGGATCCCACTCCCTCTAGAGGAACACCTGATGTTGAGGTGAGAACTTGGATCTGCCAGGAGTGGATGCTGAACTAAGCCATATTGGGACCTTGGGACCTCCTGCCCTTGCTGGGAAGGAGATGGGGAGATGTGGAGAAGAGAGAGTGACTGGAGAGGGCAGGAGGGGGAAAGGAGCTTGAACAAGGATATACATGGATAGAAAATGGGACTTTATTCATAATAATAAAAAAGACTGACAAAATAAGGATCATGTCATATACTATCATTAATTATAACTACAAAGTTGTATAATTGTTCCAAATGTTTGATAGTTTTCAATTATTGTGCGTTTGATTGAAATAAAAGATCAATGTATAGTTTAAAAAAAAAGAAAATGAGAGAGAACTAGAAAAAATATTATGGCAGAGAACAGAAGGATTTTGAAATATGACTGAGGAGGAAAACTCTATAAATAAGGAGAAAGAATGATAGAAATATCACCCACTCACTCTTTTCTCCTCTAAAATCATGTTAGTCAAAATTCAAAGATGATTCAAGACCTTAAGAAAAATTCAGGCAATTTTAGAGAGCATAATCTTGTAATAATCCCTATAATTGTTGGCTTTAACACAATTAAAATCAGAAAAAAAATGTTCACCCTAAAAGTCTTTAAGGAAAAAGAAAATATAAACCATGAGAAAACTGAATGACTACACAAATACAAAAATTAGTGCATTGTGTATATAAGCAATTCAAACAAACAAATTCTCGGCTTGTTAGACAAAAAAAAAAAAATCGCAGTGTCAGTTCATTGACATAAATAAAGTGAATGAAGTTTGTATTTAACATATGATTTGCACTTGACATGTCTGTGTCTTTCCATATTGACTATTTCAAATATATACACAATGCTTACTTTAGAAAAAATAGCATTTCTCTTATAAGCTACCTATATCAATTATTAAATATGTGCTTGATAGATGTCTCAGTGATTAAAAGGTCTTGTTGCTCTTATAGAGGCCCAGGGTTTCTAACTAGAATGCTTGTCAGGTGGCACATAACTGCTTATAACTTCAGCTCCAAGGAATTCAATGCTCTCTCCTGGCCTCTATGGTCACTCAAAAGAAATACATACGTGTACATAAATAAAAAAAAAATCTTTTCACAAAAGAACTACTGATAGCTAGTAAGGGATGTTTTTCAGTGAATTACTATTGGGTACTAAAGGTACTGTTTTGGCCTATGGCAGAGCAGTTTATAGGGAGGTAGGAAATTCAAGCATAAATAAAGGGGAAGAGGGCTGAGTCAGGCAGAGATGCTATAAGCTGCCAGAGAGACAGCAACAAGTAATGGAACACAGGTAAAGCCATGGAGCCACATGGCAAGTCATAGATTAATAGAAACGGGTTGAGTTAAGGTAAGAGATACCTGGTATTGAGCCTGAGCCACAGACCAAAAAGTTTATAATTAATATAAGCCTTTGTATGATTATTTGGGTCTAAGCTGTGGAACTGTGGGTCCGGACCTTGAACCTACACCAAGAAACTTCTTGCTACAGATAATAAAGTTAAAATGGTATGTCTTAGTCACTTTTCTATCACTGTGAAGGGATATCATATTCAAGACAATTTACAAAAGAAATATTAGGGGCTTGATTACAGTTTCAGGAGGTAGTTAGCCCGCCTCTAGACTATCATGGCAGAAAGTACAGTAGCGGGTATAGCACCAGAACTGTAGCTGACAAATTTCATTCTGATCCACAGTAACAAGACAGAGAAAGTTAATTGGGAATGGCACAGGCTTTTGAGTCCTCAAAGCCTCCCTTTGACACACCTCCTCTAATGAGGCCAACATGCTAATCTTTCTGAAACAGTTCCACCATCTGGGGACTAAGCATTCAAATATATGAGCCTATGGGGACCATCCTCATTCAAACCATCATACCGCAGCCTATATTCTCATCTACCGTTTAAATGGTCTACAGACAGAGTGGATTCCCCAAGCCAGCTTCTCTGAGACACAAGCTTCACCTGGAATGTGAAGTACTGTTGCTGTTTCAGCTGCTGTCCCATTGTTACCACTGAGAAAAGGCTCTTTTTTAGGTAATAGGTTCTTCCTCTGTTGTTATACTGTGTGAACACATGCTCTCAGACTCCATGTCTCTGCATGACAAGCTATAGCCTTTGATGGCAGGACACAATGGCATTTTTGTCTAACATTTGTGTTTCATTTTAAAGTCTCTCAATTTCTTGAATTACATATTACCAAAATGAACTGTCATGGTGGCAAGGCTTATGGGGTAGAGTTGGGAATAGTTAACTACAGCTGCCTCTGTATGAGTCCCAGGAGCTTTGAAGTTATCAGGAAAAAGAAACTCTTCCAGATTATTTCAAACACAAATCTTTTTAATCTGTAAGTAAAAGTTAGGAGTGACGGTCTCACATTTTTACTGTTTTTCACTTGTTCAGCTTGCATTTACATTAGGTATTGTAATGGCACTAATCTTTGCCATCTTGTGTTGTATTCAAACATTTATCAATGACTCTACACAACTTCGTGCTTCATGAAAGGTGTTTTGACATGTGATATAATACATAGAATCAGAAAATCTCACCTGTTTCTACCATTAAACTCATATAATAATTGAGCTTCCCAAAATTGTCACAGTTCTTAAATTCTGTTTAGACACTGACACATATTAAAAGGAAGAGAAGGAGGAAAATAAGGAAGAAAAGCAGGGGATGCTACAGAAAGCTTTTCCCTGTGCCAAGGACACACAGAATGTTTGTATGCAGTCATCATAATACTGAAGGACAAAGTTAAAACCACATTGTTGCTTTTCCTACAGAAAATAGAGTCCAGGAGAACAGGTGGAGAATACAGGAGGTCATAGTTGGGTATACCAGGGAGACTAGAGACTGACACACCTTGGAATTCTAGGTAAACTATACCCAATTATATAATGTTTATTTAGTGCAGGGATAAGGTTGCCACACGGAAATAAAACTGAGGAAAAGTCATATATAATCCCTAGTTTGATGAATATCCTTCACAGTCTTCTAGAAATAAATTATATATTCAATGTAAAGAAATTGATGTCATCATAAACATTACTTAAAAACCTCTCCAACTGAAGAGATAATACTCACATTTTCATATTTTATGACTACTTTGGCAAAGCACATGTTGCAAATCTATATAGAAAAAAGAATTCTTGTTATGCTCTCCAAATGTCATGGTTCCTTATCTGTATGCAGAGCACAGCAGTGACATTTCATCCTAATTGTCCCTTCCTTATCTGTGCTGAGGTCTTCAGTTATAGCCTCAGGCTGCATGTCCTAAACTCACAGTGTGGAGTCTGGTGGAGCTTACCCAAGCAAATACAAGGAACAGTGCTTGTGGATACAGGGTCCAGAATCATTGTATCAGCCATGCCATTTACAAAGTTAGTAATCTGGGGCAAAAAACTTACCTCCAGCAGATGGCCCTACACCCACATACATACAGACAGCACTTGATAGACTCAGTAGGTTTAAAAAAAAAAAAGAGCACATGAATTTAAGAGAGAGAAGTGGTAGAAACGAGAGATAGATTTGACCAAAATTCATTATGTGCATTATGAAGTTCTCAGACAATAATACAAAACTGTTACTGTTTGGAAAGCAAAAAGTTTATTTCCTCCTGAGTTTCATGGCCTCATTTTCAAATGGGCAATATTAGATCACCTGCTGTAAACTGTTAGCTTCCCGAGGAAATGATTTAAGAAGAACAAGCCTAAGAGATTCATTGAAATGTGCTGTTGGAATCCAGAACTGTGAAAGAATGGAAAGTATGAGGAAAGGAGCAGCAGAAATTATATAGCACATATTCAAAGTGAGATTTAGGTACGACATAGAGGAAGCTCTCAAGCTAGAGCATTCCTTCAGAGAGTTTTATTCAGAATAAAATGACAAGCATGTTTTAAATAAGCATTAATCAGACTTTAGATACAAGCTTCTTTGTGTGTAGATATGGCCTTGTGTAAATTAGCTTTTTATAGTTGAGGCAAGTCCTGCAGAGCAGTGAGCTTACATGTCTGCCTGAAACATTGGTTTTAATCTGGGTAACAAGTCTATTCTTTAAATCTATGTGGTTTATTAGAGTATCTATAACATTACATTCTCTGTATGAACGAATGGATAGGTAGATAGATAGATGAATGATAGATAGATAGATAGATAGATAAAATCTGTAGACTGTATCTTGGCTTCTAGTGAAGTCATTTGTGCACTGACTATTACTACTACTCAGCAAATAGATAACTTTAAAAAAATGCAACTTATACGTAGAAGAAAATGATTTACCTAAAAACATGAAAAATAAGTTATAATGAACATTTATTTTCATGACCTACTTCAACAACAGTTTTTGAAAACATGTATTCTCTAGCTGTGACATCCCACAGAAGTCCCTCCTACACAGCTGCCATGTGACTTACCTGAGGCAGTAACAGAACTGCTTCTAACCCCTGAGCCCCATTAGGTCAACAATAAATGCTGATGAATACAAGGCAAATCACCAAATTCTTTGCCTGGGAATTTTCAGTATGGAAAAGAAAGGAAAATCTACTTGCTCCATTAATCAAAAAGCTGGTAAATTATGAATTTCACAATCTCATTCAAATTAAATTCATACTGCGTGTCTTTAACAGACAGCAGTATGAGAAATTAATGTAGCTGAGAAATTGGTTGAAGACAGCATGAAGAAAATTGACATCTACCAATCACAGGTACTAATGAAGACTGAGAAATTTTAAGCATTTTCAGTTAATATCCTATCCTCTCTTTTTTTCCTCCTTCTCTCTCTCGCTTGCTCTCTCTCTCTCTCTCTCTCTCTCTCTCTCTCTCTCTCTCTCTCTCTCATCTAAGTCTGGAGATTACCAGAGCATTTTGGAGAGGAATGGTTCAGCAGTTGAGAGGATGTACCCTGCTTTCTCAGAAGGGTCATTAGTGAGCCAAAGTTGCAACAGCAATTAAAGGTCTTACCACTAGAGGTCTCTTCCTATTTACACCCTTTCTCTCTGCAGACATCTTAGTGTCTCACAGCACACAGATTAAGGTTACCCCAATTTGTTATAGGCAACCCCAATGTTAATCAAGATAAGACTTGAAATAAGTAAGCCACAAATTCCGGAACCCCCAATCCATAATCCATAATCTTTTCCTCAGTGTTGTACCATACTATATAACAAACAGCAAAATGAAACCTCACTTCAACTACAGTAAAAACGAAGTCACCAAGAACTTATCCCTATAGTGTCTCACCCTGACCCATATACAACTAAAACATCCAATAAGACCATTGGAACCAGTGAAGTCATACAGACCTATCTACCTGAAGATCACTAACTCAGGGTATTAGCTGAATGCCCACCTTCTTAGGTCGTAGAGGTGTGATGTGTAAAAACTCAAGAAGGCAATATAATATCACCCATCCTCACTCAAATCACAAGTTTTATGGTATGTGTTCTTACTGAATGGAAGACAGCCAGAAAAATAAAATTTTATCTAAATCTGGACTTAGGATGTTAAAACAAAACCTGTCTGTCTCATTTATTTTACAGTTGTCTTCATTTGAATAAAGAATTGCTTTTAGACTAAGCAAAATAAAATCCTGAAAGAAAATCCTTAAAAATAAAAAAAAAGGAAGAAAGAGCTCAGGAGATTTAGATGCTAAATAACCCTGGTTTAGAATTAGAAAACTGATTTCCATTAACTTTGCTTAGAGTTGATCAATGCCATTGGTTCTCTTGTTTACAGCTGAGGCTAGCAAGGTGCTGGAAAGAAACACTGAGGAGTGTTGAGCTGGAAAGAAGGCTTAAACTTTACCTAGAAGCCAAAACTCTCAAGTTGATAAATTAAGCATCTATATATTTTACACCTGATCATAGCTGGTCCAAGAACTGAATTTAGGAATCTGATTTTTTAGAAGCAATCTGGCCTATAATTCCCCACTCGGGAGACTATGAAAGAAAGATCATAGGTTCAGAACAAGTCTGAAAGAAATTAATAAAACTACATCTCAAACTTTTAAAACTATAAAAATATTTGCAATTCACTTTAGTTCTAGAGTAAACACTGAGCATGCACAAAGTCCTAGGTTCAGTTCCCACTACCACAAAACATATACAAGTTTACGTGTAACCTTCTCTCAAATATTCTGCTATTACAATGATCCTTAGTGAGAGAATTAAGATTTGTTAAGCTTAACTCCCTAGCGTGAAAGGCTAAACCTGAACTCTGTAACATCAGCTATACCTAATTTAGCATAGAATCTTTGCAAAGCTTCACAAGGAAAATGTGCATTAAACTAACAAAGAAACACAGAGACAGGTGTCTTACCTGATGGAGGACTCAATTCACAATATTTGTTATTTAAATGCCAAACTTTCTATATTTAAATGTGTTGAATTGACACTCATTTGAAACCCACAAACTTGTCAGGACCATGCAGACTGTACACAGGAAGTTTATACAAACTCTAAGAGAGTTATTAAATTGTGCACATTGAACATGTGATCCTTCTTCAGAAAGCACTTTAACATCTACCAACTAAACAATAATCAGTGTCGCCCTGACAGCTAGAGAGACTGTACTTATGTTAAAGTGTTTATCAACAAAATGTGACCATTCTATTGAATGTGATACATTACAGCAACAGCAGGAATATTTTTTACATATGTCAACGTAGCCCCTCAGAAGGAAGCTTTGAACAAAGGAGCAGGTGCTAGGTCAATTGCAATACCCCCTTCTTAGTAGCTCTTGTGTGTGTACTGTAAGAACACAGTATCAGCACATATAGCTCTTGTATGTGTACTGTAAGAACACACAAACAAAAGAAAAATGGGGATCACTTCTTGTGACATGTGTTGCCATATTCTAAGTGTGTGCATTGGAAAGATGCATACATATACATATGTTCCTCTTTACTGTAGGTCTACCGCATACTAGCCACTCTTTTTCAAGAGCAATTGTTTTGCTGTTCAGCAGTGTTTAGTTCACAGGACAGTGTTGCTTGCCATGAATGCACCATCTTCAATTCAAGCTAGGAGCCAGCCAGACAATGCATTTCTTCAATGCCCTATCCTCATTATCATTCTGCTTGGGTTTTGACTGTTTCTTTGCCTCCTTGCCTCTCCAAAGGTCAGCCCGGGGTCTTCACTCCACTACTAATGGGTGCACAAGCAGCCTTCTCACTGTTCCTGCTGTGGCAGAGAAACTCTATCCCTTTATGCCTCTTTCCCCAGCTTTCTCCCTTCCTCCCTCCTTTCTCCTATGCTAGTTCTCTTTCTCTGCCTTGCAAATGACTCTGAGGAGCTATGCTGGTGGATGATTTATAATAAGAAAAAAAAAGCACTCATTTTTTTTTTTTTGAACTGGGCTCCCCGAGAGCACTCAGGGCTGCCTCGTACTGCTCAACGCCTACCTGCTCAACTGCAGGGAAACAACCTTCTGAAGGCTTTAATGGGATTTTGCCTGAGGCTGTTTTATTAAGATGTCGGCTTTTTCTGCTGCCTCTGCAGCTGACACCATTCACTGTCAGCTGTCCCCTCCCCTTTCCACCCCTACTGTCACCCCCAACAATGCACCAAATTATTCGCTTCATTTAGTGTTCATGGTTCAGTATGGGCAAATTGGGGGAAAGAGCACTGCTGGGCCAGATGAACCAGGCGATGAGGTGAAAAGCCACTGTGCTACTTAACTAGGGGTTTAAAGGGAGGGTGGAGACCAAATAAGGAGGACTAAAGCCAGGCCACCAGAGCATACTTCCATTCTACAAGAAAGAATTGAATACAGAGTCAACAGACCCCATTCTAGAAATACATTTATATTGCTTACATGCATCAAAACTTCATTGGGAAAGCCTACACACAGCTTTTTTATAAGTGCAAACAAAATATAATTTTCATTGCATAAGTATTATAGAGTAGATTAGAAGTGGTGACATTCAGTGAAAGAAAATTACACATGTACTACAACAGAAAATAAATAAGAGGACATATGTGTAATATATAACTAAGAAGATTATATATACATATATATGTCTTAAAAGGGAGATTTGCTGACAAAGCAAACAGGGTGATGGTAGTGGTCATGGAAGTGGCAGGGTTGTACTTCGATGTACATATGCACACATGGAAAAACAATACATAGGTGTGAGGTATACTGACAACCAAAGAGAGTGTTTATAAGATATCTACTTTGTTTACTGCAAGAATCAATTAAAAATTAATCAGGAGCCATAGTGGGCAGGGTGTGGTGTTATTGGTGATATCCAGTTAGTAGTGGCAAGCTTATGTCTAATTGCAATAGATTTAGCAAATGTTCAGGATATTTGAAGTTTTGTATCACAAGTGACAACACAGGGAAATTTATCATGATCTCATTTTTTAGTGGGAAAGCAAAAGGGTATAGAACTTTGGCATTGAAACCACTCAAATGTTTCTGCTTTGACTGAAATCCTGATATCCATCAAATACTCTCACCACTTACAAGTTATTAGACTAATGTTTCTTGAGCACCTCATCCTGCCCTTCCCCTGTGCTGGGTGAGCTATGTGGTTGGGCTTACACTGAAGCAAAAGGACAAATCCTGTTCCTTCACCTGTTCTCACAGAACTTTAGAAGAAGGGAGAGACATTGCTATAGCACACAGTTTAATATGAGCCTTTACTTAGAGAATTTGGTAATTATGCATAGTTACCCTGAGGAAATACCAGTAAGTCTGAAATAAGCATCAATAAGAGTCAACCAGGTGAAGCTAAGTGTGTACTTAGGGCTGATGATAAGATATACACACTTAGAGGCCTTTGCTGAGGAAGAAAATGAAACACATAAGGAAACAGTATGAGAGTAAAGTACAAATGTTGAAAGACAGGCTTTACATAGTGATTCTGAAGAAATATACCATAGAGATCTCAAATTCTAAAAGTTCTTGTCATCCAAAGATTGGAGACATCCCCAAATGACTTAAGGGTCTAATGCCATTGAAAGGTTTCATTGTAAATCACCATTTGAAGGTGGAGGTGCTTTGTAACCTAATTATAGACTACATGAAGTTACTTCCACTGTAGTGAATGAGAAAGGGTACAGGGGTGCGAATGTGCATCTTTAGGGTATATGTTCAGTAGTAGTATTGCTGGATCCTTGCACATTAGCACTCCAAAGGTTCAACTATGTTCAGAACAGCACTATTCATCAGAACAAGAACCTGGAAACAACCTAAATGTCCCTCAACTGAAGAATGGATTAACAAACTGCAGTCCATCTACACAATGGAGTATTACTCAGCAGTAAGAAAAATGATATCCAAAAATTGCAGGCAAATGGATGGATTTGGAGAACATCCTCCTAAGCAAGGTATCACAAACCCAGAAAGATAAGCAGGGGATATGCTCACTCATTAGTGGACTTTAAACAGCAACAACAAAAAAGCAAAACTCAAAGCATGTCCAAGCTGCAAACCACAACCACCGAACAGCTTGGGATCTCAAACACCTTGGACCAGCACCTTGAAGCCCATTCTCTTCAGATGAACACCTGTCCCAGTCTGGATGTTGGGGTGAGGAAAGTGGATCTGCCTGTAATAGATGCTGAACTAAGTCACCTTGGAACCTTGGGACTGCCTGCCGTTGCTGGGGAGGAGATATTGAGATGGGGAGAAGAGAGAGTGACTTTGTGGGGCAGGAGGGGGAAGGGAGTTTGAGCAAGGGAATAAATGAGACTTTATTCATAATTTAAAAAATGAAAAAAAAAGGATACAGGAGAAGAATCACAAAATCAGTGGGTCACTTATGTGAAGAACCAAAGAGAAATAATGTGAGCTAAAATGATGACAGGGACATTGGGAGTAAATAGACAGTGCTAATAGGTATGCAACGAATGTATTGGCTGTTGTTGGTAATAATGGAGGGAGGCCAAGATGAAAAGGGCTAGTTCTAGGTTTGATGGCTTGTAAAATGACTAAGTGGTTCTCCCTTTGTGAAAAGATGAGCACCCAGGAAGGTCGGGTTTGGAGAACATAATTCTTGATGTGTTGTTTTAGATGCCTTTTAATTTTTACCCATAGTAAAAAAGAACTAAATAATTGGATATGGCCCAATGGTCAAAGAAGAAGAACATGAAAGTGTGTGAGAATTATCTGCATTAGTGGTAACTGATACCAAGGGAAACAGGGGATGCAGAGCAAAAGGAATTGTGGGAAAATGTGTAACATTAGCATTTATAATATGACACTTCTTGCATATCAGCAAAATTTAAAGCATTAAGACCGTCAGAGATATATAAAGATGTTGCTAGTGCTGTTTCTTTACTTAAAAATACTTCACTTCTTCCTTGATTTACTTCTAGTCTATATTTGAAAGTCAAAACCCAAACGTATTCCCAATACTTCAACACTCTGAGATGATTTCTTTGTCATTCCTTTAGAACAAGATCTTATTTTTCATTTTACAGTATTTTTAAATTATAATTCTAAATTCATTTTTACATTTATCTAATTTACATCTACTTAAAATACTTTTGCATATAAAATAAAAAGTAAAAAAATGCAATTTAAAAATATTTTTTATTCCAGGAAATACAAGAATAATATTACAATGTTTTGTATATTTCATTTCCTGTTAATAGTTCAACACTTAGCATTCTTTGATGTATTAATCAATATACTATTGTCTAGATATTGTTTCCATACTTTAATGACCATTCCTAAGTTGATGTCTGTCAAACAAACATTGCTTCACTACAAATAATTCTTTGTTTACCAATTAAAAACTCAAAACCATGTATCTCATACATAAAAGCAACAGATGGATCTATGTATAATGTCATAATTTGTATTTAGACATCAAAGCTGCATAGAAAGCTGAGATTGGGTTTTATATAAACACATTTAAATTACTGGCAATGATCTGCTTCATCAACACCTTTGCTGAGATGGAACACTCTAGTGTCCAAACATCTTGATTCACCAAATATCTACTGAATTGACCTTTCTTTTTCAGTCACAAATCCAGTTTTGGACACTCTGAAACAGCTGGGATGAACCATTCTGTGCTATCAACATCTTCTGGAATATGCTGATGAAAAAAATCATCTTTCTCTGACACGAGTCTTTCAGGAAAGTACTTATAAGGACATTGTAATCATCAGAGAGGAAACTGTAATTTCCAAGCACTTGTTTCTTTTTTTTTAAATTGGATATTGTTTTATTCTCTACTAAAGCAGAGATGAGTGATGGTGAATACTAAAGAATCCTGTCTATCCTTCATTCTTTGAGTTATGCAGACTTCTGTGGGACTATGCTCTTGAACACTGTAAATATTTTTCACTCCTATTGGTTTAATAAAATGCTGGTTGGTCAAGTAGCTAGATAGGAAGTAGAAGTGGGACAAGCAGACTCGGAGAATTCTGTGAAAGAGAAGAGCAGAGCAGAGATGACAGTGAGATGCAGAGGAAGAAAGATAAGAATGCTGCTCTGAGAAAAGGTACTAAGCCATATGGCCAAATTGGATAAAAACCATGTGTAAGAGTAAGATTTAGCAAGGAATAAGCCTGAGCCATAGATCAAACAGCTTGTAATAAATATAAGCATTTGTGTGATTATTTGAGACTAAGAAGCTACTGGCAGGTCACGACATTGAGGTTATGCCAGGACAAAAATGTCAGACTTCAGCACACTGTAAATTTCAGCTCACCTTCTCTTCATCTCCAGCAAGAGAAGGAAGGCTTCTTTGCAATTGACAACTCACAGAGGTCATGGGCTATGGTATAAATCTAATGATACCATTTTGAATAGAATTTTTATGAACAAATTGAGTTGTAAATCATTCTTAGAAGTTGTGTGTGTATGTGCATGCATGTTTGCAAGTCTCTGTGTGCACGCATGAGTGTATGTATGAGAGAGGTGGTGTGCAAAGAAGATGACCATGAAAAGGTTAAAAATTCAACCTATATTAAGTAAAATTTATTATCCAAGTCCCAGATTTATGCACTTTCTATTTCTAGAAATAACATTTCTATCCACTTAGGAACACAGGTTATAAATATGGGTCAAATTCTTGATTCCTCCATCTGTTCCCTTATTTCTGTGTTATTTCAGTCTCTCAAAGAAACTGACACAAAACAGGAATAAGTGTGTAAGACACCAAAGAAATACTTCCTAAGAGTTAGCAAAGTGGTTTTGAGAATGAATCATTTATCAGAACGCTATGCAGCTGTAGCTACATGGTAAGATAACAGGAAGGAAGCTGAAGGGAGGTGGGGAGGGAAGAAAGAGAAATTGCTTTTAGTGAAGAATCTGAGAAAGTAGTACAGATGGTCCAAAGGAAACTTTGGAAAGGCCATCTTGGAATCTGAGCCAAGGTCACAGTGTTAGGGAGGCCCAAACCTCCCAGGTGTCCTGCTTTGCAAACCCTTGTAGATTTTGTATTGTTTTCTGGGACTCTACATTGTAGTGAAAATTCAAATGGACTTCAGAAAGCACCAGAAAGGGCTGCCACTTATATTAATTGCATTTGTATATCCAACATCTCATTTTCAGAGATGTTACACCATTGTTATCTGTACCAAGATTTTTTTTGTAGGGGCATCAGCTAAGTCCCAAGTCATGACTTTGAGACTTACTATTAATTATGAATTAATCATCTTGGGCTTGTTTTTAGCTACCTCTTGTAGCTTAACCTGTCTGTTTCTCTTCATCTGCATTTTGCTGTGTAGTTTTTTTTTTTTGTTTTTATTTTTGTTTTTTTTTTTTACTTTTCTTCCTTTCTTTCTTTCATTTAACTTTCAATAGTTCTTGTGTCTGGCTTGCAGCTGCCTAGTGTCTGACCTAGGATGTTTCTCTCTCTCCTTATCTGCTTGCCACACCACCTACCCCACTTCTGCCTGAATTAGCCATTTAGCTTTTTATTAGACCTATCAGTTGCTGTAGGCAGGCAAGGTGAAACAAATGCAACACACCTTTACATAATTAGACAAAAACACTAAAATCAAATGTAACACACGCTCACATCATTAAGAAAACACAGCATAAAGAATGCAGCACATCTTTACACACTTAAAGTAATATTCTGCAGTATAAACAAATCTAACACATCTTTATGTAGTTAAATATTCCACAACAGCTATCATAGATTCCTCAGTTCCCAAGGTCATCAGCCTATTAGAATAACACCATCCATGGTCTTGTCTCTGATATCCTGCCTCCACTCTTCCGTGCATCCTACCTCACCTTTCCTCTTCTTTAGCAGAGTCAAATGTTTGATGTTGTAAGCTTTTATTTAAGATTAATTAAATATCAGTGGATTTAGATCATTTTCAAGTGACACTAAAATTTGTTAACATATAAAATATCTTACAGCATCCCATTGTCTTGTAGCCATGCTTATTTATTTGTTTTAGTTCTCTTATGATACCTTTTATTTGTATGGTCTCACTGCCAAACTGGTTTATTTTCTTGAGTCTTTAAACCATTGTGAATTCTATTCAGGCCATGTGTGGTTGCCTTTTCTACAAAAATCAATCTTTCTAATTTTTGGCTGATATATCATCTCTTCTAGAAAATATTTGCTTATCACTGAGCAGTATACTCCTTATATATGGTCTCAAAGAACCCAGAATTTAACCAGATGCCTATCATCTTTCATCATGATTATATAGTTGCTGTCAGATACTTCAACAAGTATAAAGTATTAAAATATTTGTTATGTAGGTTGGGCTGTTATATGGTTATAAGTATAATGAATATGTGATAAAATAGTCATAGCTAAGGGACCTAATTTATTAAAAGCAGTTATATGCTATTAATTACTACAGGAAAAATTTAAATTTAAATGAGAAAGAGAGATGTCACATATTTCTCGTACTAAGAAAATAAATGTAGAAAATTTTAAAACATGAATTATAAAAATTGCAAAATAATCTACTACTTAGTATACTTAGTATAGGTAGAAGTCAAAACACTTCTCATAATATTTTTTATAAGTATTCTTTTTTATTGTTTTTAAGTTAGAGATAGGAGAGCAAGCTCATCTAAAATTTAAGGTATGCAGACTTTGGATGGAATGAAGCACAATGATAGATCTCATGCATAGCAAACATGAAACCCTGAGTTTGATTCTCACCACCACCACAAACCTGTTCACACAGATGCACACATGATACACACACACTTCACATATTGTCCATAAAAGAAGTTTGACTAGCTCTGACTTCTCTGCCTTACCGTTATACCCCGAATAAAGGGAATTATTTAAAAATATTATTAACTTTTTTGAGACCAGAGATCTCATAAATTTACTTAGCATCTATAACTTTTTTATTCACAGACTTTATAGTGATGATATGGGTATACCCAGAAATTTTTCCTATTTCCTCTTTCTCACCAAGAATACATTCTGAAAGCACAAGTGGCAACATGATCAACATTCAATGAATGAGCTAAATTTCAAGAAACCAGAAAAAGACATCTAGAAAGTAAATATCCTAACATTTATGTCTACCATATTTTAAAAGTATTTATTATTATTGTAATAATGCCAATGATGTTATATTTTTATTAATATGCCAAAGCTAAACCTTCAGTTACTTATTTAGTTAATTTTTTTCTCATATAATTCTTACTTTTGATTATGGAAACTAATATCAAAAGAAAAATCTTAAAATTGTAAAAGGTGCTATTGATTCCTATTGTTAAAAAAAAATTAAAGTCTTCTGTGATAAAGTGATTTTCCCCTTCATAAGAAATGAAGCTGAACTATTTGTAAATAAAATAGCACATGTCTTAGTGCTAGATCGACTTCCCTGGATTCTTAGTTTCAATAATCAGAATTTGTAAAACTCTGGAAATGTATTATTCATACCAATTTACCTTCATATATATTTACATATGATAACAATGGTATGATTTCTTCTATTTAATCTATTTTATTAATATTTATACCTGCTTAAATGCTTGTCAATAAATACAGAAGACAAGTGTTTATTAAGATTTTCAATAATGATGATATGCATTAGTAATATATTTAGCCACATTAAAGAATGGGTTTCATTGTGAATGTTTCATACATGCAAATAGCAAGTTTTGATCATGTCTACCTCCAATACCCTTTCTTGCCCTCTCCTCCCTAGTCACCTAATACTCTACTTCTGCTGGTATAGTCTACTGTAGTGGGATTATGTTATTACATTATAAATAATTGTCCCACCTACTAGATTAATAAAAACACTGATTGGCTGAAGGTAGACAGGAAGTGCAGGAAAGCTACCAGACTGGGAAAACTCTGGTTACAGGAATAACAAAGACAGATACTGCAGAGATGCCAGGAGATGATGCAGAGGAAAGAAGCGAAAATGCTGCTCTAAGAAGAGGTACTGAGCTGTATAGTTGAACAGGATAAGAATAATGGGTTAGTTTAAGGGTAAACAAACTACATGATTGGGCCCTAGGCCAATCAACAGAAAATTAATATAAGCCTGTATGGGATTATTTGGGCCTAAGTGGCAGTGGGGCTCAACATGGGTCCAAACCTCTGGTCTAGACTGAAAAGTCCGGACCAGAAACCATATGCAACAAATGGCACCCAATGTGGGTGATAAACACCCACATAAAGCTTGAGAAAGATTAAAGACAGTTCTAGAGCACAGAATCAGAGCTAAAAACAGCTTCCAGGAGTGGTGTCTCTCACATGAACCATTGTACAGAGACACCCTGGTAAGTATGTAGTCTTGGGCTACAAAATAGTGGGGTTTTGAAATGTAGCTAACCTTCACCAAGGCCAGTTCCTAAAGTCTCAGAGAAGACTCAGTAGAAGAAACAAGATGCATCTGGTGGATTTAAAGTTTCTGTTTTTACAGGCAAAAGGGAACAGAGTCAAAGATTGTTTCTTAATAGCAACAGAGTTTTCTTGGATCTGCTCTGTTTGCTGGAGACAAGAACTTTTCCTTTGTGGCATCTGCTGCTGCCACAAAGCAGATCTTCTTTTGCTGGTTCAGGTCATCTCACATCAGGAATCTGCCTCTGTTGCCAAGGCCCACAGGCAGACCCTTGGTTGGTTTATGAGTAAGTCCCCACTCTAGGGACTTTTATTACTATAAGAAAGTGCTATGAACACATGTTTTAAGGCATCCTTTATAACCAGTTTGAAATTACTGAGGCCAAGCAGGCCCATAGAAGCCTCTAAGGCCTATACATCCCACAGAAGCCTCTAAGGCCTATACATCCCACAGACTACCTTACTAATATGATCAATTTAAAAATATTAATTTGACTGACCCATAAAAAGGGAAGTCTATATTCTAGTGTCTTTAGTTTATTTATTCACTGCTTTATAGTTTTCTTTGAAAAGATCTTTGGCATCTATAACTACATTTATTTTATGATATTTTAATGGGACAATGCAGGAGACTATTATGAATGGAATTATTTCTCTGATTATTTTCTCAAAAAATTTGTTGTTAGTTTTAGTAAGACACTTGTTTCTACATTATAGTTTTACATTCTTTTCTTCACTTTTCTCTTTTTATTTTTAAAATCATTACATTGTTAGATCATTTCCCTGATCATGTTCTCCCTTCCACACTTACTCAGATATTCCACTTTGCTCTCTTTCAAATTCCTTGTCATTTTATTTTCTTATTTGCTTACTTTTGTTGTTATTGTTGTTGCCTATTTATACACTTCAACTCTTTGTCTTTATGTGTCTTTGCCAGTGTGGTGAGTTTTTTGCTGACAGAAAACAGTTGAGTCTTTTCTTTTTTATCTGAACAGCCAGAATCTGTAATTTTTTTTTAATTGGAAAATTAGAAAATTATGCATTCAGAATTATTATTGAAAGACATATATTGCCATTGTTATTTTGTTATGTTATTGTTTTAAACTCACGTTATTTCTCCTTTATTACTTTCAGAGGTCCACAGAAACAGAATTCTATTTTTTTTGGTTTTACATGCCAACCTTAGTTCCCCTTCCCTCCCCTCCTCCTACAAGCCCCCAGCTTCTCCCCACCTTATCCCTCATACACTTCTCAGAGAGGGTAAAGATTCCCAATGTTTTATATTTTCACTCTTACCATTTGATTTATTTCACTAGATCATGTTACTCTGTTTATTTCTTCCTTTTCTTTCTATAGGATTACTTAAATAGCTCTTGTAATGGTGGTTTAGTAGAAATAAATCCTCTTCCTTAAGCTTATTTTGGCCTATACTTCTCTGTATTTAAATAATAACTTTAGTAGGTTTTCTTGGAGAAGTTGAAATACATTATTCTACTGTTTCTTGACCTTTAGACTGAATCTGGAGAATTTCTTATTCTGACATGTTTTTCTTTATGTGTGACTTGATACATCTTTGTTACATCTTCCTACAGTTCTTTTTTCTTTTTACTTTGATCTATACTCAGGAAATTTTATTGTAACATGTAGTGGGATTATGTTTTGTTACATTATAAATATTTATCCCTCCTATTAGTTTAATTAAAAGCTGATTGATTAAAAGAAGATAGACAGGAAGTGTGTTCAGAGCTACCAAACTAAGAAAACTTTGGAAATAGGAAGAACAGAGTATAGAGATGCATAGAGAGATGCCAGCAGAGATGCCAGAGAGATACCAGAAGAGATGCTAGCAGTCCCAGTGGAAAGAAAACAACCACTATGTACTTAGAAAAGTTACCAAGCCACATGCCTAACAGATTAATGGAAACAGATTGAGCTAAAATGAAAGAGCTAGCTAGCAATATGTCTGAACCATAGGTCAATCAGCATTAAATTGATATAAGCCTTTGTGTTGAAATTTGTGGCAAAGTGACAGCAGGGCTGAAACCAAGTCCAAACCTCTGGGCCTGGTGGGAGAAAGTTCATGCCAGAGTAGCATGCTATGAAGGTGCTCTTATCTGGTCTAGTTTATTTGAAATCTGAATATTTTCTGTATTCAAATTTCTGTTTTAAAAAATAAAATCTGGATAACTTTCCATTATAATTTAATAGAAATGTCTTTAGCATGTGACTGAGCTTATTCTTTGAAATACTTTAGTGTTTAGTATATTTCCTTATCATACTTCAGAAGATTTTGCTGATCTTTTCACTTCCACATTTTAATTAAGTAAAATTCTGAACCCCCATGTCTTTTTGAGTTTATCATTTATGTCTTACCATATCTTTTTTTATTTCTTTGTGTCTTTCTGAAAGTCAATCATCTTTTCAAAATATTCCTTAGAAAAAGAAAAAAAAAACTTTATGTTTTGTTCATGTTACTATCTTTGGATGTAGGGAGCTGCGTTGTACCATGCCCTAAAGGTGGCGCTGGTTTCTGCCTTCTACCTTCCTGATGGGATGGTGAGTGCTCTCTGGAGTAAACAACTCCTTATTGGCTGTAGGCAAGGATGGTGGCTTGCTTCCGGTGCCTCGGGACCTATGGGCTTACCGGGATTGGAGGCCCAGAAGGTATTTAGCCACGAGCGGACTTCCCCCCAGGGGTCATTCGTCATTCGTGAGAGAGTGAGTGAGTCATTTGTCATATGTCTGAGAGTGAGAGTGAGTGAGTGAAAGACAAGAAGATAATAAAAGGCCTGAATAAACTGCAAAGAGAAGGATCCGGTGGTGAGTGTTCCTTGCTGGCGAGGTGGCACGTGACAAGTGGTGCCGAAATCCGGGAAGATAAGAACTAAACTCGTGCCAGCGAATGACAGGATTCAGAATTCTCTGCAGTCAAGGGGAAGGGGTTCACCGGTAAGTCCCAGGTAAGTTGGGATCCGCAGTGAGAGCGGGGTAGCTCTGGCCTATAGATAGGATAAGGTGGAGAAGAGGGAGCTCACCAACGAGTAAGGGTAACCTCTTGGCACTAGCGGGTAGCTCCGACCTGTAGGTAAAGGTGGAGATGAGGGAGCTCACTGACGAGTGAGTGTAACCTCTTGTAGCTGTGGACGCAAGGCAACCTTGAGCTCAAAGTGAAAGTAACAGCAGTTGTAAACTTGAGCTCAAAAGTGAAAGTAAAAGCATTAGCAAAGCTGGGGCTGTTTGTTAAAGGCTCTGAGAAATCTTTAATGTTATGAAGGAAGGGTAAGAAAGCCCTTTAAGAAAGGGAAATAGGAAATAAAGGATAAGGGCCACGTAAAGATGGCAGATAAACAGAGAGTCTGGATAAGGGTTATTGCATTTACTTTTAGTTTTTTGACCCTTGGTGAGCTAATTGCAGAAAGACAATTGATTGCTAAGGCTGCTAAGTTAAACAAATGCAAGTACTTTGAAGATGTTTTGACTTTGAAGTCTGTTTGTAGGAATATGTTACTTGGGAAAGGAGTTTCTGGTTTTGTCTCCATGGAGAATCAAAACCTGTGGATTAGTTCTAGGCAGGTGTGGTTCCATTTGCCGAGGCCACCTGAAGCTGATAGGAGGTAATCTTGAAGATCAGTGCTATCGTGAGTCAGTGGAAAGTGTCAAGGCCATCTTAGAAATGTGACAGGAGGAGAGATCAGAGGCAGGCAGTGAAGGATGGAGTAAAAGGAAAGAGTTGTGCCCTGACATTGCTGATATGGAAACTCCTGAGTCTACAGACTTGAAGGAAGAGCTACTGTCACTCATAGAACAAATAAAAAGAACAAAAATGAATGAATCAAATGAACAAATGAAATAAAAATGAAATGAATGAATGAAATGAAAAGGAGGATCCAGATAAAGAAGAATGCTGCAGATTCCCAGCATGTCAAACCGTGCCTTTGGCTCCCCCTCCCTTTGCGGAAGGTGGGAATGGCGGTTTAGGGAGTGCTTTCAGCCCGGGGTATGGAAGGCAGTCAGAACAGAGTTACGCTTAGTTTATCCCGTGTTCAAGATCCACAAGGAAATTGGATATGAGGAGCCCTTAGATTTCAAAGTGATAAAATCTTTGGCTGAGTTGGTACAGACATACAAGATCACGGCCTCATTTACTGTAGCCCAGGTGGAGGCTTTTAACAGGCACCACATGACACCCAGTGATTTACAGCCATCCTAAATGAGAGCAGGTGAGCCTAAGTTGTTTACATTCCAGCCACCTGGAGAATTTCCACCTGAGTGCTCTGCCTTGGGCATATGTTTGAGCCTGAGGTGCTCAATAATCGGCATTCGGCATTCTCCCTGCACGAATGACCCAGCAGTCTTGTATGTCTAGTCAGTGTGTCCTTAAATCTCCAGGCCTGAGAGGCCAGTGTACTTCTGAGGCTGTTGCCATGAGTCATACTGTGCATACTGCTCAGACCTTGAATAATCTTTCTGCCAGTGTGGCACAAGCCCTGGATGTACAAAAGGGCATTAATATTCAGTTAAAAGGGGGCTTGATGGTGTAAACAAAGGATCTACCTGGTCCAAGAGTAGATTGATACTCTTTGGCAGCTGGCCTAGCTTGGCTGTGAATGGAAGTTTCCAGAATTATGTGGGACTAGTGTACAATAACTGAACTTTATTCATGCTGCAAATCTGTCTAAACAGTTGTCAAGTTATCTTTTAGGAAATTGGATTGGTGAATTCGAAAACTTGATGGCCCAGCTGAGAGTGACCATGGTGATCATGAATTCTACTGGAGTGGATGCTGGACCTGGCAGGAGGACTGGTGTCCTAGTTCTCAGCCGCTGTGGATCACCAGAAAGAGTGGGCGCAAATGGGAGCTCTGGGGAGCCTGATGGTGCTAATATTCCTAGATTGCCTGTGGTGCATTTGCCATGTTAGGCTCCTTCAGTGTCGCAATGCAGCCATGGTTGTCCAAGCATTTTCAGCCATTGGAGTCGGTCAGTCCCCCTAAGTTTGCTTGGCCTCCTTAAAGGAGAAGCCTTAAGAATGTTTTGCAGGATGTGAGGCTTAACACTGCACATGAGTACTCTGGCTTATGGGAACTCATGAGGAGTATGTCTGGTTGCATGCAGGTTGACACCCAACTGCCTGCCTCTGTGAAAAGGGTGTCGGACGGGTCAGGGATTGTCTGGGTGGATGACACCTGGAGCGATACCTGTACATGTTCCTTTTGTGCTTCAGAGACTAGACCTCTGCTTCTGCCTGCTTTTTTTTTTTCTTAATAAAGAAGGGGGATATGTAGGGAGCTGCGTTGTACCACGCCCTAAAGGTGGCACTGGTTTCCGCCTTCCACCTTCCTGATGGGATGGTGAGTGCTCTCGGGAGTAAACAACTCCTTATTGGCTGTAGGCAAGGATGGTGGCTTGCTTCCAGTGCCTCAGGACCTATGGGTAATGTCCACATGGCTTACCGGGATTGGAGGCCCAGAGGGTATTTAGGAAAGAGTGGACTTCCCTCCGGGGTCGTTCATTGTTCATGAGAGAGTGAGTGAGTGAGTCGTTCGTCATATGTCTGAGAGTGAGAGTGAGAGCGAGTGAGTGAAAGACAAGAAGATAATAAAAGGCCCGAATAAACTGCAAAGAGAAGGATCTGGTGTTGTGTGTTCCTTGATGGCGAGGTGGCACGCGACATTTGGAGTCAACTTCCAGAGTTTTATAAACTCAAAGATCGTTTTGCATTGATTTTTTATATTTTATATCCCTGTATTAATATTTGTATGTCAGTTGGCATGTAAAACTTCTCTACTTTTCAGTATGGGTCTCTTATGGGATAGTCTACACTTCACGAGAACCTACTAACGGATTGATGTTTGTGTATTATTGATTAAGATTCTGTTAAAATTGCATGTTTTACCCAGTCTTTGGCATGTTAAGTTATGTTCTGTGGGACCTGTATTTTCTTTCTCAAAACCTAAGTAATCTATCTTGATTCCCACATACAACTCACTTAAGTGTGGGTAATACCGAAAACTAAGTTCTAGGCTAGAGAAGAAATGAAGTATATCTTTCGTGGCTAATACTCTACACTTACCAGCACTATGTGGTTAAGAAGAGTGAGTATAACTATATTAATATTACCTATATGTGGAATGACTGCAGTAGTCATGTTGGGTCTGTATGTTCTTATTATATCAGAGAATAGCTCATCTTAAGACATTCCTGTCTATGCCTAGTTGTTGTTTGTATATTATCTGCTGGTTTTTGTTTCTTGTACTCTTTATAAGCAATATTTATATGACAAATGGGCCTGAATCATGAATAGGTTAAATGACAATTTCTCTCAACTGCTGTGGATATACTCTAGCTTCTTAGTACCTACTCTATGAGTTCAAAGTGTCATGCATGTTCCCCAGAATTGCATAGAAAGAACACAACCAACTGTAAAATGAGTAAGTTACGCTCACAGCAGACCTACAATATGATAAAATGTATTCAAAATGGGATTATAAAAGTAAGCAGAAAAGATATTGACAGATACAAATAGAGCCCATAAAAACACATACATTAATGAATACAGAATTGAAATAAAATAAAAATAATGCAAAGGGAAAATATTCAAGTTAATGAAGAAAATTCATCCTAGACTTTTGTTTTTGGAATTGTCCAGGTACAGTTAGAAGCATAGTGTAGCTCTGTACCTTTTTAGTTCAGGATACATAGCTCAAATAAATGTACAATAATAGAAGCTGACATGTAATATACACTAAGACTATGACCATTTTAAGGTTAAATTCATGAAATAAAGCTCTGTACCTAGCTCTGGACACTAAGTATCAGTAATTATTTGTGATCATTTTTTAGTATGGAAAATTGTGAACTCTTCAGTTGGATGAATCTTTGATTCAAGATGTCTTGATACTATAGCTGTGATTATAGATGATTCCCAGTGAGTAGTACCATATTTTTTAGATGACCCCAACTTTTTGAGCATGGTGAATATGACAAAACTCAAACATTATGTTAGGTATAGGCACCCTAACCATGTAGTCTCTGTTGCAGCTCCAGCTGAATTCACACA
The DNA here is from genome assembly GCA_004025045.1 of Sigmodon hispidus. Classification (NCBI taxonomy): domain Eukaryota; kingdom Metazoa; phylum Chordata; class Mammalia; order Rodentia; family Cricetidae; genus Sigmodon; species Sigmodon hispidus. The sequence goes on from PVIH01002563.1 coordinate 71,272, forward strand.
AGATGGTTTTATCCCAATTCTTAGAGACTGGGCCATTTTCTTCCTAAGTGTAAGAGCCCCATTTTCCCCTCTGTAACATAGGCCTTGTTTATGATAATATATATGTGCTCTCATGAATTTATAGATAAGTGATATTTTCTTGAGCCTATAGTGTCTCCATAGGTTACTGTCTACTGACCAGATGAGTAGGAGATTATTGGGACTTAGTAGACAAGCACAGGAGCTTCTGGTTCTCCAAGAAGAAATGTTAGACAACAAAATGTTTCTTAGAACAGATCCCTATTGTTACACTATTAATTGAGCCAGGAGTGCAAAGGATATTTTCTCTGTGGATTGCAAATTTGTAGTGTTGGACTGTATGTGCATATGTTGCCAGATCCTGAACTTTTAGAGCTGAGTAGGGCTTTCTTTTGGTTATGACCACATTAAGTGAGTACTTCCATTTCCCCCTACCACCAAATAGTGAGTGGTAAGGTTCTCTGATTCTCTTTTCTAAAATATTGTATTTTGGGGTCTTACTTGTCTTGGACTACCTACTATTACACTATCTACTATCTTAAGCAAGCTGCCTCTTCCTTTAAATACTGTGTACCTGTTTTGTTTAATATTCACAAATATTCAGAAACTCTTTTGACATCTCTAACCTGCTTCCCAATCTTCTTGGGTTTTTAATAATCTTATTTACATTTAAGAATTAATACTGGGCTATGAGTAGAGAACAAATAGATTTATTTGGTGGCTTTACCAAAGCAATGAAAATGTGTGGAGGATTATCTATTCAGAGCTCAAATTCATGTTAAATCTTTTTTATTGTCTATTATAGTAAGTTTCTGGCCCAGACTTTCAGGCCTACCCCTGAGGTTCTGACCTACAGACCCACAGATTCACAAACCTGCAGACCTGCAGTCCCACAGAAACAGACACTTACATTAATTTCATGTTGATTGGCCTAGGGCCTAGACATATAGCTTGGTAACTCTTTACCCTTAACTAACCCATCACTTTTATCCTGTTCAGCCATGTGGCTCATTATCTTTTCTTAGAGCAGCATTTCAGCTTCTTTCCTCTGCTCGTGACTTATTCGACTTTCTATGGTATCTCTTTGTCATCTCTGCTCTGTTCTTCCTTTTCTTAGTATACTTAGTCTGGTAGCTCTGCCCACAATTCCACCAGTGCCTTCCACCAGTCAGCACTTTTATTAAACCAGAAGGCAGTACAATTATTTACAATGCAACAACAAAATTACACTGCAATTATCACTTTCTCTGCCATGTTCACTTACTCCCTGACACACTACTGAGCTTATTGCGGAAGCAAACTTAGAATGCAATTAGATGAAAGACACTGACCTCTGCAGAATTTTACTTGAGACAGAGTAAAGATGGAATAATTTCAAGGAAGAAAAGCCAAAATTAAAACAAAAAGATTTTCAACACAGGCTTACATACAAAGCTAATGCAGGATCCAGCCTTTCTTTCCTGCATCAAGGTTGAGCAAGGTATCCTACATTGCTCTAAAAGTCAATGCATGTAACTGGGTTAATTCCTGGTCTCTTAGACAGGGGTCACCAACAGATCTATGCAATTGTCACCCTCATTCAGAAGGCCTCCTTTCATCCTATGCAGGCTTTCCAGATGTCAGTTTAGAGTCTGTGAGCTCCCATTAGCTTGCGTCAGCTGTCCCTATGGTTTTCTCCATTGTGCTCTTGATTCCCCCCATCAGCTAGTGCTCCTCTCTCTTTTCAACTAAACCCCAGGAGTTTGGTCAAGTGCTTGGCTGTAGGTATCTGCATCTGCTTCCATCAGTCATTGGTTGTAGGTTCTATGATGGCAATTAGTGTAGTCATCAATCTGACTAGAGAAAAGGGCTAGTTTTGGTACCCTCCCTACCTCTGCTAGGAGTCTTATCTTAGCTGGAACCTTTTTGAAGGTTCCTATGGATTTTCCTAGCACCAGGCTTCTCCCTAAACCCATGATGGCTCTCTCTGCCAAGGTATTTCTTTCATTGCTCACCCTCTCTCTCTTCCACAACTTGCTCATCTTAAATTCTAATGTTCTCACCTGTGGACTACTCAAGAGAGGTCTTAACCCCTTTGGGAAGTGGATGGGAGTGTGGGAAAGGTGTGTGAGGGTAGCAGGAGAAGAAGAATGAGGGACAGCAGTGAATGGTATGTAAAGGGGAAAAATAAAAAAAAAGTGATTACATTTATACACATAAGCACCAATACATTTCTTCTTTTGTGAAAAAAAAAAAAGATTATAAAGATTTAGGATCCAAGCCCCAAGAGAAATAGTGAGTATAATGGAGAGGTAGAAAAAGAGATTCAGGAGAACAGCTTGTTATTTTATTATATTGGAACCAAACGCTCATCAATAAAAATGTTGAAAATCCATTTAAAAAAAAAGGGTTAGGATCCTCTGATATCTGTCACTCTCTGGCTGAAAGTTGATTGTTCATGGAGACACAGTCATCTGTTGTATATTTAGGTGCCACGGCAAGTGTGGTTTAAGTTCTGCCTGAGGCTTTGAAAGAAAAACTCCTCATAATAGTACCTCATTAAAATGTTCTTCAGGTAACTTAAGGGGTAAATACCCCAGTAGAAATATGTATGTAGGAATAATTGGGCCCTCTGAAAATTACAAGTTCAATTCAAATGTGCATATATTTTAAATTTTCCCAAGAAAAAAATAGATTAATCTATACAGAGGTTCATATGTGATTTAAAATATCTACAGTTACAACTTGCTGTTATTAAATAACTTGTGACTTTGGTAAGTCAACAATATTAAACAATATTATTGCTAGTTTAATAACTTAAGCCTGTTTCTAGGTGACAAGTGCAACACTGATAAAGTAGAATTAGAATTAAGTTTTTATGTATAACAGTATTTACCTTGGCTATTATACATATATAAATATTTTCCATGACAGACATAGTACATTGGTAGTGTGGGAAGAAAAGACTGATGGAAGAATAAAATATGAGCCATGGAGAACCATATCTCAAGTAACTGAGTAAATTAAAATATAATATTTTTAAGAGTAAGAATTAAAAATTACCAGCCAAAAGCTGTGTGCTAGAGATATAAGGAGTCTGACCCAAAAATTTAATCAGTGTTTTTTGTATAGTATGGAGAATAGTCTATTTATAATAGTTCTATTTTATTTTTTGAATGAGTGATTTTTACTTTGTGTGCAGAAAGCCAAATTACAATGTGTAGATAGCCACTAGATAGATAAGTTGAAAGACAGACAGACAGAAGGAAAGATAGGTTGATAGACAGAAAAAAGACTCTCAAATTAATTACTTAAATCATCCATCAGAAACCAGCTGCAGAACACCAATTGAGGCAGCCACAAGAAATTACCAATAGAGAAAACTGGACATAGAGGGTATCCCCTCAGGAGAGGCTACCAAGAAAAAGAATAAGTATCAAGTTAACTGACCAACAACATCAGTTCTTGGCATGACCTCCATCTAAGGTTTTGTTGCTATTGTTTCTCCATGTTTTCATTACCAGGCATAGACTCTTCCTACAGAACTAGTCTCAGATCTAATCAGAGGGTTGTAAATTACCCTATGTTGTTTGTTTGAATAGGAATGCCTCCCATAGACTTATTAGTTTCAATGTTTGGCCCATTAAGAGTGGCATGATTAAAGGTATGGCCATCTTGAAGGAAATGTGTCTCAGTGTGTGATTGTGTGTGTGTGTGTGTGTGTGTGTGTGTGTGTGTGTGTGTGTGTGTGTGTGTGTGTTGGGGGGCAGGGCTTTCAGGTCTTAGAAGATCAAGCTATGCCCAGTGTGGGACACAATGTCCTTCTGCTTCCTCCAAATCAATATGGAGAACTTTCAGTTCCTTCTCTAGCACCATGTCTGCAAGCATGTTGACATATTTCTCACCACAATGATTATGAACTAAGCCTATGAAACTGTAAGCTATCCCCTATTAAATGTTTCCTTTATAAGAGTTGCCATGGTCATGGTCTCTCATGACAGAAGCAAAACCTTAACTAAGTGACTATATATCAGTAATGTTACTGTGGCACAGTGGGCGCATCTCACTTGGCAGGTTAGTCTCATAGATTGGGTCATTTATAGCTGGGTTAGATTACTAATGCCCTTTCCCCCAGCAGTCTGTATAGCATCTTTTGGAACTATGAAAAGTAACCACCATGAAGGTTTTAAATCAATTCTAGCTTGATTGCCAGGAATCATATAAGCAGCATGATCCATCTAGAATGTCTGATCATTTGGTTCTGGTGGACAACCAGGAGGAATGGCAAGAGACTACATTGCTTTGGGGGACCTCTAGACATTCCCTTACCAATAATTCATATGAGGTATCCCATACCTGGTACAGTGGTTTTATTTAATAATCCACTGATTCTAATAACAGTTTTGATGGTCAAAACAGTAGGACAGGGAATGCCATTGACTTCAAATGATCAGGGACAGCAGATGTCATTCAGTATCCATATAACACACATGGAAGCATTCTACTGCTAAAAATTATCTAGTCCATATGTACAAAGTTTACATGTTTGAGGGCCAATTATTATAAAATTAAATAAATTTTAGATGGCAAGAATACTATTTTTTCCCAAAACTACAACACTCAGGATAGAAAAATAAAAAGACAAGGCCGGGACAAATGGCATAAGTTAATAAATAGATGTAAGAAAAGTCAATTTAGTGATAAAAAGAGTATAGGCCACTGACACAGAGTCAAATATTGTAGGAAAGAAAGATGTATAGGTTAACATCTTAATGAATATTGTTTCTTGAATTCATGGCTGTTTTATCTTTCTTCATTCAAGTCACTTTGATATGTTTCATTGAGTGAAATGACTACAGTGGTAGCTTCATCCACCATGTTACTCACCTTTAGCTTGCTATCATGAAAGAAAAGAAAGAAACAGTTTTCTTCTTTCATAGACCTCTTTCAGTTAGAGATATTGGCCTTTGAATGTCACCTTAAGTTTTTTTTAGATGAGGAGACCTTATGCATTCTGACCAATTCATCACTTCTTTAACTCTGTGTACTCTGTTACTGCCTCAATGTTGCTGAGACAACCAAAGAAATTCTTTTCAAATTTTGAAAGATAAGAGTTAGAAATTTTTCAAAAATTATCTCCTAACGTTTTTTTTAAACTTGAAATCATTTAATTTTGCTGAGTCCCAGAAACTGTGTGATGCCCATATACCATTATTCTACTACTGCCAAGTTTACTTTGGAGTTGAAAGGGAGGAATGGAAATCAGGCAGCTTCAGACAGTGAGGTTCCCAGGTCCAGCTCTGAGTGGGAGCATGACCCCATGCTGTCCTAGGTGGAGCAGCTTCAGAACAGAGCAATGAAAAAGAAACAGAAGGAAACAGTAATACAAACACCTTTATGAAGATTATGGAAACCTTAAAAGAGGAAATGAAGAAGTTCTTTAAAGAAATAGAAGAAAAAGCAAATAAAAAATAGGAAGACATGAACAAATTCTTGAAAGAACACAAAGAAAACCAAGAAAGAGAAATTCAAAAAAATGAAAAAAATTATCGCGGAATAAACCCGCCACCAATTGATATGTTTTAAATAAGATTTATTTTGTTAGAATCACGAGCAAAAGAAAGTTTTAGCAACATGCCCAGCCACTGCTGTACGGAGCCGCCGGGCGCTGGGGCCGGAAGGACCGCCTCTCCTTACGCTGCTGCGCGCGCTGGGCTGGAAGCAACCCTACAGTCCGGGATTCCCGCTACAAAAAATCATTCCAGAAACTTAAAATTAAAATAGAAGGAATAAAGAAGGCACAAAACAAAGCAAAGGATGAAACAGCGAATCTAAAGAAACTAGCTAGAACTACAGATACAAGCATAAGCAACAGAATCCAAGAGATGGAAGAAAGACTCTATAGAGTGGAAGACTCAATAGTGGAAATAGATAAATCACTTAATGAAAACACCAAAACCAAAAAAGCCATAACACAAAATATTCAGAAAATTTGGGACACCATGAAAAGACCAAACCTGAGAATAAAATATCAATTCAAAGGCACAGATAATGTATTCAATAGAATCACAGAAGAAAACTGTCTCAATCTATAGAAGGAAATGCCTATAAAAATACAAGAAGCTTACAGAATACCAAATAGCTTAGACGCCAAAAAAAAAAAAAAAAGACACAAAACATACAGAACAAAAAAAAGTATTAAGAGCTGCAAAGGAAAAGGACCAAGTTACCTTTAAAGGCAGGCCCATCAGAATAACATCTGACTATTCAATGGAAACAATGAAAGCAAGAAGATTCTGGTCAGAAGTTATATGGACACCAAAAGAGAGTGGCTGTCAAACTGGACTACTATACCCAGCAAAACTATTACTCACCATAGGTAGAGTAAGCAAGATATTTCATGACAAAGACAAGTTGAAACAATACCTATCCACAAATCCAGAACTACAGAAAGCACTTGAGGGAAAACTCCAATCTAAGGAAACCAGATAAACCCATGAAACCACAATCAATAATACCACAGAAGAAAAACCTCAAGAAAGGAAATACACACAAACTATCACCCCCCCCAATAAAAAGAGTAAGTAACAATCAGTGGTCATTAATATCCCTTAACATCAATGGACTTAACTCACACCCTAACACCATGGATACAAAAATAAAATCCAACCTTCTGCTGCATTCAAGAAACACACCTCGACTCCAAAGATAAACACAGGCTGAGAGTAAAGGGATGGGAAAAGACTTTTCAATCAAATGGCCCCAAGAAACAAGCTGGTGTTGCTATACTAAAAGCCAACAAAATAGACTTCGAACTAAAATCAATCAAAAAAGACCAGGACAGATATTATTCATTCATCTCAGGAAAAAATCAATCAAGATGAGATCTCAATCCTCAATATTTATGCCCCTAATATAAAGGTACCTTCATATGTAAAAAAAGAAAACACTATTAAAGCTTAAACCCCACATCAGATATCACAATCTAATAGTGGGAGACTTCAATACCTTACTTTCACCCTTGGATAGATCAACCAGACAAAGATTCAACAAAGAAATATGGGGTATGGTATGATATGATGGTATGATGCAAATGGACTTAATAGATATTTACAGAAGCTTTCATCCAAACAAAAAGGAATATACATATTTGTCAGCACCCCATGGAACTTTTATTACTGTGTGTTTTTTAAATGTATTCTGAATGTTTTGCTTTTTTATGTAAAGTGTGATATTGATTTTCAAAAAACAATAAAAAGATCACAAGGAAAAACACAATCAGAGACAATGTAGGCTCAAAAAAATTTGTGTTACATGAAAAAGAATTTGTGAGGGGTTAAAATTTTCATGATTTACATGGAAACTCAAGATATATAATCATTCAGTAAGAATCTACCTAACAAAAAAATCTAAATTAGAAACTGGATAGAGCCTCCAATCGAACCTCAATTCACATGTATAATACTTGAAAAACATTGTTTAAATTTCAGTGATCATTTATATCATGTTTAAATTCAAAATCTTAGGCAAATAAATTTCTAAATACTTTTCTTTTAGTTAGTTCATTGCTGGAAGTTACAATTTTCATTGCTGGAAGTTACAATTTCATTGATTAATAGTATACAAATACACCAATGACTGTTGGAACAACATGGTTTTAATGGTAACTTCACACAGAAGTTATTTCAGAGATAAATGTAATTTATCAGATAGGCAATATCAAGGGAGGATATTATTCTGTATTATTCTGTAGGCTAAGGGAAGATGAATATTTTATATTATTGTAGAGACATTCTCACTTCAATTGAAATTCATCATTTATAAAATATAGTTTTGATTCGTTTCTCTTTTAGTGCATAATTAGAAAACTATGTGATACTAATTACAAAATAATTTCTCACTACTTATAGTGTAAATCATGATGAAATTACTATACATTTCAATTCTGATTCTCAATTAAAAACTTCAAACATTTTCCTGTTACAAAGTATAATTTAAGATTGTAAATAATGACTGCTTATGATGTGTCTTACTTAGGGTAATGTTAATAAAATATCTCAACAGAATACTGTCTTTCAGCTTCATGATATCTTGGTCTTCAACTGGAAAGATACTATCAGCTGGTGGCTATTTGAACAATTTAGAATTTTTGTATTTTTTGAAATGCAGCAAGGCAATGTCCAAGTGACCTGAGAACATATGCAAACTCCACACCAAAGTGATACTTTTAATCAGCAATCTATTTTGTAATTCAAATCTCTGTTAAAATGAGTATTTCACTCCTAAAATTTAAAGCTATCTGGTTTTATATGACACAGTTTTAGTGTCATTTGTAATCCTTTTTGTAGTCACATACATACTGTACTTCAAGGGCAGGAGCATATACTGCATCTTTTATAAGCATAAAGACAAAATACTTCCAGACACGTATTAAAACATCTGGCCTCAAAAAAGAGTTTGCTTGATGTTTTGTACACTGGTTTCCTGTTTTGCTTATAGACCAAGGTAATGCTCACATAATACCAATTTATTTTTTTCCTTAGGTGACGGAACTGTGATATCCATTTGAACCAATGTGTGTAGTCTTGCTTCTCACTAAGCAGGCAGGGGTAGCTACATTGAGAGAACCAATTTATTTTGCCTAAGAAATGCCCAGGTTTCATGTATATTACATGAGTATCTGATAGAATTCTGTTGGTATGTTGAGTTGTTTACTACACTGTGGAAGAGAAGAAATTTTAATCCGAATCAAATCTTAATGATCAGATCTTTTCTTCGTGTGCATACTGACTAATTTTCATGAGATAACTCAGCCTCATTCTGCAAACTGTAAGAAGAGTCTGAAAACCAGAATGCATAGTCTTCAAAATGTTTTTGCTTTGATTCTTAAATCGAAATTAATAAATAAATAAAAGAACAATAAGAACAAACTTGAAAGAAAACAATCTATGTTCACTGGGGGCTTTACAAACTTAAATTTTGTGTATTTTAATTTCTAATATAATAAAATAACTTTTGTTTGGAATTAAATTTAATAATAAGGTGCATTTTAATGTGTGAAACTTCTTATTTGTTTTTGAAAGTTCAGAAATGACCATTAAATTTCACTTTGGAAAAGTCAGACTGGAAGCAAAGGACAGATTAGGTTGCATGTTCTCTCTAAACTTCTTGAACCATTTTATACTTGTTCTTAGGCAAAGATTAATAGCTGTGTAAAGGATGAGTTAACAATATAGACAGACACTGGAACAATAAATCACAGATATCTCCAATAATTCCTCATTTTTCCATTATTTAAAGGAGTTTGTGGTCTTAATTGTATAGGTAAAATGGTCTGGTTTCTTACATCCAACAAAGAAACAATGCAATAAAAACTGAGAAAGGTAGGACACCAAATCAATATTATCATGATTAATTCAGTGGGTTTTCATTGTTAATTTTAAAGTCTTCTCATTTGTAACAATGGAGATGGGTACAAAGAAATACAGAAGGTAAATGGAGAAGCCAAACAATCAAAGATGCTTTGAGATCTCACTAAAGTGTAGAATAAAATTACACTGATGTTATAAGAGGAGAGTTAAACAATATTTACCAAAGGTAGAGGGAAGGAAATATGTTGAGAGGCTAGGGAATGTTTGTTAAGGTTACAGAATATAAATAGAGTACATACATCCCATATATCTAAATAACATATATTTAAAACAGCTAAAAACTTGATTTTGAAGTGAGAAAACAAACAGTAAGAAATTGAGTTAATACGTATGTCATCTGTGTACATGGAAACATTCCAGTGACTTGAATATTTCAAGTCAGCAGGTTTATACAAGAATATAGACATAAATTTTGTCAACCTCTAATGGGAAAAAGAAAAGATCAAGGGAGAGAAACAAGAATGACAATGACAGAATAATTGTGATTGGGAGGGAGGAGTTATGGGTTTCACAATAATGCTAGATTTTGTTTCAGCCTGTTGGATGCTATTACAATTGAATATCTAAACTCTTTGATTTACAAATCACATTAATTGGATTTGCTGCTGGTTAAAGTGGCTGAGAAGCCCAAGACTAAAGGGCAGCAGGTAAAAAGCGTCAGTCCTAAAGGACAAGAAACAAAGAACATGTGTGAAAGGGAGAAAACAGGAATGAGCAAACTCTCCCTACATTCTATTGCTTAAAATCCCTAGGTAGTACCATCAATCTTTCATGCAGATAGAGCCTCTTCTGCCAGCATTCAATCTCTTTTTTAAAGTATTTTTTTTATTTAAAACATTTTTTTTTTACCATATCCACCACTGTTCCCTCTCTTCCTCTCAGTCCTCTCCCAGACCCTCCCCATCCATTCCCCTCATACTCTCACCAGAAAGGGCAAGGAATCCCAAGGTTAGTCAATTTGGTTGGGCATATCCAGTTGAGGTAGGTCTGAGTTCCAGGAATAAACTTTCGTCCTACTGCAAGAGGCTCCACAAACTGTCCATGCTTTTCAGCTGTCCTCTACATTCGGAAGGTTTAACGCCTTTTCATGAAGGTGTATCAGCTCTTATTTCAGAGTCAGTGAGCTCCCACTAACTCTGGTCAGCCATTACTATGGGTCTCCTCCTCATGATCCTGATCCCTTTTCTCATATACTCTCTCTTCCCTCTCTTCAGCTGAACCGGGAGCTCAACCAGGTGCTTAACTACAGATGTCTGCTTTTGCTTCCATTAGTTGCTGGATGAAGGTTTTATAATGACAATTAGTGTGGTCATTTATTTGATTATAGGTTAAGACCTGTTTATGTACCCTCTCCACTATTGCTTGGAATACTAGCTGGGGATACCTTATAGGTTCTTAGATATTTTTCTAGCAACAGGTTTCAATTTAATCCCACAATGGCTCCCTCCATCAAGATATCTATTTCTTTAGTCTCCATCTCTATCTCATTATACTTTATCAATGGCAATTTTGAGTTCAGCTTTTTTGGGAAATTTTAGTCTATTCCAAATATTGAGTACGTGGGTTCTCTTGCATAATTCCAAAAACTGTACAAAACAATAATTGACAATGTACTCAACAATCAGTATTATTTACATTCTCATTAGTTATAATTGTTGCTAATACAACACCTCTCAATACTGCTCATTTTATTTATTTGTTGTATCTTTCACAAAATACAATTCAATGAAAATTCTTCTATTAGATTCTCATGGTGTTGTAAATAACACCATTACTTAATGAAACCCTTAGGATGATCAGCTAACAGAAGAATAATACTAGAAGAGTGGTGAGTTTGGGAAAAGAGATCTGTGAAAACAGAAAAGGAACAAGAAAGGAGAATAGGAATGACTATTATAAAAAACCTATATGTGTGTGTGTGTGTGTACATATAATGATTATATAATTATTATATCCTAATAAATGATTCCAAACTGAGCAATTCTGTGTGTGATTCTTGTTGTGTCATTTTGTTCCAATTTTTTGAAGATTTATTTTTACTTATGTGTGCATGTATGCATCTGTGCATATGTGTGCAGATTCCCATGGTAGCCAGAAGAAGCTGTTGAAGCCTATGTCACTCTAATATCAGATGGTTAGTTGCCACCTAATATGAATGCTAGGATCTTCAGCCTTCTGAAAGACCAGCAAGCAATCACAACTTCTCACCATTTTTCCAGCACTAAAGTATGCTTTAAAGTAAATGGAATGGAGATCTACCTGTGGTGTTTGAGGCAGAGTGAGAATCAGGCTGCTTAAGACAGCAAGGATTCCATGTCCTGACCAGAGCAAGAAACTGGGCAGACTCCAGAGCACACAGAAGACACACAACCCCTGTAGTCACAATGGACTAAGATTCTTCTAAGACCTAATTAGAGTGAACCAAAAAAGCAAGGGGCAGGCACCAATACAAGACTATAATAACAATATAAAGAACAACAAGATACCACCAGAAGAAGCTGATGCCTCTACAACACAAAGACCTGAACAGAGCAATGAAGAGGAAACAGAAGGAAACAATAATACAAACACCCTTATAAAGATTTTAGAAGCCTTAAAAGAAGGTATGATAAAGTCCTTTAAAGAAATAGAAGAAAAAACAAATTAAAAATTGGAATAGATGAACAAATCCTTGAAAGAAAACCAAGAAAAAGAAATCCAACAAATGGAAGAATCATTCCATGTTAACTTATCAGCATTTTAAATTCATTTTACTGGTTTTTTTGATAAATACAAAATAAATAAAAAAAAAATAAATAATCTGAAGTGTCTTGGAAAAAAAAAAGAAAGAATCATTCCAGGAACTAAAAATTGAAATAGAAACAATAAAGAAGGCACAAAACAAAGCAAAGGGTGAAATAAAGAATCTGAAGAAACTATCTGGAAATACAGATACAAGCATAAGCAACAGAATCCAAGAGATGGAAGAGAGACTCTATAGAGTGGAAGACTCAATAGTGGAAATAGATAAATCACTTGACAAAAACATCAAAACGAAAAGAGCCATAACACAAAGCGTTCAGGAAATTTGGGACACCATGAGAAGACCAAACTTGAAAATAATAGGAATAGAAGAAGAAGAATACAAGCTTAAAGGCACAGATAATGTGTTCAAAAAAATCACAGAAGAAAACTTTCCCAATCTAAAGAAGGAAATGCCTATAAAAATACAAGAAGCTTACAGAATACCAAATAGGTTAAATTCCTCCCACAAAAATAAAATCTGCTCACCACATAATAATTAAGCCACAAATCATACAGAATAAAGAAAAATATTAAGAGCCACCTTACCTATAAAGGCAGACCCATCCTGGTCCGAAGTTATACAGACACTAAAAGACCATGGCTGCCAACTCAGGCTACTGTACCCAGCAAAAGTATTAGTGACCAACGGTAGAGTAAGCAAGATATTTCATGACTAAGACAAGTTGAAACAATACTTGTCCACATATCCAGCACTTGAGGGAAAACTCCAATCTAAGGAAACCAGATAAACCCATGAAACCACAATCGATAATATCACAGAAGAAAACCCTAAGAAATGAAATACACACAAACTATCACCCCCCCCCAAAAAAAAGAGTAAGTAACAATCAGTGGTCATTAATATCCCTTAACATCAATGGACTTAACTCACCTATAAAAAGACACACCCTAACACCATGGATACAAAAATAAAATCCAACCTTCTGCTGCATACAAGAAACACACCTTGATTCCAAAGACAAACACAGGCTGAGAGTAAAGGGATGGGAAAAGACTTTTCAATCAAATGGCCCCAATTAACAAGCTGGTATTGCTATACTAATATCAAACAAAGTAGTCTTCAAACTAAAATCAATCAAAAGAGATCAGGATGGACATTATTTATTCATCTCAGGAAAATTGGTCAAGATGAGATCTCAATCCTCAATATTTATGCCCCTTCACATGTAAATGAAACACTACTAAAGCTGAAACCCACATCAAATGTCACACTGTAATAGTGGGAGACTTCAATAACTCACTTTACTCTTGTATAAGTCAACCAGACAAAGACTCAACAAAGAAATAAGGGATCTAACACATGTCATGTTGCAAATGGACTTAATATTTACAGAAGCTTTTATCCAAACACAAAGAAATATACATATCTCAATACCCCATGGAACTTTCTCTAAAAATTGACCACATATTTGGTCATAAGGTAATATCAATAGATACAAAAAAATGTGAATTACCCCTTGATTATATCAGACCATCATGGCCTAAAGTTAGAATTCAACAAGAACAAAAATTACAGAAAACTTACAAACCCATGGAAACTGAACATCTCTACATTGAACCACCTCTGTGTATGGGAAGAGGTTAGCAAAGAAATCAAAGACTTTTTTGAATTTAATGAAAATGAAAATACAACATACTCAAACTTATGGGACACAATGAAAGCAGTCTTATGAGGAAAATTCATACCACTAGATGCCTATATAAAACACTAAGAGAAAGCTCACACAAGAGACCTAACAACACAGCTGAAGACTTTAGAACAATTATAATCAAACTCACCTAGAAGGAACAGACGGCAGGAAATAATCAATAGTAGGGCTGAAATCAGTACAATAGAAATAAGGAGAGCAATACAAAAAAATAAATCAATCAAAAAGTTGAATCTTTGAGAAAGTCAACATGATAGACAAACCCTTATCCAAAATAACAAAATGTCAGAGTATTCAAATTAACATAATCAGAAATGAAAAGGAGGATATAACAACAGAACCCCAGGAAATTCATAGAATTATCAGATCACAATTTGAAAATCTATACTCTACTAAAATAGAAAACCCAAAAGAAATGCATAGATTTCTGGACAAGTACAAGTTGCCAAAATTAAGTAAAGAACAGATTGAAGACTTAAACAGACCTATAACGCAAGGGAAATTGAAGCTGTTATTAAAAGTCTCCCCCCCAAAAAAAAAAAGGTCCAGATGGTTTTACCGCAGAATTCTACCAGAGATTCAAAGAATAATTAATAGCAGTACTCAACAAACTGTTGAATACAGTGTAAACTGAAGGAATACTACAAAACTCCTTTTATGAGGCCACAATTATGCTGGTACCCTGTGGTGGAAATGTTAGTCAATCTCTTTAAAAGAAAAGAAAAGGGGGGGAGGATATGATATAAAAATGATTTAAAAAGATAAGCAGATTTTAGTTTATTGATATAAACTTACGGTCAATTTTGTTATGCTGTATGTATTTTTCTACTCTTGATTAAGATATGATGCTGATGTAACTCATATAAAATTATAACATATAATTGAAGAATGCAAATTAATAGTCATCTATGATAACCAAATTTATAGTCATGTTAGTTAGGTTTTTGTAGGTATACAAAGATATATTTCAATTAGATAAATAGTCTTCTAACACTTCAAAGACATGCAAAATATGACATTTAAATTATTTTAAGAACTTAGACTTTTCTAGACAGTGAGACAGGTCTGCTTCTGGCAGCACAAATGTATTTAAAAAAATGATGGACATTGAAAAAACTTCATGTAAAATTTACTTTGTGGCAACAGTTAGGCACTGAACAAAAACCTGTTCTGATATTGACTGCTTGATAATATGCTGTATAAACTAAATATACAGGTTCCATAAAAAAGTGACCTCTAAACTTTAGCAGAACAGGCCAAGATGCTCCTTCAGGTGCCTGCTTTGCACAAAAATTTGCCAGACATTCTTCAAGACAGAAAAAAATTGACTGTGTCTGACTGTGTCAGATTTCCTGCATCACTAAAAGGTATGCAAGAGACTATGGGTCATAAAGGCTAAAAATAGTGCCCCAACATTAAAAAAGAACTATGGGTGACTGTCCAGGCAGACAGGTGTCATCTCTGTTGTTTTCTAGACTTTGGAATTTGCTTGCACTTCCTGTTTATTTAGATAATATTATATCCTTCTGTGGTCTTTGGTGTGGTTAAAGGTTTAATAATTATAGACATAGTTCTGTTTAGTTTAAAAGACATATTAGATATAAAACTTTAGACTCACAATGATAAAATAGATAATAAAATATTCTTTTTAATTTTGTAAATACAAATAGACTAAATATTGCTACTATAATTCCTACTTGAACACTATTCTGTTGTAATTTGCTATACAAAAATTAAAACCTTCCTTTTCAATTAGACAAAAAAGAAGAAATGTGGTGGAAATGTTCTCTGTATGATGTAAATAAAGTAACTGGTTTGGCCTATGTAGAGCACCTTAGAAGTGAGTGGAGAATCAGAGGACAGACAGGTAGAAAGAAGGTGGAGTTACACAGTCGCCATCCGACCCCTGAAGGAGGAACATGTAAGAGATACAGGTGAGCCATGGGCTGGGTCACATGGCAGATAGATTAATAGAAATGAGTTGATTTAATATAAAAGAGCTAGCTAGTAATGTGCATGATACATGGGCCAAACAAAATATATAAGTGTCTGATTCATATCTTTGGGGGACAAAAGCAGCTGCAGGCCAGGTCCAAACCTCCGGGCCCAAAAAAGGCCCAGGAAACTTCAAACAACAGTACCCAAGCCATTCAAAGATGCAACAAAGAAAAACAATTACATACCAATATCCCTAATGAACATTGATGCAAAAATACTCAACAAAATTTTGACAAACAGATAACAACATATAAAAAAGTTGTCCATCATGATGAAGTAGGCTTTATCCCAGATATGCAGGGATGGTTCAACATATAAAAAACTATAAATGTCATCCATCATATAAACAAATCAAAGGAAAAAAACCACATAATCATCTCCTTATATGCTAAAAATGCTTTTGACAAAGTCCAACACTCTTTTATTATAAAAGCCCTGGAGAAAAAATGAATACAGGGAAAATTCCTAAGTATAATAAAGGCGATTTACAAGAAGCCAATGGCCAACATTAAACTAAATGGAAAGAAAATCAAAGCAATCCTACTAAAAATAGGCACTAGACAAGGCTTTCCCCTCTTCCCTTATCTATTTAACATAGTTCTTGAACTTTTAGCCAATGTAATAAGAAACTGAAAGGAGACTAAGGGGATACAAATTGGAAAAAAAAGAAGTGAAAGTATCTCTATTTGCAGATGATGTGATTGTATACCTAAGTGACCCACAAAATTCTACCTGGGAATTTCCATAGCTGATAAACTCCTTCAGCAATGTAGCAGAATACAAGATTAACTCAAAAAATCAGTAGCTTTCCTATACACTAAAGACAAACAGGCTGAAAAAGAAATAAGGGAAATATTACGCTTACTAATAGCTGCAAATAGCATTAAATATTTTGGTGTAACTATAACCATAGAAGTAACACATCTGTTTGACAAAATCTTTAAATCACTGAAGAAAGAAATTGAAGAGGATACCAGAAAATGGAAAGACCTCCCATGCTCCTGGATAGGTATGATCAAAATGGCAATCATACAAAAACCAATCTACAGCTTCAAAATACCAACAATGCAGAAAAATGCAAATAGATCCAAGCCTATATCACTCCGCACAAAGGTCAAATCCATGTGGATCAAAGACCTCAACATAAAACCGTCTATACTGAACTTAATAGAAAAGAAAGTGGGAAATACCCTCGAATGCACTGGCACAGATGGCCACTTTCTAAGTATAACACCAGTAGCACAGACACTAACAACAACATTCAATAAGTGGGACCTCCTGAAACTGAGAAGCTTTTTTGAAGTCAAGGGCACAGTCAATTAGACAAAATAAAAGCCTACAGAATGGGAAAAGATTTTTACCAACCTTACAAGTGACAGAGGACTGATCTCTAAACTACATAGAAAACTCAAAAAACTAGAGCCCAAAACCCTTAATAACCCAATCAAAAAATGGGGTTCAGAACTAAAAAGGGAATTCTCAGCAGAATTACAAATGTCTGAAAGACACTTGAAAAAATGTTCAACATCCTCAGTCATCACAGAAAAGCAAATCAAAACAACTTTGAGATACCACCTTATACCTGTCAGAATGGCTAAGATTAAAAACACTGATGACAGCCTATGTTGGAGAGGATGCAGAACAAGGGGAACACTTCTTTATTATTGGTGGTAGTATAAACTTGGTCAGCCACTCTGGAACACAGTATGAAGGTTTCTCAGAAAACTGGGAATCAATCTCCCCAAAGATCCAGCAATACCACTTCTGGGCATATATCCTAAAGACACATATTCACACTCCAAATGCATTAGCTCAACTATGTTCTTTGCAGCATTATTCGTAATAGCAAGATCCTGAAAACAACCTCCAGTCCTCTCAACTGAGGAATGGAATAACAAACTGGTACATCTGCACAATGAAGTACTGCTCAGCAGTAAGAAAAAATGATATACTAAAATTTGTCAGCAAATGGATTGATTTGAGAATATCCTCCTGAGTGAGGTATCACAAACTCAAAAAGATAAGCAGGGGATGTACTCATTCATTAGTGGAATTTAAGCAAAAACATTCTATTTTCATTGAAAGATCATGGGTGAATAAAGTGATTAAAAACAGACACACACACACACACACACACACACACACAACAAAGATTCTGGTTTGACAGTAGAAGGTTTGCTTAGAAGAAATTTGTGGTGGCCATAGTGTGTCAATGGGCATTAGCTGTGACCTACTGTGCTTTCTTTATCTGTAGCTGTGCCTAAACTGGCCTTAGAAGGTTTAGATTTTATTTGTTATATTTCATATATTTTAGAGAAAAGATAAGTCATGCAGTTTTTATTTTCGTTTTCTACTCTGAATATTTTGCTTTTTTATATAATTTTTGCTATTGAAAAAAAAGAAATAAAAGAAAGAAAATATAGTGATTGACTTTCCTCCCAGGAAGTGCTAAAGCATGTTTCTCATTTACTTTCCTTAAAATCTTCATTGAAAGCTTTCATCTAATTCTACATTTTTCTTATTTCCTTTAGTATTATTATTTTATATGAAATTGTATAGTGTCCCAACCTGACAGAAATAATATTGACAAAATTAATCAGTATTTAAAGTCATAGCATGTTATAATTTTATACAGTGTATATATGTATTAAAATTCACTTCATTTCTAATCTCATTCAATTAAAAATACAGAGTTGCCTTCAGCTTTATGAAATTTATGTTACAAAACACCTTAGCTGTGCTATAGCTGTTAAACTGAATTTTATTTAGTATTTTGATTATAAATTAGGAGAATGCTACATTAACTTCTTTCTGGGGCTAAGATTAAAAGGCTCCATTTATTTGCTATTGTCTAGTGTTTTACAGCATGTTATATTTATAATTGCCTTATTAAATGTTACACATTGTAAATGATAATCATGTTGCCCAGAGCTATAAAATCATCAAAAATATATAATGGCATTTTAAGTTGTTGTATCTACAAATGGAAATTTTTATTTTTAGCTTTTTAATATTGCTTTCAATTGAGTATGGGAAATAGTCATAAGCTGTTCAGAAGAGAAATATTATTTCCACAAGGCATTTATCAACTGCTCTTAATAGGAAATTAAAGTCAAATCTTAGTTGAAGAAGGAACCATACCTCATGAACAGAGTCAGGCAAGTAATGGATGATTAAAAAAAAAAGCCTCAAAGCATAACTCAGTCATCTAGGATCACTTCTTTGGTTAAACTAGGGCTGGATTACATCTGGAGAATATTTCTTACACCTAGGTCTTCCCAGGTTTTATATGCTAAAAATTATGTACACATATATATATAAGTATTCATATATCTATATATAAAACTGATGTCCTAGTGCTAAGTTTATGTTACTTCCTCAATGGTCTTTCTTTTTATGGATGTTTTCTCACCATATCACATGAAAAGTTTTGCTTGTGTATAACCACCATTTCTGTTTTATACATATACTTTCTCTATTCAGTTATTTCTATGAGTGTGAAAAACAAGCCTTATTATCTATTATTTAAATATCCCTTAATATTTTATCTCTTGATGTTAACTTCCCATTTTTTTAATCATGAATCACACCTAAATATATCAAAATGTGCAAAGTTTCAGAACTCTTCTTTTTTATCAGTTCTAAAAATTAAAAACAAATTCTTGGTCTTATCAGATAAGCACTTCACCAATGACATAATTCCTCAGACAAAGCTTACTCTGTTTTGATCTTCTGCAGTCAGATATCTATGTCCATAACCTCTGGGGTTGTGCTTAGGGTTTACCAACAGCACACACATTCATAAATTCCATAATAGTTCCTTGACCTTCTCTGTATATGTATTCCACATATATATGCATTTTCTACTTAAACCAACCTTTTTGGTCGGTTTTGACAAACCTTGGGTTTTTGCAGATGTAGTTCATTTTTTTAATGGTAATTACATTTATTCAATTTATGCTACCTTACAGAATAGTAGTTGCCTTGTGTTTCACATTTTGTATATTGCATGCCACCTCATTCTCTCATATGAATAATGTTTATTTGTTAAAATTATGTTTATCCTTAAAGTACTGTCTCATCCTCATGTCTTTCACAACACAATTAGTGATATGGAATGGCAAAATTGCACATGTTACTCTTACCTGGTATCTGTCTTATGATACTAGGAATGATGCTCTGTGGAATCAGTCTATATATCTTTCAATCTACCATCACGCTCCATTGTTTTTTGCACATCCATTCTGCTAAATATATGTTTGTTTGTGCAAATGTCTAGTCTTAAAATCTTGTGAGTTTGTTATTGTTTCTCATCAATATGTGCTGGACTGGGAGCTACTTACTGATTTTTTTTCTTCATCATATTGCAACTACATTATTGTCATAAACTGGGTAACTCAATCAAAATTAATTGGTATCTGGAGTTTTGAAATTATGCTGCTTCCTATTGTTTAATATTAGTATGATACTCCTTTGATTCCTTAAGTTAAAAAAGAATAAATATACATCAGTGCACTGGAGGAAGCTACTACCTGTTTTATATTTAATTCTTGGTAATAATGACACAAAAAGCTCACTTCTCTAATTTATGAGCATGGAAAGAAAGAAGATCCCTTCAACTCAACTTTATGACTGAGCAAATGAAGACAATGCAGTCTGCTTCTCAAATTGAGGTGCCACAGTTCTAGTCTGAGAGTTGGCACTTCACAGTAAGTTTGAGAAGAAGTAATTTTGTCCTTCAAAGTTTCCTATAGCACAGTGGTTCTCAACCTGTGGGCTACAATCCCTTAAGTGGCCAAATAAACCCTTTCAGAGGTGTTACCTAAGACCATCATAAAACGCAAATCTTTACATTATGATTCATAAAAGTAGTAACATTATAGTCATAAAGTAGCAATGAAAAAATTTATGGTTAGGGGCTACCACAATATGAGGAGCTTCATTAAAGGGTTGAAATATTAGAAAGTTTGAGAATCACTCTTATATAAGAAAGAGAAATCATAGATTTGTTCTCTTTCCATTATTTTGAGAACTCTAAAAATACTGGTGGAGTATTATCACAGCATTGCAAAAATGTGATGAAAGAAAGAACCAGAATTGGAAGAAATAATTTATGCTAGATCTCTTAGGATGATCACTGCACTAAATGAATATCATGACATTTTCTTTCTTTAGTTTTGTTTGCTTGGTTTTTGAGACAGGAATTCCCTGTATAACAGCTATGGCTGTCCTAGAACTTGCTTTGCTGGCCACAGACTCACAGATTTTCCTGACTTTGCCTCCTGAGTGTTGGGGTTTCAGGGTAGCACCATCACTGCACAGCTAACATGCTGTTTTCAAATTTACAGTGAAGTTATCTAATAGTATGCCCATGGTACACAAAAGAAAACCAAACACCCGAGTATCAGAGACTCTGGTTCTAGGAGAAGGTTGACATACATTTATTTACATTGTTCCTTTCTTCTAAATAAACTATTCTGTGCACAGCTTAAAATAATAGGATGATTAATAAATGTGAAAGTAGAAGTCTGATTAGTTAGTGCCCTCCAGACATTATTATCATAGCGAAGATCTTGAGTTTTCTTTTTTTTAATTTTCTATATGTATTTCAGAGTGGTCTGTAATTCTGAACTCAAAATAGATAACAACTTGAAAAGAAACAAAAAGGCTTTTCTTCTCTAGTGAAAGGGCTGGTAAAAGAAAAGAATCAGAGAACTTGTCAGGAACACCAAAATGAATATCAAAGTCCAGAATATATCTTGAGTAGATGTGCTGATATCTTCAAGGTGCCAGCCATATTTTAACCATGCTCTTTATGGCAGAAAGATATCCATTACCAGTCTGTATAGTACTTCCCAAGGAAGGGCGCCAATAGACACAGTATTGCAAAAGATGTGCAGTACCAAATCCATAGTTATGCAATAGCCTCAGAAAAAACAGAAGACCAATAGGCACCAGAACAATATTTTAAGATTCTGAAACCATACTTTCCAATGAATTTATAGCAGAAAATTAGGCCAGTATTCACACATTAATTTTAAATAAGATAGCTACCTGACTAAGCAGAATATTTAAGTAAAACCAAGCTTTGGTAACATTGAAAACATCTTCAGCATATAAAACATATTAATTATAAGATAGTCTTACTTGTGGATTTTGGGAGTTGTGGTGGAAATGTTCTTTGTATGCTGTAAATAAAGAAGCTGTTTGGCCTTTGTGGAGCAGCGTAGAAATGGGTGGAGGATCAGAGGACAGACAGGTAGAAGGAGGGTGGATTTGTTAATCAGTCTCCATGGGACCCTCAAAGAAGAGACATTTAAGGAATCCAGGTGAGCCACAGGCCGGGCCACATGGCAGGTAGAATACTAGAAATGAGTTGAATTAAGATAAAAGAGCTAGCTAGTAATGTGACTGAGACATAGGCCAAACAGTTTGAAATTAATATAAGCATCTGATTAATTTTTTTTGGATGACAAAAGTCATTATGGGCAAGGTCCAAACTTCTGACCCAAACGGGGCCAAGAAGCTTCTACAATAGATGGCATCCCAACGTGCACTGAACACCTGCATGAAGCCTGAGAAAGTTTAAAAAGCATTCTAGACTACTGAAACAAAGCCAAAAGCAACTTTCTAAATTCCGTATCTGAATTGATTTATGGTACATAGACAGTACGGTGTTCAGGCTGGAATTTAAAAATGGTGCATGTTCACAGCAGGCAACTTAAAATCATTCATTTCATGAAAGACTTGGCATAAGTGTTATTGATTTTAGGTTTCTGCTTATATTGAACAGAAAGGAAACAGAGTCAAAAACAGTTTTTCTGGTAGCAGCATTTCCTGAGTCTGCTCTCATTGCTGGCAGCGAGAGAGATGCAGCAGGCACCTCCACCATATTGAAAAGCTGCCAAAAGGGGCAGAGTCAGCAATTACAGTGATACTAGCATTTTAAAAGCTCTTCTGTTTGGAAAATGATGAACAATTCTAAATAAAACAGATTTAGACTCACAAAACCTCTAAATGGGGTACAATGTATGTAAAATATGCATAGGCTTCAGAGAGAAGAAAAAGGGAGTAGAGAAAGCCCTTAAAAAGAAGAAATAGGAATAAAGATAAAAAAGGCCATGGAAAGATGGCAGATAAACAGAGAGTCTTGATTATGGTTATTGTGTTATCTTTTAATTTTTTAACTTATAATGAGCTAACTACAGAAAGACAATTGATTGCTAAGCCTGCTAAGTTAAGCAAATACATATATTTTAAAGATATTGTTACTTTAAAATCTGTTCATAAGAATATGTTGCTTGGGAAAAGGGTTTCTGTTTTTGTTTCCACAGAGGATCAAAACCTGTGGATTGGTTCCAGGCCAATGTGGTTTCATGTGCCAACACTACCTGCAAATTCTCTGATGGGAATATCAGCTTCCAAAATGCCAGTTGAGATGATCCAGCCTCAAGACTCCATGCATGAGATTGCCAGCATCCTTTGTCATCAGGAAGTAGTAAAAGAAAGAGAGCTAGTCCAATTTCCCAAAAATATTGCTTATTAATATTTGTTTTCATTATAAATGGTCATAGCCAATCTCTTTCAAAAAAAGGGGAGAGGATATGATATCAGAATGATTAGAAAAGATAAGTGGATTTTGATTTATTGATATAAACTTAAGGTCAATTCTGTTATGCTATGTATATTTTTCTACTCTTGATTAAGGTGAGATGCTGATGTAACTCATTTAAAATTGTAATGTGTAATTGAGAAATGCAGATTAATAGTCATCCATGATAACCAAACTTATAGTCATGTTAGTTAGGTTTTTGTAGGTATACAAAGATATATTTCAATTAGATAGGTAGTCTTCAAATACTTCAAAGACATGCAGAATATGACATTTAAAATATTTTAAGAACTTAGACTTTTCTAGACAGTGAGACAGGTCTGCTCCTAGCAGCACCAATGTATTTCAGGAAAATGATGGGCATTGAAGAAAATTCATGTGGTTTTACTTTGTGGCAACAGTTAGCCACTGAACAAGAAACTGTTCTGGTATTGACTGCTTGATAGTGTGCTGTATAAACTGGACATGCAGGTTCCATAGGAAAGTGACCTCTGAACTTTGGCAAAACAAGCCAAGATGGTCCTTCAGGTGCCTGCTTTGCACAAAAATTGCCAGGCATTCTTCAGGACACAAGGAAAGCAACTAATGGACTGTATCAGATTTCCTGCATCACTGAAAGGTATGCGAGAGACTTTGGGCTTATAGGCTGAAGATGATGCCCCAATGTTACAAAGGAACTTTGGGTGACTGTCCAGGCAGACAGGTGTCATCTCTATTATTTTCTAGACTTTGGAAGTTGCTTGCACTTCTGGTTTATTTGGGTAATATTATATCCTTCTGTGCTCTTTGATGTGGTTGAAGGTTTAATAATTGTAGGTATAGTTCCTTTTAGTTTAAAAAATATATTTGATATGAAACTTTAGACTCACAAGTATAAGGTAGATAATGGAATATTCTCTTTAATTTTGTGAATACAAATAGACTAAATATTGTGACTGTAATTCTTGCTTGAGTGCTGTTCTGTTGTAATTTTGCTATATGGAAATTGAAACCTTCCTTTTTGATTACACAGAAAAGAGGAAGTGTGGTGGAAATGTTCTCTGTATGTTGTAAATAAAGGAGCTTTTTTGGCATATGTGGAGCACCATAGAAGTGGGTAGAGGATCAGAGGACAGACAGGTAGAAGGAGGGTGGAGTTAATCAGTCTTCATCTGATCCCCAAAGAAGAGACATGTAAGGAATAAAGGTGAGACACAGACCGGGACACGTGGCATGTAGATTACTAGAAATGGGTTGAATTAAGAAGAAAGAGCTAGCTAGTAATGTGATTGAGACATAGGCCAAACAGTATGAAATTAATATAAGCATCTGATTCATTTCTTTGGGGGAAAAAGCCACTGCAGGCAAGGTCCAAACTTCTGGCCTAAATGGGCCCGGAAATCTTTTACAACAGGGAGTATGTTCATTCTCGTTTCCATCATAGTCATGTTAATTTATATCCTTTCCAACAGTGCATAATGTTTCCAACCTTGTATCCACTCTTGTCAGCCCTTAAATGTTGCTTCTTAGTTTCTTTGGATGAAGGTAACATGGGATCTCAGTATAGTTTTGATTTATATTTCTCTGATGGGTAAAAATTATTGGGCATATAGGTACTAGACTTTCACCTATTCATTTGAAAAGTATATTTTCATTTCGTTTTCCAACTTACTGAGTAGAATATTTGCACTTTTGATTTTTCTTAGTCTTTAGATATTCTGCATATTATTTATTTTTAGGTAACTTTCTGGTGAAGATTTCCCCCATTTTTTGGTCATCTCTTCATATGTTCTATTATTTATTTGTTATGAAGAAACATTTCAATTTCACACACTCTCATTGGTCAATTAATTTACTCTTTCCTAAGCTATGGAATTCTCATTCAGAAAATCACTGCTTTTACTCACATTTTTATGTGTTTTCACTGTGTCTTCTTCAAGTAGCTTCAAGGTGCTTAGTTTTAAGTTAAAAAATTTAATCACATTTTGTTAGTTTGTATAAGGCAAAAAATATGGATTTGGTTTCATTTAAAATTGGAACAGAGTTTTCAACTATAGTTTTATCTACATATGTTTTGGTCTACATCTACACATTTATAAATAACACCATCATTGTGATTGTATGGAACTATTTTTGAAATCTCTATTAATTTGTCTTTCTGTTTTCATACTGGCTTAATGGCATTATTGCAGTGATATCTGTAGTGAATTTGATGTCAATTCTTCTGAGGAGTCAAGCTTTTCTCATTTTGCTCAGGGTTGCTTTTGCTATTCAGGCTTCTGTGTTTCTTTATTCATATGGGTTTGGATTGGCTAGCTCTCTGAAGTATGCAATTGTAATTTAAATTGAAACTGTATTGAACCTGTTGACTTTTGCACTATGGTCATTTGAACAATATTAATTCTAAAAACCCATGAGCATTGTCTCTGCTACAGTCTTCATAATTTCTATGCCAGTTACTTACAGTTTCTAATGAAGATATTTTTGATAGCCTTAGTAATGTTTATTTCTAAGGTATTTTATTGGGACAGTGAGAATGTGAGTTAGATTCTTTTCCTGAATACTTTCACAAAAACTTTTTTGCATAGAAAAGCATCCATTTTACCTGTGTTACTTTTGTTTCCTCCTACTTTCCTAAAACATTTTGTCATGCTTAACAATCTTCTGAAGGAATCTCTACATTTTTGTAAAAGTCAGAACATCTCCAGTTAAGACTAATTTGACTCCTTTCCCAGTTATTTATAGTACTATTTTTTTCTTGATCTTACAGCATTTCCTATGTGTTCAAGAAAAACATAATAGGAATGGTGAGAGCAAATAAATTTTCTCACTCTATTCAGTGATCTGTTGAATATATATACATATATATATATATACATATGCATATACATACAGACTTGTATATAGGCTATATTGGTTTGATGTGTGAGTGTTCTCTTTTCAATTTCCTGGGAGCTTTTATCGTGAAGAGAACCAGAGTTTAAAATTAAAAACAAAATTATTATATCTTCTGACTCTACCAAAAAATTCTCAGGAATAGTATTGACATAAATATCCACCATAAGATAACTGAATAAAGATTATATACATATATAATACATGAATTTTATATTATTAATAAGACAAAAACGAAAATCATATTTTTTCAAAAATACTGAAATTGGAGATTATAATAAACAAAGTAAATCAGACTGAGAAAAGCCCCACATTTTCTGTTATCTGTGGAATCTAAGGGGGAAGAACATGGAAATAGAAGGGAAACCATAAAAATCCTGTAAAGAAAAAGGAGGATAAAGGAGATCGATAAGGAAGTACAAGGCATACACTGCACACATGATATGAATTCACTAAAGTGTCAGAAGACAGCACAGTATTTTATAAAATTAATATATCTTAATTAAAACAATGGGAAAATTCAATCAAGTAAAACACAACTTGAAGAAAAGATACAATTAAATTAAAAATAAAGAGGACATTTAAATAATCTGAAAAAAATCTGTAGAGCACCTATAGTAAGAAACATGCAACAATTGTGAAAAATTTTTTAAAATTAAAAAACAGAAACCAACAAAACTTGTTTTGGATATTGTCAAATGGCAATTAGAGAAATGAAAAACAGTAACATCAACAGCTCATCTGATGAACTCAGTAGTAGAAAGGACAGAGACTTAAACTGGTCAACACAAGGTATAACAATGAACTTCAAAAGTCTGAAAAAGAGACAAACATATATGAAGATATTTAAGTGCCAATTTCATGGCTTATGGAACAAAGACAAATAATTGACCTGGATCTCATATCTTTAGAAAATCAGAGAATATGAGGCCGGGAAATACACAGATGATTTTATAGATAGCTTGATTTCTTGACTATCTTATGGTGAAAATTCAGAGTGCACTCAATGGAAATTTCCTCTTAACTTTTGAATGTTACTCTACTTGCAGAATAGAAAATTACTACATAGTATTATCTCCTGATGCTGGATAGAACATCATTCTATAGCTTTCAGTCACTTATGCAATCACAAGGATTAGCAGTTAATACTCTGCTGTGCCCTGTATTGATTTATTTTATAAATTAGAACATTAACTACATTTTAAAAATTTAGGATAGTATGATCAATGTAAGTCAATAAGCATCTGTATCACAAACACTGAATAAATGCTTTCTTAAGGAGGTTAAGAAATTAAAAAAAGTAAAAACCTGCTTACTATAAGAACAGAATCAAAGAAAATCACACCAAGTCACATTATCATTTGAAAATTCATAGCAAAGTAAAAATGATGCTGGGGTAAACAGCACATTGACTATTTTAATTAATCAGAAGTTTTTATCCCAGACTATCAAGGCAGAGAGATGTAAGATCTTATTTTTAAAATGCAGAAAAAGAAGAACCATTGCTCTCAGATCTGGATCTGGTGAGATCTCCCTCATAAATGATGAAATGACAATATTCTCAGGAGAAATAGAATGAAGAAAAGCATTCACCAGGTCGAGCTTTAAGGAAGACTTAGAGAGTGATTTTTAAAACAGAAAGAAAAGAATAATAAAAATGTGCTTGAGATTTTTAAATCGAAAAAGATCATATTGAGTAAATGTGCTGTTAATTACTTACATTGGAGTGAACTTTAAATGAAATTTCTTCAATTGCATTTGATTTACTAAAACAAAAATTCAGTCACTTTATGTGGAATCCCAACATATGAAGCAATAGAATAGAAATAAAGTTGATTTTATTATAAATGAAAGAGTATTATAATGTTAAGTTTCAGGCCTGGACTAGGCCCAAGATCTGGACCAGGTGTCCCAAAGTTCCAAAGAAACACACAGGAGCTTGATTTAACTTTAAGCTGATTAACCTACTCCCAGTTAATTCTTTACTCTTAAACTAACCCATGATTCTTATCTTGTCTATATTGTGGCTTGGTACCTTTTCTCAGAGCAGCATTTCAACTACTTTCCTCTGCTTCTGCTGGCATCTCACCTGGCATCCCTCTGCTCTCTCTCTCTCTCTCTCTCTCTCTCTCTCTCTCTCTCTCTCTCTCTCTCTCTCTCTGTTTTTCTTGTTCTCAGAGTTTTCTTAGTCTGGTAGCCCTGCCCATACTTCCTGTCTGCTTTTGGCTAATCAGTGTTTTTAAGCAGTAGGAGGAATAAATATTTACAATGTACCAGAACACAGTTCCACTGCAGTAGGGCACCCCAAATAGAAGGTTTTAATGTTCATCTAAAGTGGTAAAATGCCATTAATAGGTTCTAATGATTGGGGAATATTGAGTATCTAACACTAGAGAGATAAATTTAAATAGCATACACGTGAGTACAACTCTGAATAAGTGCATATACACTATGTGGGACTTCGAGAAGCCTAGAAATCAGAAATGAAAGTAAGTACAAACACTTTTTTGCTCATTTGTTCTCTTGTTCTTTTACTGGCAAAGACCTAATCAAAAATACAGAAATTAACAGTGTTCATTTGAAACACACACACACACACATACATAGAGTAACCCAAATATCTCATAATCTAAAAGCATTTAAATATAATATAAATGGAGTGACTAGAAAAGACAAACAATATATTTTGAAGATATTTCAAGAATTAAAATTATAATTTGAGTCATTAAAAGTAGAAGACGATATATGGAACATTTCTATGGAAACTGTCTTTGCACGACGATCTTACAAAAGATCAAATTATCAATTACAATTAGCCATCTTGACTATATTATCAGCAAGTACCAGAGTTCCAAATTCTGTTAAAATTTTAAGTTAAGTATTTTAATTGTCTACTCTGAGCAATGAAATAAAAACAAGCAGAAAAATAGCTAATAACGTATAATTTATCCAATCATCAACGAGAATCTAATGTTCTAAAGATGTACATTGCATTTCTCTGATGGCTAAAGATGTTGAGCACTTTTTCATGTGCCTTTCAGCCATTTGTAATTCTGCTGAAAATTTCCTTTTTAGTTATAAACCTCAGTTTTGATTGGGTTATTCAAGGTTTGGGGCTCTAGTTTCTTGAGTTCTCTATATATTTTAGAGATCAGTCCTCTGTCACTTGTAGGGTTGGTGAAAATATTTTCTCATTCTGTAGGCTATTGTTTTGTCTTATTGTCTGTGTTCTTGGCTTTACAGAAGCTTCTCAGTTTCAGGAGGTCTCACTTATTGATTGTTGTTCTTAGAGTCTGTGCTACTGGTGTTATATTTAAGAAGTGGTCACCTGTGTCAATGCGTTGGAGGGTATTTCCCACTTTCTTTTAGCAACATTAGCCATCAGAGAAATGCAAATCAAAACTACTTTGAGATACCACCTTACACCTGTCAGAATGGCTAAGATAAAGACCCTAACCCTGGAGAGGATGCCCAGCAAGGGGAACACGCCTTCATTGTTGGTGTAAGTTTAAGCTTGTTCAGATCTCCTTTCTTTCTCATTACTTTCTGTAAATACATAACAATTTTAAAGCACAAAAAAGTTTTTATGAGAAGGGTATAAATAAGCTATGGAATATGTATATAATTGTGTTTGTAATTCAAAGTAACTTTCTGCCTTTACAGGTTATACTCATTGAACATTAACTGATCTATAAGGACAGCTAATTAGCCTTTGTTCAGTAACCTTGCTCATGTATGTAGATTCATACTTCTGTGAAGCAGAGCGAGAGAAGTTTGACAATCACTCCATCATCTATCTAAGTATCACCAAGAGGCATTTCACTTCTCTTTATCTAGGTATTATCTCCATAAAGTATTGATCTGTTGATACTTAAGAGTTTCTAAAACCAATTACAATAATTCAAAACACTGGAATACAGCAAGACACCCTCACAGATGCTCTGGAAACTGCCACAGCCAGCTGAGCTTTTGTCTCCGTAGCTGACAGCAGTGTGCAACTTTTGGATACTACAAAAACAACATAGCTTTAATCCTCCTAGGGTCATGTAGAGCTTTAGCCACAGGTAAACAGAAGATATCTGCATCCCTCATATTAAAAATATATAACACCATTCACTCCCTGGCTTTTGTATTTCTTTACTCATCTTTCACACAAAATATAATTTATGTAAGATTTTTACTAATGAGCTATAGTCAATACTTTTTTCTGACTTATTGTTTTGGTCACTAGACAGGCACACTTTCTTATTGTATATTTTTAACATTAAATGAATTACTTAGGGGGCAATTCAGGTAAGATACAATCACCAGAACCAGAAACACTTTACAAAACTAAATGCTAAACAATAATATGTGAAAATTGATTTCCTTCAAATATGGAAATCAGCACAGCAAAATAAGAGCTGCTATTCTAGCTGCATTAAAAACAAACAAACAAATAAAACAAAAACATTAATTTCATTTTAGGGTGTTTTCCTATATTTGAATTGTGTATACAGTTTTCAAAGTCAGGCTAAATAAAATCCCACAATTTCATAAATTATCAAGCCATTTAGTATGCATAATTAATTAGATTGTACTGTGCCATATTTATGAGGATTATTCATGCACAGTATGAGATAATCATAAATTATTTTGTTAACAAACTCTCTTGAGATTCATTTAAAGAGTCTTCCCTTGAGTAATTCCCATTGGTATGATTGCTGTGTCACACATTTTGGTTGGCTAAACCATAAATGGATTATTTATTACTACATAATTATAAGTCTCATCTATAAAATACTGAAGCAATCCACAGCAGAGGTACAAAGCATATCAGTATACCAGATTTTCAAATGTTTAAACAATTAGAAAAAGAAGACAAAGTATATTTGTATACTTGATGACTATATTCATATTTAAGAATTTTTATGGGTTTCAGGTCTACAATTATTCATATAAAATTCATAAAACCTTGAAGGTTTCTTATAATTTTCCATAACACCTTTTTAAAACCATAAGTTCAAACTTCTCATGACCATCAATATGAGGGAGGATGAGAAGTATATTTTTTCTAAAAAGAAAAAACCAAAAAAGATAAGTCTAAACACATCAAATGATATTTAATTGGGACTGGAAATACTCCAAGTTTGAGTTTCAAAAAAATTAAAATAA
Source organism: Sigmodon hispidus (assembly GCA_004025045.1). NCBI lineage: Eukaryota > Metazoa > Chordata > Mammalia > Rodentia > Cricetidae > Sigmodon > Sigmodon hispidus. Next base: position 102,792 of record PVIH01002563.1, read on the forward strand.
AAAGGGAGCTTTGATTACAATAGTTCATGTTGGGCTCATGTTGAGCCTGCCAAAAATCTAAACTAGATCAGAGCGTTTTTTGAAATAAACACAAGCTTAATCCGATGTAGATGTTTCAAAACTCCCACTGCTTTAGTTATAACATCATCTGTTACTGAATGATTTATAAATGACCTGCTATAGAAAAATTTTTACAAGATGGGAGGTGTGAGATATTTTAACCTGAGGCCAAAAAGACATGTCTAACTAATATATTAAAACCATGGAACGATGATTCTTGGGAACAAAGATGCTTCCCATGCATGCTTTTATTCTATGATTGAATCTTAAAACTCACAGTATCTAGAATGTTTATCCCTTGTTACTAGTATTATCACTCAGTATCTTAAGGATTTAGTCTTGAGAGTGTCCTGCATTTCAGATACTCAACTATATGCATTCAAAGAGCAATTAAGACTATGAACACTTGAGTTAGGATATGGGATTGATTACAGCTTTCCCACTCATCTGTTCTAGATTTTGAGCAGGTTGCTAAGTTTCTAAGTGCCTTAATAATATTAGAAACTGCCTGTGATGCATGCCGCCAAGAAGAAGCAAACAAATTAATTCAGGCGAATCCCTGAGTAGTGCTGCAATGTAGTTTTAGTGTTGGCTGTTATTTTTGTACTTGGTATTATTCTCCTCTGGTAGGCGGGTTTAACCTAAAGCTAACTTTAGGTTCCCTATCTAAGTAGAAAAAAAAAAAAAGAACTAATTGGTAGTTAAGACATTAACAAATCCAAATGGGATTTCTGACAAATACTCAAATTTTGACCTGGGTTTTTTATGTTCACAAAGGGAAAACCACTGATTTCATTTGAAGAGATAATACTCTATTTTTAAATATTTTTTACACTTATGTATTTCATGTTGTGTATATGCACATACATGTTTCATGGCTTGCATGGAGAGGACAGAAGACAGCTTGGCGGAGTTCCACGTATCAAACTCAGGTTATTAGGTTTGTTAACAAGTGCTTTATCCCAAGCCATCTCTCTAGTCACATCATGACAATACTTCAAGTGTCGAAATTACTCTTAAATTACTCTTTCTTCTGTATGTATAACTTTGGTTAAGAATTTAACCAATATATTTTATGAAGTGAATTTGTTACTGTAAAACTTAACACACAAAGCTTATTTCACAATAATCACAAACCAAAATATATGTAAACATTCAGTAATACTGGTTATGCTCAGTGTTTACAGTGTTATTGATTACAATATAGAAAATAGTTTCCCTCTTTCTGAGCCCATTACAAACAGATCCATAAGAAATACAAAACAAATAATTCAAAAAAGCTAGAATTTTTAATTGTCTTACCACATGTAAATGATAAATGCTTGAGTAGATGAAAATGCTGCCTTTATTTGAACATTGCAATCATACTACACCATAAATAGGTTTTTTTTACATCAAATATAAACTAAAAGACTAAAAGTCAGACATGCCTACTAATTACAAAGATAATTTATGAATTTACCAGAAAGAGGTTGAATTACAAAAGGAGATCCTGCATATTCTTACTAAAACACCAAGCCATGGTGTTTCAAATCATAAAGCTACTTTCAATACTCCCTAGTTCAACCAAGAGAACTTGGGCAGTAAATTCTACTCTAGTTCAGAATAAGCCTGTAGCTTCTAAACAGCAGTGGGAGAAGGCTGTCAGCAGTTTTGTGGCCTTGTAGATGCTAGTGAAGTTAGAGAGAGAGCCATTCACATACAAGTGTCCTAAGACAAAATATGAAAATTCTCAAGAAGGGAATGCAGAACAATTAAATTATTTGACACCATTATGGTGATTGTTTTGTGTGCTAATGGACCTAAATCTAATTATTATTATTAAGCAATTATGTTGCACTTTATTTTTGCAAAGTGCTTTGCAACAATTTTTATTAGGTAGTCATCACAATAACCCTGCAAAAGAGGTCAGAATATCTCCAAGGGAGAAAAGATGAAGCTATCTTACAATAAAGTGCTCTAATTTTCCTATTCCTGAATATAAAAGTTTTATATTGTGATTTGTTTGGTCTCCTAGCACATGACCTGGTTTAATAATGTGCAATTTGAAATCACCCTAAGTATTCACTGCCTGATGCAGTCACTGAAAAAGTCCTGCATCCCGAGGATAAAACAAACAATCATAAAACTTTTAAATGTGTGAGGCAGATAATTAGTGGGCCAGAAACTCAGGAACAAAGATGATTAATGAAAACAGAGATTGTTTATTTGGGAACAGTAATAACAAGAGAAAACATCACTTCATAATTTGCTGAACATCATTAATCAACATGTTTAATATAGTTTTTTGTTTAATTGTTATAACTATTCTAAAAATTGACTTAAAAGTACAACAATATCTTTTTTTCAAGTGAAAAGAAATGGAATTTAAGGAAACAGCTAACTAGATCAAGATAACAAAGCCACTAGTTAACTTTATCTTCTAACACAAATCTTCCACATGGAATCCATTTGAAGATTATGCATGCTCTTGTTTCATTGAAAATGGTAAAATCAGTTTACCTACTTAATCAAGTAGGTTGATGGAATAAGACATAGTAGCATTTTCTTATAACATGTCAGTGGAAGGTCTCCTTCTCAAGAACTTTATTTCTTCTCAAAGCAATATCACTCCAGTTGACAGTCATACTATCCTGGACAATAACAGGAAAGATGAGAAAATGATGGCCTTGGAGAGTCCTGCTACTGCCACTGTTGGCCCAGGTGACGTGCATTAACTTTGCCAAGGTGCATTTAAACGGATGTCACTAGGAATGTTATATACCATCCAAGCCACTTGCCATTAGTCTAAGGAAATGGAAATTACATTAACTTTCAAGGTAAGCACCCGTTGTTCTGTAAAAACTTAATCTTCTTCCCCTTAGAGTACCAGCATATATGGAATTGTGAGCAGGTGGGGTTGCTCATGAAGAGAAAACCCTTTAGTTCTAAGAGCTTACCAGAAAAAAAAAGCTCTATCTGTGAGAAAATATGATAGCAGCTCCATTAGGAAGAGATTATCAGCCTTCTTTAACAAGTTTTTTTGTGAAGCACTGCTGACCCACAGTATATACACATGGAGGGCAATCTAGACAGTGCTCTGGACAGATTGGGCTCCAGACAACAGAGCAAACCGAAGGGAGCTAGGGTTCTGTCAGTATCCAAAGTGAGAAAGATATTCTGTAACTTAGCAGCCTGGAGCCAAACCAGACCCAAAGGAGAAAATGAAATTAAAGAATTAAAGACTTGCCTCCAGAACAAAGCTCGGGGTAAAATGCATGCCAGTGTGCTTCCTATCTGTCATGTACAGCTAGACTTGCTTATTTTTCCTTATTTTTCTTCTGCTGCCCATCTTCAAACAAAAACACACCTTTATCAATTTGCAAATGTAGGGCCTTGATCATCACAGCCCAGTGGAGAAAGACATCTCCAAAGCTGAACTCCTCTGATTTGCTGAAACATGAGGTTTTTTTTTCCCATGCTATATACCACATGGGATGTGATGAATGCCTACTTACTATGGCCTGACAGGAGCTACAGAAATTAGCAGTGGTAATGAATGTTGGGGAAAGTACAGTGTAAGATTTTTAGAATGACTTCTAAAATTCCATGTAAAAATACAACTGAGTTACTTGCTACATAGTGAAAAATGTGAATTAATTCATGGTATTTCAACTATTTAATGCAATCCTATTTATTGTTTAGGAATTTAATTCCAGAAAATAAATTCAATGCAAACCAGTTAAGAGTCTTACCTGTAAAGAAACAGAACACGAATTTACATTTTGACATTTTCCTATTTTTCTCATGCAACATGTGATCATTCATTTCATATATATTATCTAACTTCATAGAAGGGTAAAGAGTCAAATAATATATAGGGAAATGAAGGTAGTTTTGTTTGTTTATCATAAAAACAATAAGGCATGTACGAAAAATTCATGAACTTTTATTAGAAACAGCATTTACTGATAATTTCTGAGAGGTTATTAAGCATATTCATATTGGTCTTTATGAAATAACACCAAACTAAATGGGGATTTTTGACTTGAAATGTGTTAATACTAATGATGACTAAAGAAAAATAATCATGCAAAATAATTACCATGACAATGTAAAGTAGATTTGCCCTAGGGCAGGTTCTCATTGTAAAAGGCCCCTTTTCCCTCCAGACTGTCAGGTCTTCCAGTTTCTCTATTAAGAGCTTTATCCACCATTGCAGGATAGGCTAGGCCTAGTTGGAAGAAACTGGGTTGGGGGGATGGTCATCAGGTTTTTTTCTTTTCTTGGTTGAAGGGAATGCATTTCCCCTTGTGAATTCTCTTTGTGGAATTGGTGATTAGGACCACTGCTCCCTAGAGTATTGGGGCAGCTGTCAGAAACATAACCCTCTCCAGGCCTCAGAGTTGCATTTAGATTTCTCAGATGAAGAAGTCTCAGAGCATTGGGGCTGGCTGCTATGTACATTTTCCTTATAAGCTTTACAGAAGTATCTACCTAACATCTAAAATGAGGAAAACTTATTTCTGTGTGCTCCCTAGCCTAGAATATACCATTCATTATGTGACCACTGTAGTTTAGTGAAGTATTCAAATAAACCAACTACATGCAAAAGATAAATCATTTTTTTTACATATAAGCATACATATATGCTGGTTTTTTTTAAAAAAAAATTGCTTCATGGTTACATATTTATAAAGAAGGCATAACCCAGAAATGACCCTACAGTTTTCAGAATGAATGTTTTTTTCCCACTATAATGAAGTGATTTGTGCATTTTCAAACCTTGTCAGAGACATCATACCACTTATCTTTACTTTTCACATTGGGATTTCCTACTGAATATTCATACTTAACCTGTTATCTCCTTGTAAATGTTTATCTTATTTTAATTTGTTCATATTTCTAGCCAAATTGTATTCATAAATATGCATTAAAGTATTTCATTTGTTTTTGTATAGAAACATGCCTATCGTTTGCTAGCAAATACTGCTTGTTTGAGGTTCATTGCCAATTCTGTGGAATCACCCTTCTGCTAAAACTGATGAGAGCCTGGATCTAGAAAAAGACCCCTAGTATTCTTCTAGGTAGCCAACAGGAACTTTGTCTATTTCTGTTTACCTATGTTTATCCTGTGTGTCACTGAGAGGAACTCTATTGATGATGTGATGGCTTGACAAATTGAGATTCACTGAACACATTTAGCTAAGACTTCTTAAAATGTTGCTTGCTCTGATGTTTGTCTTTAGGATGTACACATTTCAAATAGAGCTATCTAAAACACACATTTTTAGAGTATTAGCTTCTCCACCATAGAACACTAGTAACAGAAACTTGTGACAAAGAACATACTTCCTCAAATCACTCTTCTGGTGTACTTTTATAGTGAGCATGTTTGGTTGGAGAAATAAACATTTAATTGAATCAAACTGCAAACAGCAAATTTATGTTCTTAAACACACTTCTTTAAAAAGTTGGTGAATTTGGTTAGGGAAATTAAACAGTAAGGAAATGTCTTCTACAAGCTCTAAATTGCCTTCTCTTACAAGCAACTAAAAGGTGCCCAAGGATTCTTTTGACAACTCTAAATCAAGGACAGAGAATAAGAGAACTGATCTGAGGGGGGATTTTGGAAAGTGATTGCAACAAGTGAGGCTGTAATTGCCTGTCTCTGTCTTAATGTTTTCTTTTTTGAACATTGTCAGAAGGAGCGGATACTAAAGGCTTTCCAGATTTTCTTCATTTTGTTTAATGTCACATAAATTCATTATTCCAAATGCCTTAGAAATTGGAGAAAAAAGGTTGAAGACATAATAATTGCTTAAGTAGTTTTTAGATAAATGGGCTAATGTTAATTTAGTTGTCATGGTCCCCTCTTTTTGGAAGCAGATGCATACTGGATGGTAAAGTATGAAGTGCAGCTCTATGATAATGCAACTGTTTCCTTTCAGAACAAGTGTTTTGTCAAGAATGTGCTTCACTCTCTTGGTTACAATGCAGATAATAACAGAATATATTTGCTGCCTTCTACTCTCAGAGACTCTCCAAGGCTTCTTTAGTACTTTTAACCAGTGCCTGTGTATTTAGTAACTAGTGATTTCTATTTTTTCTATAAAATAAAATAATTCTTTATTATTTTAATGCACATTGTTGACATTCTCTGCTTTTCCTACATTTAAAAGAGAAGAAATTATGAATGTTGTTGATCCTGAGAGTGTTGCAACCTTACTTCCATGCCCACTTCCTTGTCATGGAGGATCACATGATCTTACAGAGGAAGCTGCCACTCCAATTTATAGAACAAACAAAATTATATACACACTTGGACCAACTCTGACTCTTTTCTTCTAGCACACCTTCATGATGAGACCTCATAATGACTGGAGGCTAGTCTTCCTGCTAGAAGCATCATGTGAAGAAGACTATGTTATCTCCTTCAACAAACTGAGAAGGCCAGTATAACTAACCTGGCTTCTTGAAAAAAGATAACAGGAAGTACTCCCAGGGGAATGAATCAAGTAAGTTCAGTGATTTGCTCAACTATACAAACAACAGGGGAAATAAACTGATTTAAGTCAGTGATTACAAGTGGCAAAGGCACACCATATTGGCAGCCCTGCCAAAGGAATCAGAAGTCACTAAAGGCTGCCAGGGCCTTATCCTGGGTTCTGGCAATGTGAAGGAATTTTCTCCAGATAGATATTCAAAAGATCACTCACTAAAACTAAAACTTTGATGGTCAGTCTCAAGCATACAAAAAGGCCCTTACTACAAACTTCACTTTTTCTTTTCATTCCTTGTTCTAAGGTTTGCAGTAAAGGTGTAAGAGCATGAGTCTGTTTTAGATGTCTATAAATTCTGAGCACTTGCAGAAGTGTAGACTGTAGAAGTGGCTGACCTTTGAAATTGGGATTTAGGTTGGAATTCAAAGTCATCACTTACTAACTATATGACTCCATATATTCCTATAGGGTTCTTTTCTCTTTCTTGAACAATAAATTGCAACAGTCTGAGGATAGGAGTTCATTTGTTGAGTCTATTTGCTAATTAATATCTGTCCTTTTTAAGACTCTATCCAATGTTTCTCAAATAGCAGGATTACATTTTTTCATAGCTCTTTCTCTGACTTCAAGAATTCTTTTTCTAAAGAAATTAACAGCATGTTATTAATAAATCTATATACATTAGAAGATTTTACTGGCACCTCCTCTTTGATATTTTATAAAAACTCAAAAATGATGTAATCTTTCTAAGTTTGATTTTTTATAAGGACTCCACTCCTTGGGAGGAAGGGGGCTATTTAAGCTTATAGGTTACAGTCCACTACTGAGAGAAGACAGGGAGAACAGTCGAGCAGGACCAAGAAGCAGAAACCATGGAGGAATACTATTTACAGACTAACTCACAAACTTACGCTTAGCTAACCTTCTGCCAGAGAAGGGTTCCACCCTCAGTGCTCTGGACTCAGAATCAAGGCTGTGTCTAGTTGGCTGTCAAAGCTAACTAGAAGAGAAACCAAATGCAAAGAGACTGGATTTTATATAACAGTTTAACACACACAAAGGACTAGAGAAGAGTTGAATAAAATGTAAGTTAACATAACGCTCTTGGTAGCAACTTGGATGCCTGGTGAAACCTTTTACATTTAATCCCTGCCTAAAATGCCCAAACAGAAGACCAATGAATCAAGTTTACACATTTGAAACTTAGAATCTAGCCTTAGTTTTTTGTTGTTGTTTATTTTTTTTAAAGATAGAACAAAGTAATATTTGGGGGAAAAGAGGACCACAGCCAGGTATAGAGAGACAAAGGGGATAGGAAAAGCATGGAGATGTAGCTAAGTAGTTAGGGTGTCTCCCTGGCTAGCTAAAACTCTTCCGATCCACACAAACCATTGTGGTGGCACATTCCTATAATCTAGCACACAGTGAGGGTGGAGATGTGAGGATCAGAAAGAAGTTTGCAGTGTGGAGACTTGGTGATTTCAAGTTCAGTCTTCCGTATAAGGAATTCACTGCCAATCTGTGCTTCATGAGACCATGTTATTTTGTTTAAAGGGGGTATATGGGATGCATCATAATGAAACCATTACTTTATACAAACTATATATACAAATATTAAAATGTAGGTATTCATTAGTTACTTACTATAGCCCTAGCTATATATTAGAGGCACTGCCTTTCTTCTGCAATTCATCAGATTCCTTAATAATTTATGTTGTGTGGGGGAAGTTCTAATTCTTAAAATTTTTATAATTCCTTAAGTGGAATAAAGACCATGAGGGCTGTTAGTGTAGGCACTGGCGTGTAGTGCTTCATATACAGTGGTGTCTGTCTCTTTCTTTTTCTCTGTCCCACTGTCATTCTGTTGCCCCATTAAGGTGGACAAATGTGGGACATTCCCAGAACAGGTCTTTGTTCGTGCTCCAGCTCTCACATGACACAGCCTCGCATTTGTCCTCCAAGGACCAGGCTGTCCTAAATTGCTTGGCGTTTGCCACAACTTCTGCTCAGCTTATTATTTGTGAGAAAAGCCATGAGCAGGTGATCTTTGAGGACAGAGTCTGCTCTCTGAGGATGATTGAAATGCCATCCCAGCCATGACTAATTTATTTAGTATTCAAAAATCAGTCAAGATTCTTCTGTTGTATCATTCTCTTAAATAAAAGGGAGCAAAAATAAAGTAGAAACCTGTTTGATGCCTCAGGCGCATTCAGTGTGTTGTTCAGGTCAGTTCATTTCAATACTTAACTTGTGGAATTTCATTTAATGGCATCATTTAACACTCAAAAAGTAATTACAAAACTGAACAAATTTGGTTTCCTGGGGTTGGTATTTGACATCTTAGATCATTGAAATCCCTACTGCTGGCTTAAACTATGGTTGGTATTCAGACAGCAATAAAACTAATCTAATTTTGAATATAGGTTATGAATACACTTTTACATACCTTGACTTATTTACATTGTAACTGAATTTAGCTATGTATAAAAGATTTCTAAAATATTATTAGTCACAATTAACTAATGGATCAGAATCCTAACTTTCAGGTTATATGAGAGCTTAAAGTCAGGGAAATAGATAGTTGACCAGCAACTTAAGGAAAAAAAGGGGTAAGGCCTTGAGATTGGAAGAACAGTGTATGAAATCACACAAATCTCTTTTCTTCTTCTTAATCAAATTATACAATTGCATAGTGAGTTCCATCATTTCCTTCCTGTTTTCCTGCCTCTAAATCTTCCCGTGTGCAGCTCCTTTTTACTCTTTTTCAAATTCATGGTGTGTGTGTGTGTGTGTGTGTGTGTGTGTGTGTTTCCAATTCCACAAATACTATCTGCTCAGATTTTTTAAAACAAAGTACATTCATCCATTAACTATTCATTTTATTGAATTGCACCACTTAAAGAACTCTGAAATTTTATTACTACTCCCACATACCTAGCCCATCTAAACTTATATTGAATTTATTTTGGAAATTCTTTACTGAAGTATTATTATACAACTCCAAGTATGCCTTAATTTCTGTTCTGCCTATGTTTTACTGTTCAATGGTTTATCAAAACATGTCTTACACATTTCTTGTATGTCTTCTAAATTTTGTGGGATGTATTTCCCAATAAACTGAGAACATATTGATTCAATGTATTGGATAAAATATGCCTGGAGTAGCTTTCTTATATATTCTTTACTCCTATCAATGCACTGTATATAGCCTATTCATAAGACACATCTTACCTCTTAGATTATCTTGTTACAACCAAGAAAGTTCATTAACAAAAAAATTAACAAGTTTAGTAGGCATAGTCATCATGAGAAAGCAGCACAGATGCAGAAAGTAGAGAAATTAATAACCATCTACCTATCCTATCTTCTCTTAGAACATGGATAGTTCCTTTGAAAGAAAATAGGCAAATTTAGTTCTTTTCTTCTTTGCTTTTTCATGAAATTTGTTACTTTAAAATGTCTAGCTCTATAACTCTCAGGTAATATTAGCTCTTCAAAGTATTGTGATTATTAACTAATATATATTTTTCCAACAGAAGTACAGATTCCTAAGAACAAGTACAGCAGTGTCTTTTTTGCTCTTCGTTATTTTACTTGGGCTTAACACAGTGTTTCAGGAAATATATAATGACTGGTTCTCATTTTTATTGTTAGCACAATTTGTGTCTTCATTTTTACAAAATATACAATTCATAAAGCATCATTGTTCCAGATAAACTAATGATGTGACCTTCACATTACATTGGGTGGTTATGATTATTAGAATGCGAAGTATATAATGTCTTTAAATCACCGATATTAGGTTTAGGGTCAGAAAATTTCCTATTTGAGCTTACAACTGCATTCTAAGTTAGAGTTTCCCACAGGAAGCATTATGCCTTCAAGAGAGGAAAGGAGAAAATCATCAGGGCATACCAAGCAGGATGTCACTTACACTCGATTGGCCACATCGTCAAGGTTCATTTCCATTAAGCTTTGTGTCAGTTCAGAAACTTTACACATGAGGCCCTGTGTACCAGACTACCACTGCTGACTGCCCTGGGGCTAGCCCAGAGTCCCAATCTTGTCATCGGTTTTCTGGGATGCCTTGGTGAGAATTAGTTGCATATGCTGGCCAGCCTCATGATTTGAGACAGAACTGTGGTTTGGTTTTATTTTAATAAATCACTCCCTTCATATATACCTATCATCTTTGACATATTTAGATAATGTCAAGATAAGAACAAGAGGAGGGGAAATAGTCATAGATAATTAAAAGTAAGTAGATAAATAGATGGATGTGGATAAAATGAATGAATAACTCCAAAAAATAATAGCAAATTCAAGAAAGAGGATAACAGAGGAAGAGATGTTACCAAAATCTATGTATAATTGTTGAATTTTTTCATCTTCTCTAAACAAATAGGCAAATGTTTCTATCTTTAGAAAACAATAACAATGCAAGCAAATGTATAATTTATACAAAATATAGATTTATACTATGTAAGAATAATATACACTGCTATATAAATTACATAAAAACCATAGCATATAAAAAATTAATGATAAGGCTGCAGAAATGGCTCAGCAGTTAAGAGCACTGCTCTTCCAGAAGACCTAGGTTCAATTTTTAACACTCAAATGCAAGCTCACAATTATCTACAACTTCACTTTCAGGGTTTCCAATGCCCTCTTCTGGCTTCTGTGAGCACCATGTGTGAATGTGATATATAAACATACATAGACAAGATTCCCACAGACATGTTTGATTAATGCAAAAAGATTTGGACAATGATTGTTTAAGGCTGCTCAGAATACAGATTTTTCTTCTTATAGAAAAGTCCAGGTGAGATTAACCTTTATGATAATTCATAAAAGTGTAAAGTGTGCAGACACCATATTTCTCCTCTTACCAACAAATGACAAAGGCTGTGTATCTGATTAGATGAAATGAACAAATAAATGTTGCTAGTAAACCTTTCAGTTTTAGAGTAGTAAGTGAAAGATAATTGACTGTCAGACATTATCTATGAGTACTTCAACACCCAGCAATAAGTAGGGTAGTAAAAAACTGAGTGAGGCTAGGTTTGAATAAATCTTAAATATGGGCTAGCTACTTCAGGTGCTGAAATTCAATCTTTATGATTTTAAGAATTGGGAAGCAACCACAGTATAGTGTTTGGAAGTAAAACTTTTGGGAAGTGATTAGCATCATAAAGGTAGTAGGATGAGGAACCCCAAGGGTTAGAACTTGGTATCCTGATATGGGCATTCTGAGAAAGAGAACATAGGCATGAGCACACACACACACACACACACACACACACACACACACACACACACACACACATTCTCTTTTAATTGCTGTGTGATGCTGTATATTGTGATATTGTGATGGACTCTGGCAGCAAGAAAACATCATTATATATACATTTTAGAAGTTTACATAGAACTGTGAGCTGAATCTAGCCCTTCTTTCTAAAATGCTTGTTAATATGTTGTAATCTCTGTTACTTTCTTTTGTGTTCCTTCTGCTTGTCTGCAAAAGGTATGACACTGGGATTATTAGTTATCTGATGCTAGTCAAATGAATTAAATTTCTGCTTAAATTAGACATATCCATACTTCTTTTGTGGTAGGTATTTTAAAAATTATAAAAATTTCTTTTTCTCTTTCCAAAATGATGTTTAGATTTCTTCGTTACTGAATTATTTAAAAACTAGTGGACATTTTCTAGATAAAAAAGTTGCTTTCTCTATAAACTTTTGTTTATATCCTCTATATTTTATTAAAATCAAAAGATAGAGTTTTTCAGTCAGATGGTGCAAGTCTTTGTCTCCAAGATGAGCTTAGTTATGCTGTTTTACATGTTAAACATCTACATCCTATACCTACTCATTTGAATCAATTTATATTTAAAATTTTTTAATTATAATTTTATTAATATATTCCCCTCAATACCTCCCCTTAACTCCTATATCCACTTCTTCTTCTGGATTCCTCAATTTCATTGCCTCTTTTTCTTTAAATACCCCATAAAGTCAAATTGTTGATGCCCCTATATTCATAGGTGTGGGACCATCCACTGGCACATGGATGGCCTACTAGGAGTCATTTCCTAAAAGAAAATTAACTTATATTTCTCCAGAAGGCATAAATTGTCCATAGCTCTTCAGATGTGGTAAGAGTCTTAAGAATATATTTCCACTCCCTGCTTTATTTTGTGCAGGACTTGTTCAGGCAACCTCAGGCACCCTGAGCTCATAATCACCTGTCTTATCCAGAAGATACTTCTTCATACCAGTCTTCTTTGACCCCTGACCCTTACAATCATTCTATTTCCTTTTACAAGATGGTCTCTGGGTTTGGGAAGAGGTGTGATATAGATGATCAATTTGTGGCTAAGCACTTCATTGACACTTATTCTCTACACTGGCCAGCCAGTTGTGAGTCTTTTTAGATGATCTCTAAGAGCTGCAAGAAAAAAAAAAACTTTATAAAATATTTATCAGTATAGAAAGCAAAACATCTGAATGACTACCAAAAATGCATATTATTCTGATTCAATTAACTTAAAGAAAAAAATAACTAAGGATAAACAGAAAAATGATCATGGGAAAGGACTAGAAAATCCACACAAATAGATTTGGATCATGAATACACTTTAAATGTAAGTCTGGGACAAGTTCATAAAAGATAAAATGAATAGAATTATCTAAGATTGATACTTGGTGTTGGACATTTAAAAAGGAGGTGATGAATAGAATGGTAGCATATGGGTATAGTTTAGAACAGTTAGATAGTGTGTGGTGCTAGATGTATTTTCTCATAAAGTACACCATATTCTGGGTATTATAAATAGAAGCTCATATTTTTTCACATAACTCATTTTTGAGGGGTACTTTGAACAGAAGGGATTAATGATCATGTAGTGTCACTAGTTTTTTGAATCTGCAAGCTCTAGCATTGACCTAACTTTAACAATGATGCAGACAATGGTGAGAAATTATCATAGCATTCTGATATTTCCTTACTACCTACAGGAACTTGATGCCCTTCTTATGGAGGAGGCTACAAGACATGTTGATTTTCTAATGGTTTCGATGCAATATGGTTCAGTGTTTAGGATGGATTGCAAGTGCTTCAAGATCTGCATGTCAAGATCTGGTAAAAAGATAAAATTTAACATTATAGGTGGAGAATTTTATAATAAATTTGAATAAAATTGAAAGATTACCAATTCCATTCCCTGAATAAGATTAGTAGCAAGCCTGAGAATCTGACTTTGATTCTTGGACCTTATAAGGTGGAAGGATTACATACATACTCCAGCCATTTGTTCTCTGAGATGTAAACATTCACTATAGTACCTACACCTCTATATAAACCAACAAATAAGTAAATAAATGAACAAATGTATAAATAAATAAATATAAAAACAAAGGATAAAGTTACTGAAGGACATATAAGCCCTTCTTTCCTCATTTTGCCCTAACTATCCAATGAGCTACATCTGTTCCAGTTATGAAGCATAGATATCAATAGATGTTAGAAATTTGGTGAAAGTTTTTAAGAGTAAAGTGTTTTTTATCCCAGTCAAATTTCAGTAAATACACTGAAGATTTTTATATGTGTTAATTTGACTATAGCTTTTGAAATACAATACAAAACACAAAATATTATTGTCAGATTCTCATGTTCAGTGACAACAGATAAGCCCTTTGTACTTTCCCTTAGGGAAGAAAAACCTGTATGTTTGTGTGTACCAGAAAAAGTAAGTAATAAAGAAAACAAACATTAGTTCAGTTTCAACATATGCTAACATTAACAAAATTGTTTTTGCTCTAGCATTGTACTATTTAATAGTCTAATTTTATAAATAGACTTACATCTTAACTGCACTAATATTTCACAAAATTATTTTCTCTGCCAAGTTCTTGGGAAATTTTATCTTTTAGTTTAGGAGGAATAGAGTCCACATTGCACTCCAACTGTGCGGGTGTTGCATGCATGTGCTACTGTGGCCCTAATACCTATGATGATGCCTTCCATCAGGGACAGCTTGCCCTTGGCCCCTTTTCTTTTCTGCTCTCACCTACCTGGACACTTAATGTTGTCTTTAACTCTATTAAGTTATTACTCAGCAACTTTTATTGTCTAATATAGCCTTCAATTTAGAATGTCCTTTATTGTTGTTGTTCATTGTTTCACATACCATAGTCCTTCAGTTGCATTGAACAAAACCTGTCTAGCACATACATTGGCAATGATTTTCTTAGTATTAACTAGTCTGGAATTAACCTTTATTTCATAAGCTTCTTTGTAGGAGGGCTATATAACTAGCGAGATTTCAGAGTCACAATGGAGAGCTGTCCCTATGCTCCTGTTACCTCCATCCTGTAGACCTTCTGTCTTTAGCATTGCTGTTTTGTTGGAAATAAAGCTACCATTTTCCCACAAGTCATTTTTTATGACTCATTATTTGGAATTTTTGTTTTTATTTCAATTTAAAAAAAAATAGAACTGTGGCCTATGGTCCTTTAGCTTTCTCCACAGGATAATAAAGTTAGAAACTGTTGCATATAAGAAATAAATATTTTGTGGAACATAAGGAAAATAAAATGATGAAACATCACTGTAGCGGGAAATCAGAAGCTATGCGTGAGAGTGCTGGAGCCGAGCAGGGCGTGGTCAACTGGAAAGAGCTCAGAAGTAAAGCCCCCGGATGAGGGAAGGGGGAAGAGGAAGCTGGGCTCTTGTGGTTCCTGGACCTGTGGCATGGTTAGGAAGGACCCCTGTGCACTGCTTCCACATCCTTTTTCCCCCCTGAACAAAACCTTTCTCTGTAAGTGATTTCTAGATAATAAATATTACTTAATATATATCTCACGGTTGGTTATTTACCATAATATCTTGCCACCCAACATGGTGCGGTTTCCATGGAACCTGGCCAGGTTCCCCAGCCGCGGAGCGAGCTGCTAATTTGGATTTGAGACTTGCTCCCAGCCACCACGCAGGTCTCCTTGCAGAGCCAGTGAGAGCAGCAAGTGTGTGGGAATCTGAGGGACTGGATTGAGCCAGTTATGGTGGCACATGCTGGTAGGATTTGTTGAAGAAGGCAGAGGCAGGAGGACCTGCGCAAGGATGACATGCAAATTCGTGAAGCGTTCCATATTTTTCTTAACCATTGTTTTACTTTTAAAGGACCCCACAGTGATACCATCGCCCACAGGCCAGCATGAAGCAACTTAATGAAAGAACTACGTTCCTTTCCCGATAAGTTGGTCATCCAAGGGAGGGTTATGGTCAATTATCATTTTGATACGATGGTTATAAGTTAATCTTGGGTAGAGGATAGAATGATATTATAGATGTAGGAATTAAAAAAAAAGACAGGGAAAGAAAGAAAAGGGAATAGATAGGAGATCGTTATACTTGCAAACAACTATTAACCAAAGGATGAATGAAAAATGAATCACCATGGTACAGCTGTTTGTATATTGATACAAATGGGAAATCAATCTATATGTTTGATTGAGATAATATGTATATTGCTACAAAGTTGAACATGGTACAAATGTTTGTATATTGCTACAAATGGGAAATTAATCTATATGTTTGATTGGGCTAATATATACTTTGATACAAAGTTGAATGTATAATTGCCTTATTTTGCACGTGTCTACCTCTGTTTAAAATATTTTGCACATTGATGTGTATTAAGTACATTGCCATTTCCATAATGCAATTTCTACCTCTAATTATTTATGCTAGTCATAACATTTGTTGTGATATATACACAAGTTGTTTTATATAACTCTGTTTAGATATATTTATATATATATATATAATGATATATACTTAGGATATTGTTCTCATTTGATACAAAATGTGTATTTTTGTCAATATTCATAAGATTGTTATACTTGAAATTATTATGGAGGAGCTGTACACTCACTTTTGGAATGCCTATTCTTAAAATGTTAGCTTCACTTTCTTGGTTGATTGGGATTGCAGATTACAGCTACTCAGATTTGTCACCTAACAGTCAGGATACGCAGGTTTTTCAGAAACATGTTACAATATACCAGATAGATAGGCCTCTTCAACCACTTCATAGACCAAGAGAATATGGCATTCAAGATTTTGTTATCTCGTATTTGGCCTTGAGAGACATGACAACTCCTGGCATCATCATTCCTTTCTCAAGGTGGTGTTGAGCATCACAGACATCTTGCAAAGAGATTGTCTTGTTTGGCGAATAATGGCCTGAAGGGCAAAGGATGGCACTTGCCCTGACTGCTGTCAGCGTGCTCTCTGTCCAATATGGATGAGCAGGATGAAGGATAGAGACTGTCGAAGCCTGCCTAAAAAATACCCTGCTTCTATGGAGACTTGTCAGATATCATAGGTCAGTAGCCACAAGAATGGATGCTCCCGTTGTACAGAGAAGTGGTGGATGACTGTCCAGGTAGTTAACTGTCGTCTTCTCCTAAATTTTGGAAGTTACTTTATCATGCTTCCAACATCAGGTATATATTTTCCTTCTCAGGTCTTGATGGTGTTGAAGACTGGATAGTTGAGGTTGTTATTACTTCACATCTCAGCAAAGACACTCAGGTGTTAGAACTTTATTGTTCGAAACAAATAGCCTTGAAGCAATCCTTGTGTATTTCCTCGTATCAACATTTTAGACATTAAATTGCATCTTGTATTTGTTGTTTGTTAGTGGTAGTTTGACCTCACTTATGTTAGTACCTTTCTCTTCCCCAGACATTGCCTTATGATGATCCCTATAGTATGCAGTTTTATACTTAGTTTAGAACTTTTTTATTTAGACAAAAGGGGGAGATGTAGCGGGAAATCAGAAGCTATGGGTCGGAGTGCTGGAGCCAAGCAGGGCTTGGTCAACTGGAAAGAGTGTCTGAAGTAAAGTCCCCAGATGAGGGAAGGGGGAAGAGGAAGCCGGGCTCTCCCATGGTTCCTGGACCTGTGGCGTGGTTAGGAAGGACCCCTATTCGCTGCTTCCACACCCTGTTTTCCCCCTGAACAAAACCTTTCTCTGTAAATGAGTTTTAGATAATAAATATTACTTAATATATATCTCACGGCGGGTTATTTGCTGTAATACATTACTAAACAAAGCAGTAACTTTCTTAAGTAATTATTATGTCTGAAAGGTAGCTTACATCTTGGATAATTTTAGGTCTGCACTTCCCAGCTTCTCCGATGTGTAAAACTAAGTCACATCAGCCTATTTTTGAACCTCTCCCTTTAGTGCTAAGTTGACCAGAACAGTAATAAAAACGTGTACTATGTTACCATTTGGGACACAAATTTAGTACAAGCAAAAATAAGAGTTTTATTTAGAAAGTTATAAATGTTTAATATTGAAGAAAAATGTGTTTTTATTGTCTCTCAAAAAAACTCTTTTCAGAGATGACTGTCTTTGTCAGATATCTATTTCTTGGATTCAGAGAATAGGAATTCTTGATGTCCACTTCCCTATTTCTTATACCCAATTTCTGTTGCTATACATATGCAGAAATTCTACTTCAGTCCACTTTTTCAAAAGCCACTAGTAGTATAGTAAACCACACAACAATGAAAGGTCCCACATACAAGGGGTATATATATATATATACATATATATGTATATATATATGCATATATATATACAGCACAAATTGAACTCTGTGGCTGTATATATATATACATATATATATATATCCTAGTATCTTTATAAATTTCTTTCTTGAGAGGTTTGAAGGTATATTATAATTGGTTTGATTTATTCCTATATTTTTTCATTGAAACTACTATGAATAGGAACACTTCTAATATATATGAGTAAAGGGTTATAGCATGTGTATTAATCTATTTATGCATTTGATTCTAGCAATCTTTTCCCAAAGAGCTTCTTATTTGTCTAACACCATAAGATATTGCATTTAATAAGACTTAGTAAAGGCAGTTAGATATGAACTTTGCTTCACTTTTTAAAAAGTTGAGACAAAATGAAATATAAGACAGAGATTCATCATACCCATTCTGACTCATTTGTTACAGGTCTCATCTTCCCATGTTTCTTACTGTCAAACTTCCAACAAAATGTTTTTTTAATATGTTCAGTAATCAGGGAATTTTTGCTGATGAGGTAATTGTACTTATCTTTGTTCAGTAAGTCATTTACAAGATGTGCTTTTGTGTCACTAATATATACCCAACTCTGTTTGTAGTGCTGCAAATGATGCTCAAGTTACAACACAGTTCCTGTTTTGGTAAATTTGACCTTCCTTGCAGCTATATGCTATAAATAAGTAAAAAATATAAACAAGAATAACTGTAGAATGTATTGCTCTTTACCTTATTCATAGACTTACTGATTTAACATTTATTTTATCATATCAATATAATTGCTAGTGTGTTAGGAGTAATGTTAACTAACCAGATAAGTGAATAAATACAATCATTCCCAGCTTAAGAATACATAAGCATATTTAAATTCTCTATACATACTTATTAAATAATTCTGTTCAAACTGGTCACAATGCAGATAATGATTAACCAAGTTGTGCTTAGTCCTAACTGATACACATACAATGTAATGCCTACACCTCAGACTCAAGAAGCGTTATAGGAGAAGGTTTTAAGAGCCAGAGGACAAGGTTGCCTACTGAGAGTTGGTATCTAATAAACATGTCAAGAAAAGATTACCCATGAAGTCTCAGAAATGTGATTGCCTAAATAAGAAAGTCCAATGCCAGTTGGCATGCCAGTATTGATAAGGAATATTTTACAGGGCCTAGACTCTGGATGAAGGACTACAGAGAGTCACTGATTTCTTAGAAAAGAAGAATCAGTTTTGTTTAGATACATGGTTCTTGTTAGATTATCAGATCCCAAGTAATCAGCTGTAAACATATGGTATACATGAGCAAGAGTAAATAGACTCAATATGTTGTATAAAATATGTATATACACATAAATACATACTTTTAAAACAATAATCATTAAAAAGAAAAGTTAAAGAATTTAAGGGGAGTACAAGGGTAGCTAAAGGAAGAAATTAGAAAAGTGGAAATAATCTAAATAAATCATTTGTTCATGTAAGAAATTCTCACAAGTTAGATTTTAACTAAAACAGTAATTATTTGGTTATTAAAAGATAATAGTATATGGAAGCTATATTTTTATCACCATCTACATATGCTTATCTAAAATAGACAATAAGAAAGGGTACAAGGTTAAAGGATGGCTCAACAGTTTAGATCATTTGCTTCTCTTAAAGAAGACCCAAGTTTAGTTTCCTGCTCCCACATGATGAGTTGCAACTATCTGTGACTCCACTCCTAAGGAATCCAATATTCTTTTCTGGTTTCCATAGACACAAGGATAACATGTGATATACATACATACTTTCAAATAAAAGTTCACACATTAAGTAAGAATAAATAAATCCTTAAAAAAGAAAATCTGAACTGAGCAATATTGGGACATTGGGACCTTGGGACCTCCTGTCCATGCTGGGGAGGAGATGGGGAGATGTGGAGAAGAGAGAGTGACCTGAGGGGGTGGGAGGGGGAAGGGATCTTGAATAAGAATATACATGGATAGGAAATGGGACTTTATTCATAACAAAAAAGAAAAATATGTAGGAATTGAACATACTTTAAATGAAACACAAATAAACATATGGTGATACAAAACCAGACTAAATATACATACATAGCAAGTTAAGTTGAGACACCATCTCTTTTCTCAATAGTTAATTGTTTTGCTGTTTGATTAACATGGTTTTTTTAATGTGAGGTTATATGTTATGAAGATATAATGCAATCTGACTTGACTTCAGATTACTGAAGAAATGGGAATATATTAGCCACATCTTCCAAAGAGAGATAGACTACTTTTGCTGTGAAGATACACATCTTTTCCAGCTTTCTGTACTCTCCTCGCCTGCACTGATACTGTGTACAGTGGTGCACTCTTTCCTTATTACATGGTATAAGTGTACTATGTGCAATGCTAAATAAAGTCTGCTCACTTTGGCTAGTAGTGAGAAGCTCTTTCAGATATTTATGGGGACACATTATGATATAATGACAAGTTGTCTTTTCTTCTTTCTAATCTGTTTTCTATTCCCTTAAGCATTTCTTAATAGTCCTATATAGAATTCCAAATCTGTAATATTCTTTCTGAGAACCACTTGCTATATGAAACCAGGGATTTTTTCCTTAAGAGACAGTATTATGATACTGTTGTAGACCTAACTAATCATCTTCCTGTCAACGAAAATTTCATTACTGGTGGTAATCAGAATACAGGAAGTCCTTGGCTTGAGGTAGCAGCCCTATGGTTCTTATAGAGGGTGTATTTGTAACTGAATTTTTTGAGTTCACTTATTAATGAATGCAAAGTCAAAACAGTCAGATATAAGACATAAAGAGTGGAGGAGGTTTCATTACCTGTGGCAGGTAGAACAGCGTGGTCGTTAATTACAGAGTGATGCTCCTCTCAAACAAAGGAAATATAAGGATTTTATTTAGGAGACATATATATTCATACAAGATTGAGCTAATTTCTAAGCATGCTCATTTAATAGTGCATTCCTGAGCCTGCTCAGTTTGCAACACAAAGGCTTAGCTGAAAGCAATGAAAAGGATATTCACAAGATGAATTATACACCTGAATCAACCCTTGAAGAACCTTACCTTTCTTAGCCACTACCCCATTAAAATAATACAGCAGTAGGGAATTAGGTGATTTCTACAATGTATCAGATGTTTTAAAGTGTGGAGCATGGAACACAAACACCAAGCACCAATACTTTCTAGACAGAGAAAAGCTGTGAGCCGTTTATATGTCATTGAAACCAAATAACAAAATCCAGTAATCCTCTTTGGCAGTTTATCAAGAGTCTCTTTACTCCAGCAAGATGAAGACAACTGAGGATAAACTAGTCCTTTAATAGCATGCTAGTTCTCAAGAAGATTAAATACCCAACTGAGGTAGCTATGTTATAGTGAGTATTGATGCTGAGTGAAAAGTAAAGAAGTATTTTGACACCTTTTACTAGTATGTGTATATACCTTCTTGGGAAATTATGAATTCATACATTGAAGTTTCTTTGTTTGTAGAAATTGTCTATCTTTCAAAGTTAAGAATCACACTAATGGTTTTCACTTTTCACTGAAAGAAAGATATGCAGAATGCCATAGATTGTCACTTCTGAGTAGAATCTACCCAGGCACATATGGTGTCACGCAGCCTATATAATTCAGTACACATTTAACGAACAGTAAGTTGAATTGTTCTTTGTCTCCATAGACTAAAATGCAAACTCTCACTACATCAGAATGGTATTGCATCCAGATATGGAGGTGATTAAGATTAAAAAGAAATGGATACCTTATTGTTCCAACCAATAAAATTAATGTTTTTTAAAAAGATAACTACTATCTACAAACCATGGTTAAGCCACCAGTGTCCATACCTTGTTCTTGAACTAGCCTCTAGAATAATGAAGAAGTAGATCTCTGTTATTTAAGATTATTTCTGTTCATTAATAACAAACAAAATACAGCATGAACAGAGAAAACAAGTAAGCTGCAAGAGAGGCATATTAGGCTATTTCTTAGTGGCTTCCTTCAGTTTACACACATCTGTGTTTGGGAGAGAGGAATCCTGTTGAATCCTATTTCTTACAGTGTAGATATTTATCTTTGCTTTATTCTAGAAAAATGTTTCCCTTCCTAATGTGATTTTATTGTCTTGCATGTTATTTGGCTTTCATCATCAATTATGGAAATTGTTTGATTTATGCTTAGTTACAGTGTAGGCGCAGAGGACACTGAGCAATCTCAACCTCACTTAGAACTAGGTTCATTTCTTAACCCTGTCACTCACCTACAAGGCTAAATTTCCTCATTTATACAATTAAGTTAATAATAGTCTCTAATAAAAATTTTATTCTTAATAATCATATTCACTATTTTTAGGTATAACACATACAAAAGAGAACTGTTAAATCTATAAAAACATTGTATTTTGTGAAATATATTGTATCTGAGTAAATGATAAAATTAGGCTAAATTCTCTAACTTGTCAAGATCATTTTTACTCCAAATTCTGTCTTCTAAGAGGCATACATATTTTCCAATTTTATGTAAAGCCCAAATCTAATAAATGAGTCATTTTGTTCTTAAAAAGAGTGGCCATTTAGTAGGCCAGTTTGGTTACTTCTTTTTGTCCTATTTCAGTTATTCAAAACAATGTTAGTTGTTTCATTTAATAAAAATTTGTTTTCATTTCACAAATTTAAATATTTACATTCCTGTTATTTTTCAGTGTGTCTATTTCTTTTAATTATTTTCTCTTCTCAAAATTTGATTATGTCAAGTTTCCATTTTGGGTGGAATAACATTGAAAAAAATCTGGACATTTACTTATGTTATGGGATAAATTACTGATAGTAATTTTAAATCCAGCATTAGCTTTATGTGGCCTCATAAATGCTAGGTTTTCAAAAACACTAATTAAGCAAAAACACAAGGGGATTAAAATTAATCTTAAGTTTTTTTCAAAAATAAGGAACAGAAATTTTGTTTTGTGACTAAAAGATAGGAATAGGACCAGTAAGATGATCCAAAAAGTCAGACAGCTTCAAAATTAACAAAACAATACTTTACATCTCAAGAGTTTTTGTTCATTTGGTCCCAGCACTATCAATCTGTTCAGTTACTGAAGCTTCACACTCTGAGGTCAGGGTTGTGGTTTTTTACACAGTAATGTCAAACACAGAGATCCTGGCATTTGCATCAGGAAAAGTTCCAAATGGAGATAATGATTCATGCATATACCAGAAAGAACAAATGAATTCACCTGTGACTACCTATCGAAATATTTGGAATTACTATTTGCAGCATTGCTGAGCTTATTTGTAAGTATGAAAGTCTTAGCATTAGTCATATGAGCAGTTCCTGTGGCCTAAAGTGAACCTTAATCTTACATTGCATCTGACTTCATAAAATATTTAGGTCACAGTTTTAGTTTCTTTTTTTAAAATGTGGATTTGTCAAACATCACAGAAACAAATGGAAATTTTCTCTGCTTTCTGTGAACTAGTTGTATCCTTATCACACCCTTCAGAGTGCATGTAAATGCCAATGAATCAAACTATTTATACCCATTATTGGGCTTTTAGACACAGTTCAAAGTGCACTAGAGAGTTTCAGGAAACAAGATGTTTCTAAGGCAGAAAAAAAATATAAGGGTATTTATAACAGATTTAACATATAACTGTCATTTTTACATTATTTTATGTTTAAGATGGAGTGTTAATGTAGCTCAGGCTGGTCTGGACTCCCTATGTAGCTGAGGATGACCTTAAATTTCTGATCTTCCTACCCTCACTTGTAGAGAAATTATATTAGAGGCATGCACTTCCATGCCCAGTCTATGTAGTCTGATGTTAGAGGTCCATCACTACGCTTTATACATCCTAATAAAGTACTCTACTGATGGAGGTAGGTCATAACTCTGTAACCATTCTTGTTAAAGCAAATAACAGAATCACATACTTAGAACGTTAAGCTGAAAAATATTGTTATGCTGGTATCTGAAACCTAAATAACGAAGGAAAAGAAGTATTATAAGGTAATGATGCCTAGAATATAACAATTGTAGGGAAGAATTAGGATGCCTTTAATTGTTATTTGAATAGTATTATACTACATAATTGACATGGAAACTGTTAAGTAATCCTAGAACCTGAGCAAGTGGTTTTAGAACAATTACGTAAGAATGATGTCTTTTGATGGACTTCTCTAAAGCTCTTTGAAGATAAAATCAATGGGAACAGAACTTATCTGTCATCAAAATTCCGTGAAGCAAATGTCCTCTAGAAAGTGCTACTTTGTTTCCCTAATCTTAACATTTCAAACATCTTCAAGAAATAAGCACACCTTGCCCTGTTTAACAACAGATTTAGTTTGGAAGTGAATTGTCTCCATAATCCTAAGGGACAGGATGATGCCAAGCTCTCTAGACAGATGTCCACTGACTAAGGATGTATATATGACAATTTTTGTTCTGAAAGAATTATGTGACATCGTAATGCAATCAAAAAGTCTTAAAAATGAATAAACACTTTATTAATAATGTGATAGCTCTAAAAGCACAGGCTTTCAACTCTAAGAAAAGCATTTCAATAAGTTTCTAAAAGAGTTTGAATTTTATATGAAAAGGTGTTGTATACATATATATTAATAAATATATGTGTATGCATATATATAAACAAAAGAAAGACTTACTAGAAAGTTTAAGTATGTGGTTGTTCTAGAAATGAGTCCCTGGAAGAAAAAGCTTTTTCACTATGGCAATTTATAGGAATATTTAAACAAGATTTCAGAATGGATAAATTTTAAACCATATAGGTTAAATTTCTAAAACCTGTCAGAAGAAAAAAAAAAATTCTGCTCTGAAAGCCTTAGAGAAATGTGTTACAGCTAAAAGGAAGTTAAACTAGACTTACCCTTAATTACTTCCACTTATTTTTAGACATTAAAAAAAGGACAAGGATGATTGATGGTGCTCCAGTGAGAAAAATCTAATGAGAAAGGGGGCAAAGGGCAAGCTACTTTTCAAAAAGAATCAAAAACAAAAGAATGCTGCAAGAGATCTAAAGGTCAGTGCCACATAGACAGGACACTAAATATGGAATCAAATTCTACAGGGAACAGAAGGGCATGTCTGAAGACAGTGCCATGATCCTTTGGAGAAAGAATGTAAAAATAGCATTGCTTTGACAATCAGTCAAAATTACCTTATAGTTTTTTTGGAGCCCATTTTGGAATCTGGGGGAGGACTGAAAGTTAATATAAGGCTAAAAGAAACCTATGGCCAACTCTAGTTTTTAAAATCTGTAAGTGTTATGCGTACTACGCTAACTGTAAGATATGTGGATAGAACCAAAGGTGATAGGATTATGTCAAGAACCAGGAAAACTACATCAGGACTGAAACCATCTACTTCATCAGAAAATAATGAAATAATTAAGTACCCCTTACCAGTAAAGTTCAAGTGAAAATTTTCTTCCAAAAATTGGTTTTAGATCAAAACTTCTAATGTCCTCAGGCTTCAACCTAAGAACATACTTAGTGATCTACTAATAGGAAAGAATCATAACCACCTCAATTCTGACTTTAAACAAAAGTCATCACCCTGCTAGTACTAACCTTATGTAAACTCTAAAAGAACTTATTCTAGTATCAGTGAAAGCATAACTCAGGGCAACAGATTAGACAGATGGTGGCTAAACAAATTTTTAGACTACAGAATTAGCACCATCAACATAAAAGCAAGCCAGTTACTCAAAACCAAATCTGATTTTAATTTGTTCTATGCTTAATTGGTACGATTTGCCTATAGATACTAAAACATCAATTCCTAAAATGATGCAAGAGGTCCCAAAAATAAGGCAGTAATTTTCTTGTCTATGTCCTTTATTAAAATGACAGAATTTGGAAATGAGCTTGAACTTTTTGTGATAAGTGAGGGGAAGGGAGTGTGTTGGTTGTGATGACACTAAGAAACAGTGAGGTTGCCATATGGAGTAGGCAACACTCTCCACCCACAGTGTGATGGGTATGCATGTAAATGTGAGTTCACACCTAAAAAAGTATGCATACTAAAATGTTACAGAAATTTCATAGAGAAAGTGAATCATACCAAGATGCTTAAATGTTATGAAAAGTTCAATGATTGCCCATATCATTTGGCCAGTCATAACTTGAGAAAGTTGGAAAGCAGTTAAAATATGCCAGAGAAGTAAGCTGTGGGCAATAGGAAAATTGGAAGCCAAGATAAAGCAATTGGTGTGAAAATGACACATAAGATAAAACATGCTGTCTATACATGCAGGTTCTGTAGCAGTGCTGGGAAATCAAGGATGGAAGAAAGCAAAGTGTGTTGATTGATTCTAATGTCAATTGGACACAATCAAGTGCCACTAGGAAAGTAGCAATCAAATTTGAGGGTTTTCCCAGATCAGATTTGGCTAAGGCCATCTTTGTAGATGATTGTATCCATAGATGATAGATGTGAAAGGCTGAGTCTACTATGGGGAATATTCCTAGGTAGATGGTTCTGGGCTGTACAAGAAAGCTATCAGAGGAAGCGAGGGACTGAAGAGACCTCTATGGCTCTTGCTTCCAGCTTCCTGCCTGGTATTCCTTCCCTGACTTTATTCAATGATAGACTATCACCTAGAAGTATAGGATGAAATTAATCTTTTTCTCCTCTGGCTCACATTTGATCATGGTGTTCACTGCAGCAAAAGAAAGAAACTAAGACACAGTATGAAAGAATGTTCTTCAGTTTGGGATTGGTGTTACTAAATTTCAAGAAATCCCTGATTCTGATTATTTATATCTCTACTCCCATTCTTGCATACTTCAAGGGAAATCAAAGAATAGATGAATGGAATATGTGATATGTGAATGAGAAAATACGAAACCCATTAAGACAGACATTAAAGCCTTACACAAAGAATTCTTGCTTTAAAAGGCATTAAAAGTATGAGTACAAATTCATAGATTTTTCAAAAGATATCAGGAAAACATAATCCTTAGAAACATTGGATTCCTTCTCATTGAAATAATAGATAATATCTCACAATGTGCAAATTTATCTTACTTGGGACAAGAAGAAAAAGATATCACTAAGTGTGAATGAATGATTGATAGTTGGGTAGTGGATAGATAGATAAATGAGTAATCAAAGGAGAAATGATATTCAAAAGATGGTCAGACCAATTCCCTGATAATAATGTATAGTGTATGTAAGATGTCCGGGTGCTGAAGAGAGGAAAAAGGAACAGAGACAAATGGTGCAAGGTTCCTATAGGCAATTAGCCAGCTCCTTTACTAGTCTTTTGGGCAGAAAGCATGTTACACATCTTTTTCTTTGAAAGTACAACGCTGCATATTTAACATTCCTAGTTTTTCTTGTGCTATCTATGAGCACAAGAACCTTTGTTTTCCCAACTCTCATTGTCTTTTCTGTTCAAAAATTTCAGCTTTGAAGTCTGTATATCTTTCTCAATGAATGATTCTGTCTTTGTGACTAGGGTATTTTTCTCATTCTATATACTTATACAGGCATGTCTGCTGCATGTGGTTCCTTTGGCATATTCAAAAATCTTATCACATCTTCTAGATGTATTGTGTCTAAACCAAATTTTCTGAGTAATTTCATTTACATTAAAACATTCTTTAACCATAGAATCATAAAGAAGTTTAAAAAATTCTGTAAAAAAACTCCAAAAACCCTGCCTCAAAAATTGAGATAAAAATTGAGGAGTAAAGAGCTGGAAGAAAACATGAGTTACAAACGTATCATTTCAGAATAAAAAATATAAAAATTAATTTTAGGAACTGAGCACTAAAATAATTGTTGTTATGCTTCAGAAAGGTCTGTCACAGCTGCCTACAGAAGAACAAACATCTAGACTCCCTGGTGTTCCCTCATTACACCAAATTCACTGGAAAGGACATTGAAAACTCTCCTTAGAGAAATGAAAATTGTCTTCAGGTTGAAGCTAATGAAGGGCTGTATATATCAGGATCTTGAGTTCCTAACACTACTCCTGTCATCGTTGGAGATTTACAGCACACGGATGTCCGATCCCAAAATTCTTTACAAACAGATCTGAAAAATTAGAAACCGAATCCTGAGTCTATAATACATTCAAGTGCTGGCAATATATCATGAACAGAAAGAATGAGAAGAGGGTGTCCACTTTACATAGTAAAAAGGGACAGTAAACCACGTTTGCATGCACTTGTTTCTTAGTGGGTTTAATATTCTTTTTTTTTTCCCCCCGGCGGGAGCGGCTTTATTGGGGTCGGGCTGGGCTGGGGGGCTCAGTCCTTCTTGGCCGCCGCCTTCCTCATGGCCGCCAGCACGTTGCTCAGCTCCTCCCGCTTCCTCTTGGCGCGGATGTGCGTGCCCACCCTCTTCTTGATGAACTTGAGCGCGCGCTTGTCCTTGGACACCTTGAGCAGCTCCATGGCGCGCAGCTCGTAGGGCGCGAAGCCGCACACCTCCCGGATCATGTCCCGCACGAACTTGGTGTGCTTGGTGAGGCGCCCGCGGCGCCGGCTGTGCCTGGGCTTGCTCACGTTCTTCGTCACCTTGTGGCCCTTGTTGAGGCCCACGGCCATAGGGTAGCGCAGAGCCATGGCTGCTTCTCGACGATGGCGGCCGCAACAGGAAGCAGGTTTAATATTCTTATATCTTGGGTTATTTGCATAGTCTTTAAAGGCTGAGCCATCTCTACAGCCCAGGGTTTAATATTATTTACCTGATAAGTGCTGGTAGGCATTTAAAAGTTTATAATTATTGGCATTTTGAGGAATTGCATTATGTGTTCAATTTGCTTATTCCATGCGGTATATTGTACATTATGTCCTTGCTGGGCTCATCTTGTGGGTTTTGGGTGTTCCCTAGCTCCAGGTTTATCTCTAATTCCACAATGGTTCCCTTTATCAGGATATTCACTTCTTTGCTCTCTCTGTTTTTCCCCTCCTCCCCTACCATCCCATACTCTCATGTTCTCTTCACACCTCCCCTACTTCCCCCTCCATATTATCATAATTTTCTCAGGAGATCTTCTCTATTTCCCCTTCCCAGGGAACCTATTGATGTCTCTCAATTTTTTTCTCTTTCCTAGCTGCAGGGGGTGGTGTGGATTGTAGCCTGATTATTCTTTGAATTATGTCTAAAATCCACTTATGAGTGAGTACATACCATGTCTACCTTTCTAGGTCTGTGTTAACTAACTCAGGATGATACCCTTCAGATCCATTCATTACTGCAACAAGGTTTCAAAACTTCCAAGTCATCTTTCCAATTCCCAACATGGCTTTTGTTTTTCTGTTTTCTATATTCTTTACTTCACAAAGGAAAACAGGTTAACCCAGTTTCATAACTAGTTATTTTGGCTGTCTTCTATTTCTTAAATAATTAAAGATCTAGAGTAGAAATTTTAACTACAAGAGAAACTATCTATAGTAACTGTAACTTTATTTGGAATATTGAATTAAATATTGAAAAGTAATACTAGAAATTGATTTTCATAACTTGGCACAAAATCACATTGATCAAGTTAAATGGGAGATCACCAGGAAGTTTGGACATTGATTTTGAAGCTGAAGTCTGTATGAGGCATACTATGCCTTTAGGATATTTACTCTCACCTGGTACTCAAGTGCCTTCTTTTCCTTGAGGCCAACTGGATAGAACCAGGGATACATGTGATTCCTTGCTTAAGATTTATATATATATTTTGTTTTGTGGGAATATAGAGTAATTGATAATTATCAAAAACTCTTTTTAAATACCATCTCCAAGCTGCTCAAAACATTCACAATTTTTTTCTCCCAATCACATCCATCTGCATGTGATATTGCTTTCAAAATTGATTATCTCTATTGCACATACTATATATAGTTTATTAAAATTCCCAAGGAAACCTGATGCCATTGAAAAGGGAGAGATATAATGACATTCATCTCATAAACATAACTTTGCATGCTAATGGACCACCTCAGATTCTAGGTGATAACTGTGTGGCTTAGACTGGGATTTTCTGTGCATGTTATGATATTCTTTTGTTCAGTTTCTTTTTTGTGCTTTAAGGATTGACAAAATGGTAAAAAATCAAGGAAACTTTATAAAAGTCTTGAACATAGTCCTCAAATGCTTGATCTTTAATAAAAGTATTCATATAGGACACACCATAAAAGCTCTAATTCCTCTGACCAATGTCATGCTTTTTTTGCTTTTGGAATAAGATCTTACTAGTTGAGAAAGAGTGAATTACATGTAGCTTTAAATGTTTTTTTTTTTTAATTTTCTTTTTGAGATTTATTATTTTAATTGTATGCAAGGATGAAGTCATTGTTGTGTTAAGATTTGTTTCTAAAGACAGCCAGCAAACATGATTCAATCTTCCATTTGTATCAGATAACATAAGCACAAAGGGGAGTATAGAAAGCTTTGTGACTGTTTTGAAGTCCATTGGCATCACCAGCATCATAACCTGCATAAGAGAGTGGGTCCCTTTTAATGAGAGCACTAGACCTGTCTTCTGCTTCTCTTGGTGATTTCATGGTCATCACCTTCTTGTCTGTATTCAAGCTAAAGGTTTTGCAAAGCCTGCTCAGGAAATGGTTAAAAGTGACAATAACAATAATTTCTGTGTACCCTGACCTAGTTTGACCCTCCCACCACCCACACATAAAATACATTCTTTGTCTGAACACACATGAGCTAGGAAGACCACATGCTTAGCGTCTACTCTCCTATGTTTGATTCTTTGTTTTCACTCTGCATAGCCTTTGGTTTTCTGACTAAACTTTAGTGTTTTCTAAAATATTGTTTTCAATTTGCTTTACATCCTTATTTGTTTTCTGTTTTATTTCTGACATGATTCAAAGATTTTGCAAAAACTGAAATATTTGAGATAAGCAAGAGGGGAGAGATAAGACTTTGTCTTTTAGGTTTTTTTTTTTCTCCCACTCGTCTCTCACCTCCCCCCTCACCTATCTCCCCCTACCCGATACACTTCCCAGAGAAGGCAAGGAATCCCAAGGTGAGTCAACTCACTCTGACATATCCAGTTGAGGTAGGACCAAGTCCTTCACCCAAGTATAAAGACTGAGAAAGGTGTTTTCCTGCTAAGTATGGGCTTTGACGAGCCAGTTCATGGTCCTAGGATAGTCTCTGGTCTGATTGCCAGAGGCTCCATAAACTGCATATGCCTTTCAACTGTCAACTACATGCAGAGGGTCCAGATTTGTTCCATGAAGGATCCTCAGCTTTATTTCAGAGTCTGTGAGCTCCCAACAGCAAGGGGCTGTTTACTCCATGGTCTCCCCATCATGATCCTTGATATCTTTGCTCATATAATCTCTCCTTATCTTTAGCTGGACCAGTAGCTCAGCCCATGATTGCCTCCATCATCTGCTGAATGAAGGTGCAATAATGGCAGTTAGGGTGATAGTTCATATGATAATAGTGAAAGGCCAGTTTAGGCTTTCTTTCCACTATTGCTTTGAGTCCTAGCTGAGCTCATTTTGTGGATTCTGGGGTGTTCCGTAACTCAAGGCTTCTCTCTAATTCCACAATGGCTCCATCTATCAAGATATCCACTTCTTTGTTCTCTCTCTGTTGCTTCTCTCCCTTCCCTCCCCCTATTATCCCATTTTTTCATGTTCTCTACTCACTCCCCCTATATAATCACAATTTTCTTAGGAGATCTTCTCTATTTACCCTTCCCAGGGGGAATCTATGGATATTTCTCTAAACTTTCTCCTATTCTCTAGCTAATGGAGAGAGATGGATTGTAGCCTGGTTATCCTTTGCTTTTTGAAGTCCACTTATGAATGAGTACATTCAATGTTTATCTCTCTGGGTCTGTGTTACCTCACTCAGGGATATAACTCTCCAGATCCATCTATTTGCCTGCAAATTTCAGAATGTAATTTTTAACTGCTTTGTGTAAATGTACCATAATATTTTAATCCATCTTTAGTTGAGGGGCATCTAGGTTGTTTCCAGGTTCTGACTATTACAAATAATGCTGCTATGAATACAGTTAAGCTAATAGCCTTGAAGTAAAAATTGTATCCCTTGGGTATATGTCCAATAGTTGTATTGCTGAATCACTAGGTAGATTGATCTCCAGTTTTCCGAGGAGCCTCCTTACTGATTTCCAAAGTGGCTGTACAAGTTTACACTCCTACTAGAAATGAATGAGTGTTCCTCTTGCTTCACATCCCTTCCATGATAGGTTGTCCTCTGAGTTTTCTGACAGATGTTGTCGTTCTGACAGGTGTAAAATGATATTTCAAAGTTGTTTTGATTTGTATTTCTCTGATGGCTAAGGATGTTGAGTGTCTTTAAGTGTCTTTTAGCCATTTGGAGTTCTTCCATTTGGAACTTCCTATTTATCTCTTCACCTCATTTTCCGGTTGGATTCTTTGATTTTTTGACCTCAAGTTTCTTGAATTCTCTTTATATTTTAGAGATCAGTCCTCTGTCAGATGTAGTGTTAGTAAAGATCTTTTCTCATTCTCTAGGCTGTCTTTTTATCTTCTTAATCATGTCTTTACCCTTACAGAAACTCTTCAGTGTCAGAAGGTCCCATTTATTAATTGTTGTACTCAGTGCTTATGCTACTGGTGGTATATTTAGAAAGTGGTCTCCTATGTCCAATGAGTTCAAGGATATTTTCCTTTTTTCCCCATCAGTTTCAGCATTACTGAGTTTATGTTGAGGTCTTTGACCTACTTGGATTTGAGTTTTCTACAGGGTAATATATAGAGATCCATTTGCATTTTTCTACATACCGCCATTTGTTTATGCCAGCACCATTTGTTGAAGATACTATTTTTTTTCGTTATATATTTTGTAGGTCCTTGTCTTGTAAAGAGTTCCTATTGCTGTGATAAAATGCCACAACCAACAAAATCCTGGGAAAGAAAGAGTTTAATTCAGCTTCCAACTCTCTAGTATCTCTCTATTACTGTTGAAAATGAGGGACAGAACTCAGGACAGGAACATAGAGGCAGAAACTAAAACAGGGCCTGTGGACAAATGCTGCTGACTGATTTGCTTCTTCTGGATTGTTCAGTCTACTTTCTTAGACAATTTAAGACTATCTGCCCAGATTTGCCACTGCTCCCAATTAGATGAACTCTCCTATAGCAATAAAGCACCTTACATACTTGCCTACCTGCCATTTCATTCAGGCATTTTTCAATTAAGATTCCTTCTTACAAAATGATGCTAACTTGTCGACAAGTTGACATCAAATCTAGCCATTGCAGTACCCTTTGAGCTAATTTCAGTATGTAATCTGTAAATAAAGACCACTTAAAATACATAATAGATCCATCACATTTCTCTGGCCTCATCTTTGTTTTGTTGATTTACTGCAAATGTGTCTAATTTCTCATGTGAAATATTTGACAAGTGCTCCCCCGACTCTGATTTGATTGGTAATAAGTATAGATAGGAAGAAGTAATCCCCTCAGTTTTACCTTTCACTATTTATAGTTGATCCTCTATAATTAACCATGATTTAAGAATCAAATTTTCTCAGATACCAATTTCATGTTAACATGGTAGACATGAAATTTTATTATATTATGTAAAGCTAATTTCTGATATTTTGTTTCAATATCCCTTCAAACTGGGTCCACGAAAACAGGAACCCAAATATAATGGTATTACATTCCTCAGTCATTGTGATGGTCAATTTGTTGAGTTTCTGTTTTTGTTGTTATTGTTTTTAAAGACTGTGGGATTTTGTTGGTTTGGTTTTGTTTTGACGTGTGTGTGTGTGTGTGTGTGTGTGTGTGTGTGTGTGTGTGTGACATTTTAGAAGAATTGGGATATGCACTAGAGACTTTCAAGTAAATATCACTAAGTTGATCATAAAAACAGAATTTCTGACCTGCTGCTTTGCCATTTGTAAAAACATACAAGACTTATATTAGAGTATCTAAATTAATGTGGCCCAAGGAGAGGAAAAACAGGGAGGAGAAACTGAACAAAAAGAATAAAGACAGGCTATCTAGAGAAGTCAATCAAAGAGAAGCTAGTAACAAAGACAGAAAGAAGAGACACACAGAGAGAAAAGACAACAAGGAGGACATTAGAGGTTAATTCTCTACCTGAATATTGTCGAGAAACCTTAAGAACACACAGAAAGAGACTGAAGAAAAAATGGAACTTGCCAGCTAAGTAAACATCGAGAAGAGGGGTATGCTAAAACGACTTGGTAAATGAAGTTCGAAGGTAGACTCAGTGATGGTGAGGTTGGCTGGTCATGAGTACATACACATTCCCAGTTACTTTAGTCTTATAAGTCTGAGATTTCTTCTTAACTGTCATCTTGACACTCAAATGGGAAGACAGTATCAATGAAGATTTATCTAGAGTGTGTTGGCCTGTAGGCATGTCTCTGACATATATACACATATAACATGTATTACATATGTATGTGTATAAATTCCTTTCTTCAAGATGCAGCCTCACTGTGAAGTACTTGCTGAGCTGCAACTTACTTTGCAGACCAAGTTGGTTTTGAACATATTGAGATCCTCATATTTCCATCTCCTTAGAGCAGGGGTTAGCAGCTCTGTGCTAGGATTTATTAGATTAACTGAGGTGGGAAGATAAACCCTGAATGGAGGTGGCCCAGTTTCTGACCAGGCTCTGGATAGAGGAAATGATGAGAACAGTCTGAACACTGCTAACCATGCATTACTTCAGAGTTCTCTAGGACATTGTGGATACAATGCAGTCAAGCAGATGCCCTTTCCAGTTTCTGCCCTTTTGCGTTCTCTAGCAGTGATGGACTATAACCGAGAATGATGAGCCACATACACCCCTTCTGCCTTAAGCTGGTTTTCTCTGGGCATTTTAGCACAGGAACAGAAAACAAAATTAGGACAATACCTGAAATTTTGATACATATCATACCTAATGATCTTAATCATATACCTCTGCCTAAAGTATAGAACCCTTTTACTATAAAGTTGACTTTGAACTGTGGCAGTTTTACAAATTGGGCTACACAATGAAGTCTCTTAATGGACCAGAGTACTTTATCTGGTGACATTATTTGCTTGACTTGGGCTAAGTACTTTCATTATGTTTTCAAGTTCAAGCTTATTGAACTTATTTATGCACATCTTAGAATAGATTGTTTACCTTGTCTGTTACATTGTGAAAAAGTTCAGTATACTCTAATGCATAAAACAATATGATATTTAACCCCATAATAGATGAAGCAGAGGATGATATAGGGGCTGGACATATCACAGTTTCCTAAAATTAGTTATCTTGGAAGAGAAGCCCAAAATATGAAGCACAAACTGGAAAAATACAAAACTATAGCATTTTGAAACACAATGACAGTTGCTGCAAAGCAAATCATGAATAAAACCTTTTTCTTAAGAAATATACATGGATTATTTTTATTTCTTCATTGTTTTCTATTTTATCACCCACTTACATTTATCATCATCAAAGTAAATATTTGGTCTTTTACTTAAATGTTATACTATTCCAGGATCATTTAAGAACTTCAACATTTTGTTACAAAATTGCACCTCTACACAGAATTCCTAAAATATTTCCAAACCAAGTTTACATGTGTATATAGGACTAATTTGTTTTGGAAAACTTAGACCATCACTGATGGCTTTGTATTGCTTCTCTCACATACAAATTTTATTGTTGGATTATTTTCTAATCAGAAGCCCAGTGATAGAAAGCTAGAGCCTATAAATTTTTATTTTCTTCTCTCAGAGTGTCAGCCAGTAGTCCCCACATTCGCTATCACCTTTGCTATTTATGACACATGCATCTGTCTCTTATCAGTTCTAACTCTTCTTACCTTAGGACAAATTTTTATTGTGTCTTATCCAAAGGATAAGTTGAATTTGAAGTGAATTGGCTTTGTCAGTTCAAAGGACTTTATTTTGTTTTAATATGCAAATAGTATCTAAGAAACAAAGAATAAATAAAAAGATCAAATAGCCAAGAATATTTGGGCAGCACAAATTGATTTTGGAGGGTTTAAAAGGAAAAAAATAAGGACACACTGTTTGGATGGTTAGGAAATGGGGTGGATCTAGGAAGAGCTTGAGAAGGGATAAATATAATAGAAGCATGTTGTACTAAATTGTCAGAGTTAATAAAGTAAAAAAAAAAAAACCTCCCTATAGTTTGATGCATCCTTTCTTTGCATGAATGTATCTGAGTCCCCATTTTGAATAAATAAGGTGTTAGACACTGAAATTATAATTAATCAAATAGTAAATAGTGTGAGAGGATTAAGTAATAAAATGTATAGTAATGATTATGGAGGTTGAAAAGAAAAAATATGGTGCCACATTTGTAGTCAGATATGGAGTGAAATAGTGAAAACAAGTAACAATGATATCACAGACCAAAATCAGTGTAGTTCTCCAAGAATGTCTCCAACTTGGACTTTCGAGGACATGCTTAGATCCCTATTGTTCAATTTTAACAAATGTTCTGTTATGTCAGCTTAACTCCTATCCTCCCACCCTCTATGTTTTACAGATTTTATTTTTCTTAGTTAGTACTTGAGATAATGTCTAGTCTTAGCCTGGGTTAACAGGAATCCTGGTTAGATTGACAAGAATCTTCTATTAACTATGATAATTTTTCTAAGTAGTTTTCTATTCAATGCCCTTGATATACTCTTTGAGTACAAATTTTCACTTGCCTATACTATATTAAAGAGTTGAACCTAGTTTTTCTCCCACACTAAAAATCCCATTCAATTGTTCCCTACCCCTATCACAATAGTCCACCGTCTCAAAAAAGCCTTCCTTGCTGGTGTGTCTAAAGTCATAAGAAACTATTTTGTCCAATCCAAGAATAGTTTTCATTAGTAATTTTTGAAAGTACTTTGATTCATACTCTTTGCTGTTTTATTCAGGCTGTCTTGGGACATTTAATGGCCCTCCCATTACATTTAGGATATGTTATGCAATCATGCTGCATTTTGAATATCCAATCATCATGACCTAAAATTCTGTTTTTCCTCAATTAAGTAAATCTTCTCTTCTGCAGTCTGATTGCTATTCATAGTGGATTATCTTTTAAAGTATATCTAGGACATTTAGTTGCTAGCTTCACTATGATGTCATTCTGGCCTTTCTTCAGTTTGCTTGTAACCTCTGTGGATAGGATCTAGATGAGACAGACAATGTATTGTAGAAGACATTAGGATTTATTTCACAGCAACATGAAGTACTCTAAAGTGTTCAGACTGGGCAGTAGTCAAAGAGACTATTGTCATAGAGCACTCTCTCAGAAAGGTAAGGGTACATAATGGACAAAATGACCTCTAGATTCAACTCATTTTGGTAGGTAGACTTTACATTAGGTCTCAAGTCTCTGAAACAAGCAGCTTCTGTTGAGACATTTCCTTATCCATGTGACTGACAGGTGTTCTTCCATAAAATCTTAAGGAATATGCCTTCCTTTTTTACCAGAGAGCTTCTAAGTAGATATTATCATCAGTTTTAGATTATAATCTATTAATGAACTTTTATGTCTTTGAGAGTGTTTTGTCTCCAATGGAGTGGGAGACCCAGATCTCATTCCTTTGAGTAGTATCAGATTCCTGAGATTTCAGTCCCTGGCTTTACTCTCTGATGTTGGTGACCAACGGGTGTTTTCTCAGTGACCTTTAAGCCTGCCAACATCTAACTAGCTTCTAACAGTTAGAGTTCACCTATGGAAGTATACCAAGACAAAAGCTTAATTCATATATATGCTGTAAAGTTCATGTTCAAAGAAGTCGTAGAGCTCATGTGAAAACACAAAATTAATCACTTGAAGATACCTATCTTCTCTTCAAACACTACTGACTAGCAATTTGGTTTAATTTCATAGACTAACATGCTCAAATAATAACACTTTAACTTATTAAACAAAATCTTAAAAATAAAACAATGAGTGTGGAAGTAATTTTAAAGGCTTATTGGTTAAAAAAAGAAATTTAAAGACAAATTCTATCTGATGTGTGTGCAAAGTATAGAAAAAAACAAGCGGTTAACTGAAAGGTCATCTTTTATGCTTTGTCAAATGTTATCTATAGCTCAGTGTAGATTTGAATTCAAGTGAATGGTATTGGAGATTTAATTACTTGAAAGATCAAAATGGTTTTTGTTTTTTTTTGTTTTTTTTTTTTTTTTCCAAAATGCTCTGCTTTTTCTATAAGCTCACCTCAATGGTAGAGGAAAAGGTAATATTTGACCAATGAAGTTCAGGGGCCAGAATACTGTTAGAACGACCGCAAGATAGAAGTTAACATCATGCCCTTTAATGTCTAAGCGACTCTTTAACACTCTGAGATGTAAGCTGCCGATTTAGAAAAAGAAAGGGAAGAACTTTCAAAGGTGCTAACTTCATCTTGCGCCATAAAGGAGGAGATGTTTAATTAAGCCGCTGGTAGTTCTTGGGTGGTTTTCAGTTTAGTTTTATAGTTTCGAGATGAAAGTGTACATGCAAAATTATGTACAAAGCACCTTTTAGAAACTGCAAAGGTCAAGGAGAGACTAGCTTCCTTTCAAAGGCAGAAGTTTTCAAGGTTTTTCTCTGATTTTTCTAAAACAAGATAGCCTCCTCCTCCTCTTCATAGTTCTTCAAGGCCCTTTTGGTAGCCAAAATCTTTGTTCTTTTTTTTTTTTAAGCAGCTTTGTAACAGAAGAACTAAAAATTAATTATGGCTATGGAAGTTTTACAGAGAAGAGTTTAAAAAGCACAGACGTAAAGAAGGGAAAAGATGAGGGCCCATTTATCTTATATTGACAGGACTGGCTTCAAACGATGACCTTGAATCATAATCATCCTAATGAGCTCAAAATATTTCACTTTAACAAGTGAAACTATAATCAAATCAGTTTCTGAAAGCTCTACTAATGAGCATTTCCTTTGATGAAAACATGGTTAACTGTCTTAGTCTGCAGGAGGTGCGCTACAGTAAGGGGCCAGCTCCTGACAACTCATTAGCTGACCTGGGGAGAGAGTAATTTGAATGCTTTTGATAAAAATTTCAAGGCTTTTTTTAAACTTAAATTACAATTTATGCACTTTTATAAATAGTGTAATTTTTCTAAGTTGGGGAAAACTAGCATGAAGACTTCAAAGCTATGAAACAAAGTTTGTTTACTATGTTTTTTTCTGTTCAATTGCCAGAACCAGGAAAGCAAAAATATGTTCAATTAACAACTGCTAACTCGGGGCTATCCCAAACATTGTGTTATTATATGCTGTGTAGTTCAGGGTGAATATGATGCTGGATAAACTTTATGGAGCCTACACCTGATGAGATTCAGAAATGGTAACAAGTCACTATTGTTTACGTGTTCTGATAAACATCTTTCTATTGTATTTTCCCCTTTAAGCAAATCACTGACTGCACACAGCACAACAAAATAATAAAGAAATAACTCAAAAATTTGGCTCACATTATTTTTTATTGTGTGTGAAAATAGGAACCATCTCTGATAGGGCTATTCATCAATTTTCTGCTTCTCTGTCCAAGATTGAGTAATTCTCTTTCCATTTCCCTCATCTCTTTCTTCATTTCTCCTTTCTCTCTCCCATTTTCCCCATCACCCTCTTCATCATCACTGTCCCCCTCTCTCTTATTGTCTGCCCTCTTCTGTCTCTGTCTCTTTCTCTGTGTGTCTCTCTCCCCATCTCTCTCTTCTTAGATTTACCTTCAAATTATAATGTAAAATGTCCCCTGATACAAGCATCATAGGCAGCAAGCCCTTAGCTCCTTCACAGGCACTATTCCATGTCTTATCCCTCCCCACAGGTTAGATTTTTCTTTTCAGTCATGTCTTACTTCTTTCTTATAGGTTATATTTTCTTCATTCTTTTGGAAAGTAAAATTACTGAAATTTCTTATGTCACAGGCAAAGATAACAGTTTTTAAATTGTTAAGTGTTTAATCTCCTCAGTCTGTCTTCTAACTCATCTCTAACTGCCTAGGGTTGGGGTTGAATGTATGTACATATATTTATATATTTTACAGAATTTTTGAAGACAAGCTACTGGACAGAAATGTAACATCAACAAAAGATGATTTATGTTTACTTTTATTTCTCTCTCTGTAAGGCTGGAATAAAATTCAAGGCCTGCATATTACAAGCAATTTCTCAACCCCAGAGCTCTCTGATCCAAAGTGTTATATTTTCCTACACAAAAGTACTTTTTCTCCAAATGACATTGATAAAACCTGAATTCATTTAAAGCTAAATATTCATTTTGCTTTTTGTGTATACATCTGACTATATAAATGTCTATCTAATATATACATATTAGTATTACTATTTCCTGCTGTTCTCAAATTAGAGATCATAAATATTGAGTAGGTTGATATTTTATGTAATATTTCTGTCACCTAATTAGTATGTAACCTTTTTAAAAATACATTTCTTTTTAAGACATATTGTTAAAAATACATTGTTGGTACATTAATGTAAAATTTATGGTTAAATTTTAAAAGTTAAGTTAAAATGTACAATTTTATTATTCAATAAAATATAAAGATAACAAAAGCTTTATTAAATATGTAAGAAAGATGAGGCTGAACTCAGAATGCAACAAGGAGATGTGGAAATTTAATACCAAAAAGAAGGGTAAGAGATCATAATTGGGAAGTAAGTATAAAGAGCTGGACTGGTTTATAGGTTTTGTACAAATACAGTTCAATGAAAGACATTAGAAATAGTAAATAAAAAATGAAGAGATTATTTAAACATTATGAGCATATGCACTGCTCTTATGGAGGACCAGTTTGGTTCACAGAACCAATATTAACTTGCTTACATCCTCCTGCAACTTTAGCCTCAGAAATATATGATACTATTGGTCTTCATTGAAACCTGTACTCACATGCCCATTCTCATATATAGACTCGTAGAGATAATGGTATGAAAAAAAAGAAAGAAGTTGACTAGATATAATAGTGTAAAGATTCTTAACTTCACAGAATTTTTGCTGACTGCCCTCCTTAGCTTTTTCTGTCAACTTGACACATAAATAAATTTATTGAGAGAGAAATTGCTTATATCAGTTTGGTCTACAGGCATTTCTGAGTATTTGTCTTTATTGTTAATTAATAAGGGAGAATCTTAGAGTTGGATTTGAGGGAGGGGTCATCAACCAGCTCTGAAATAAAAGACAGAAAGATTTATTAATTATGAATGCTCGGTTTTAGCTTAGGTTTATCCTACTAGCCTTTTAAACTTAACCTGTTTCTAGTCATCTATCTACATTTTTGCCTCAGGGATTTTACCTTTCTTTAATTTTGTATGTCCTACTTTCCTGCTTCCTCTTTGTCTGACTAGCTAACCCCTGGTGTCTGTCATCTTATTTTCTTTCTTCCTGAAGCCTAAATATCTTCTCCTATTTACTTTTTCTCCCTAGAAATTCCACCTATACTTCCTCCCTTGCTAGTGGTCAGCTTTTTATTAGACTAATCAGGTACTTTAGGCAGTCAACGTTTAAAAAAAGCAACATATTTACATAATTAAACAAATGAAACACATCTTTACATAGTTAAATAAATATTCTGCAACAGAACCTAATCCATGATGATTAGCATCATTCTCTGAGTAGGTTGTCCTGGCTCTATGAGAGAGCTATCTAAGCATGGATCTGAGAGCTAGCCTGAATGTAAGATTTATGGAGTTCTCATTTGATTTCCTTTCCTACAAAAATAATGTATGACCTATAAGCTGAAAAACACCCGGCCCTCAGCTAAGATGCTTTTGATTGGAGTTTTATCATAACAGCAAAATGAATATTCTGGTAAGATCAGATGACAAATCCAGGTTGTGCCCTATTCAAAAGAAAAAGTTAATTAAAGTCTTACTGAATTTTGGTTAAAGTGAGACTCTGTCAGTCAACAACAATAAAACTCACTCTTATATGGCACCTGTTCAATATGTTTATTTTCTCTATAAAAAACCTAACAGCCTTTTTGACTACTATCCTTGAGTGTGGTAGAACCAAAGTATGCATAAAGTATTCATCATAATGCCCTAAACCAACCAACAAAGAAGTTTATTTGCAGTATAAGAACTAGTAAACTAAAAAAAATACAGTGTGATACTTTAGCTGGTAAGGTATGTTTGTGTTAATTAAATACTAAAATAAAATGTTTATAAAAAACCATGAAGGTACATGTCTGTATACTTATGGTTTACAAAAAAGTTTTATCTTGTTAGAAATTTCTGAAAAAATGAGGATTAGTCAACTCCATGTGTCTATCTGTCTGTCTATCCATCTCTCTATCTCTCTATCTATCTATGCAACTATATATTCTAAGACTGCTAGTCTTTTAAATTAAATGTTTTTTCAACAGATTAAGATTTAAGAATAAAAATACCCTCTTTTCTTGGAAAAAAAAAAAGAAATGCCACTTTTGGAAATACTGGCCCATACCCTCTCTCAATATAAGTTTATTAGATTTGATGCACTATTAGCCTATAATTTCATACTCAATTTAAGAATATCAAAGATGTGCTTAATATTTGACAAAAAACCTGACTGTTGTGGAATATCTTTTTGTACACTGTGAAGATGTGTTAGGTAGAATCTGGGAGACAGAGAGGATGCTGGGCAGAAGAAGAAGGTAGATGCTAGGGACACAAAGCAAGCAGCAAGGGCATTACAAAGTAAAGGTAACAGAGCCACATAAAAGAATATAGAGTAAAATATGTGAATTAATATATTATTATGATATCATATCAGTTATAATGTATCATAATTATAATATATCAGTTATAAGAGCAAGTTAGAGATTTTATATTTCTGTTTTGTTCTTCATTTTATTTTTAAAACACTACTATAGTTGAATATTAAAACAAAAACAAAAAATTATTGAAATGTATGACTGTCTCCTAATATACTGACTACAAAGTGAAAAAAGAGAGATTTAGAAACAAGTCTAAGCTACTAGTCATAATTAGTAATAAGTCTCCATGTTGTGATTTTTGTAGCTGGTTAGGAAGGCAAGTAACTCCTACTACAAATAATGTCCAACGTTGGCATGTATTTCCACATAAGACTTGAAAAAGTTTTTAAAAAGGTTCAAACACAGAAAAATGGAGACAAGTGTGGCTTTCCAGTCCTGCAGTCTCTTCTGGAGGCTGTAGTACAGAGATGTGTCTCCTGGCCATTGCCTGTAGGCTTGAGCTACCAGTGCACTATGACCTAAGCTGGATGACAAGTTACTATTTCACGCATATGGACAGAAAAGAGTACAGATATACAGTAACTTATGTCCAGATAGAAAAAAAAACTCTAAACAGGTTACACTGTGTTTAAAAATATGAATAAGCTTAAGAAAGAAAAGAAAATGGGTATTGACAGTCATATAAAAAACAAATTACTTATAAATAATAAAAAAGACTAAGCTACATAGAGATTAGAAATATACTGGATCTTGTATGATTTTATATTGACTTTAAATTTTTTATTTCTGTTGAGCTAACAGTAGCTGGTGAAACACAATAGATTATGAAAACTGCTAAGTTAAACAAACCTACATATTTTTAAAAATGTCTTAACTTTAAAATAGAAGTAAAAAATATGTTATATTGGACAAGAGACTATGTATGCTTTTGATTCCACAGAAAATAAATGATGTAGATTCATTTAAGGTTGAGGTAAATCAGGTTTGATCAGGAAAGAATCTACCCCTGAGCATCCTGGCTATAGACACAAAGAAATAAACCTAGAAAAACTGCAACACAGGTGCTGTATATTTTACCTCCTCAAACATAAAACAACAACAAAAATTTATTTTGGCTGGCTTATTTACACTGCACAGTCTATACTTGTTCTATGGCAGACATGTATGTTACCTTTGAAATTTTATGTGTTTTCAGAGCAAGGGGACCAGACACTGATGAAAATGGGTGGCCCAGATGATCCAGTTTCTCAGAGTGCCTCTGTCACAGTTTCTAAAAAGTTCCACATCGAAAACAGCTTTAAGACTGCTGGCTGAGATGGTCCAGCCTTACAAACTATTCTACCCAGGATTTTGTCATTAGCTTAATTTACTCATGGTCCCCTAAAGATGCCATCACCCATAGACAACAGGAAGTAATTTTAAACACAAAATATCCACATTTCCAAAAGTCAGGATGGGAGATTTTTGCTTGTTCAGTGGATGTTTTTATCAGTTAAGGGGGTTGATCACAAAATATTATTGGTCATGATCAGGGAGAATAATAAGCAGGACAATTAGATTCAGAGACTTCATTGTGTAGATTATTGTACCTACTTTTAAAATTTATGAAATAAAATATTCTGTTGCTACTTATTTAAAAACTAAAATACATTCTGAAAATATACATACAAGTAGCATTGATACTGAATGACTAGGTTATGGTTAAAAGATTATATATGTATACGTATATATAAAATAAACACACATATATATCAACAATAATTAGTGAAACAAAAAGAGACCATGAATTTGAAGGAGAGTAGGGAGTGGTATTATGTCTAAATTTGGCAGAGATAAAAACAAAGCCAGAAAGGTTTTCATCAAACTATAATATTAAAAAAAAACCCTCTAAGATTGAAAAGTTTACATGTGTGTGTATGTATATATGCACATGTATATGTATATGTTTGCATATATGTATGTATTGCGAATGTGGAGGATGTCAGAGGGAGACATGTCACAAACTACCTAACTCAATCAGAGGACAACTAAAGAAAGTTCATTTTTTTTCTTCTCACCATGTGAGTCTCAGAAATAGG
Source organism: Sigmodon hispidus (assembly GCA_004025045.1). Lineage (NCBI taxonomy): Eukaryota > Metazoa > Chordata > Mammalia > Rodentia > Cricetidae > Sigmodon > Sigmodon hispidus. Next base: position 147,725 of record PVIH01002563.1, read on the forward strand.
ACATCAGGCTTGGCAACAAGCTACTTTTACCACCAAACCACACCAACAGCCCTCTAATCCTATTTTTAAAGGAAGTTAAAATTACCATAAATAAAATACGTACATTTGAATTATTAAGATGATTTTGTGTCATGAGAAGATATCTAAATTATTACACTAAGTTAAATTTTATGAAAACATTCATAGTGTAGAAAGCATAATATATTTTTGGAAGTCACTTGTATGATAAACTTTAAAGGATCCACTAAACAGACTGTTACTGAACTACTTTTGTCTTTAGATGCTAGTCAGCATGACTTGTACTGAGATTATGTTATTACATTGTAAATAATTGTTCCAACTATTAGTTTAATAAAAATGCTGATTGGTTGAAGGCAGACAGGAAGTGCAAGCATAGCTACCAGACTGGGAAAACTCTGGGTACAGGAAGACCAGACATAGATGCCCCAGAGTTACCGGAGCTGCCAGGAGACACAGAGAAAATGCTGCTGAGAAAAGATACTGAGCCACATGACTGAACAAGATGGATTGAGTTCAGATGAAGGAGCTAGAAAGTTATATGCCTGGACCCTAGGCCAATCAGCATAAAAATAATACAAGCGTCTATGTGATCATTTGGGCCAAAGCAGCAGTGGGGCTAAAAATGGATCCAAACCTCTGCTCTGGCCCAAAAGTCTGGGTCAGAAACATATTACAACAATGACTTATCTATTTACTAATATTCTTATACTTGATTTTGGTTCTGTATCTCAATTTAGTAGCTACAATGACTTTGCAGAATATTTTCCTACTTTATTTTACATATGTATACTGAGGATATTTCATAAGTTCTGGCTGAACATAGAGGGTATTCAGTATGTATAAATGTGAAACAATACACAGAAGCTTTAATTTTATAATATTTCATGCTAATTGGCTCATTCTCTTTATTACAACTGCGGTTACACTGCTTGAAATAAAACAAAACAGCTTAAACCTTTTTACAAACTACTATTTGACCATCAGGACCAAGGACTCTTATATGAGTTTAGATAAATTTCATACACAAAACTATTTTTATTTATTATCAGATTTGCATTAGTGTAACCAAAACAAAACAAAACAAAACAAAACAAAGCAAAAAACCTTTACGGTGCAAAATTTACTTTGATGTAAGGTTTGAGAGTACCCAGAAAATTGACAATGGAGAAAAAATAAGAGTATTTATGGTTGTTGGAGGATTAGAAGAATCTTCACTTACTGGCTGTACACAGGAAATGAAAAAGCAAGCTGGAACCAGGGATAGGTAAAATCTCCCTGCAGAAGAATATTTTTCTCCTGCTCTTAGCATTGCCTAGTTATCTACAGTTTGTTGTGTAAGTCTGATACCTTTTGGGCTTTCTCTCTTCTATGTTGACATGTCTATTATTGTCCATGTTCATATCATATTCAAGGAGTAATGCTGGTGACATTATGGGTGTAGCTTCTGATATTCCTGGGACACAGTCTAATTGAAAATTCCCTGATCCTCTAGCTCTTATGATTTTTCTATGTCCTCTTCAGCAATGATCTCTGAGTCTTAGATATATGAGTTGTGTTATAGATGTATTAGTTGGGACTGGATCCACAAGTATGTATTTTGATTGGTTGTGCTTTTCTGAAATGGTCTCCATATGATACAAAGTAAGTTTCCTGGATAAGGAGTGAGTATTACACTTATCTCTAAGTATAAAAACAAATGCCTAAATTATGCTGCTTTAGTAAAGTGGTGGTTTTAGGTTCTGGAACTTCTGTAATCTATGAATTAATAGACCTGAGTAGTTGTAAAGAATTCCAGTAACAGGCATGATTTCTCTATTGCTAAATCCAATTAAAGAATATTGTCTTTGTTGCTGCTAAGAGGTAGAAAGTAAGTCCCTGTTGCTGAAGACATTATCTGCTTCAGACATAATGTTAACAAACTCCTGAAGTAAACTAACTGATCTGAAAGATCCTCCTCCAAGGATTAGTGTTTATGGCATCAGAAGGATCCAGTCATACAAACTTCCCAAGGAGTGAGAAAACCAAAAGTCCTATCTTTCTATGATAACTATTACCCACAATAATGTATAGTATGACAAGGTACTGGAAGAATTTTTTCATAGAATGGACATTGCTTAGCAATTACCACAAATTATAACTCTTCCAATTAACACATAATTTTCTTTAAATTCTATATACCAATAAACGATGATTTTAAAATAAATTGTTGGTCTGATCCAAAGACAAGGTCTCCTACAGACCAGATTCAACTTAAAATTGTTGTGTACCCAAAGATGAACTTGAATTCTTTATTCTTTGTTTCTACCTCCCAAATATGGAGATGACAGGTGTGTATTCCCCCTCCTAAACACTTTTGGAATTTAGAACTAATTTACCTTCTTTTATTACTCTAAAAACATAATGTCAATATCTAGAGAAAAATATATAATTTTATTAAATTTTCTTCTTATAGACATTTTAAAAGTTGAAACTGTTACTTCTATAGAAAATTACTTTTAATTTTCTTCCATATTTTTTGGCTAATAAAAGCAAGAATTGTAGAGAAATAAAAAACTAACTTATTCATAAGTTCCTTTTCTTAACTGATTATTATCTTTTATTTTTGTTCATATTTTTACTTATAAAAATACAGAGGAGAAGTAATTAACAGTACAGTTTTATTTAAAGTATAAGTTGGATATTGGGAGAGCAAAGTTGTATAACTCATATGTATTATAATTATTAATATTTAAAGTTATTCCATTAATATTTTTTAAAATAAAGTAATTTATTATATGATACATGAACAAAGAATATTAACAGGAGTTCAAGGACTGAACAATAATCATGGATACTATCAAGTATAAATTATGTATAAATTAATTTTTAGTGAGAATCAAAACAGAATTTTGTTTAATTTTCATATTGAGAAATATCAAAAAGCAATCATATAATTCAGTTTCAGTCTGGTGGAAGTATGGGAAATTCACTACACAAAATTTATACATCAACTTATAATTTTCTTAGGGTTATTTTTATGGTAAACTGTATTAATATACTCTATGATAAACATCTTAAACTGCATGAATACAATGAGAGTATTTCGAACAATAGCTTAACAGTAATTTGGAGACAGATAAGATAGAACTTCTGATGAGCTTCTGATAACAAAGGAAAGTTTTAATTTACTATTGATGTCATTCACATTAAATGGCAGTTAGAAGTTGTTAAGATATAATACAAGCTATGATTTTAAATATACAGCTTCTATTAAGATAAAATTAGAACAACAACTATGGTATTCTCTGCCATGTTATTTTTCAGATTGTCTTCCAGATGTCTGTACCTGAGATGTGACTGTAAACATATTAAATCTATATCTAAACTATTAGATACGAGAAATTCTCATTTCATTTCAAAGAAAATAAAAGATATTACAATGTAGAATTTTACAAGGTCTTATTATTTCTTCTTTAAGTTAGAGGGACCCAATCTTAGAAACATCATGGTTTCCAATTTTAAATCTAACATTCTAGTCACCCTCCAGGTTCAGTTCACTATTTCAACTTTTACAATATTGTCTACAGAACTGAGTATAATATTAAAGGCACAGTCTGAACAGTTCAGATTATATTAAGAGAGTTATCACCCATGAACCTGACTCTACCTTGACTCTCAGAATGCAGTTTAAGAATGTATTAACTTTTTAATCATCTGTTAGCACTACACTGGCTCATACTGAGGTGATAGTCAAATAAAACCACAGGAAATTTACCATGAATTTCCCTGTATTCTAAGTGTGCAATAAACAAGAATTTAAAATAGTCTAGTAAAATTGCATTTTTTTATTAGTTTTAGTTCATCTCTCCAGTGAGAAAAGGTATTTCAAGCCGTAGCAGCTGACAGCTACATACTTTGCAGTTTTTCTTTACCTTAAAAAAAAGGTACAATAAGCAGTTCTTTTATCATTCTTACTTGGTCAAGCTGCTGAAAAGAATGCCAAGCTGAGCATCCTAGTTACACAGATCACCAGAGCCTTTGCACTAGTTATTGCAGAATACTCTCTGAAAGAGTATTGGATTGGACTTGGAGTACAAATCTACTCATATATTCTCATGCTTTCTTTAATAATATTGAGGGCTTTCACTGAATATCTTATATAAGTACAGATACAAATTTCTTTGGCCTTTATCTTTTGAAAAGAAATGTATGATGATATACATACAGACATGTATGGTTTACAAAGAATTGAGTGTAGTAAAACTTGGCCTGCTTTTTAGATACGTAAGAGCTGGACTTCATGACTTTAATCTTTCAACTCCCATCTATTTGCACAATGATATTGAGATATTCTCAGTTTCATTTAGATGAACCAATATGTCTAACTCTTCCATTCACAGTTCATGAGAAATGTTACAACAGTGTTTACATTTTATGGAAGTTAAAAGCGTAGAACCCAGAACCAAATATTGCTGGATTTAGAACCCATTTTGGTTGCTTACCTCATGCCACCAAAACCAAATAACTCAAAAAATGTCACATCTGTAACTTTTACATGAAACTGACAGCAAATTTCCATAATGCATTTAAGCAAGTGAATACATCAAACACCAAGAATAATGTGCCACTCTGACATGTGATAAGAGTTGACCAATATTATTACTAATATTATTATTATTACATTAGTATGACATTGAAAGTACTGTGTGATATTAACTATAGAAGAATAACTTGAATGTGTTAACTATTATTTTTTTAGATGAAGTTTCTCTGTATAACAATTCTGGCTGTAAAGGTACTCATTTACTCACATTGTAGATCAGGCTGGCCATGAATTCATGGAGAGCTGAATACCTCTGCCTTCTGAGTGCTGGCATTAAGGGTGCATGCCACAAAAGCCCAGTGTTAGCTTTGTTTTTCAATTTTCTGAAGTCATTCCACTCTGAATGCTAACCAATTTCAATAATGTAATCACTTCAAAGATTAGTTTATTGAGATAATATTTTTTTATTTTTATCTTTCAATATTTTTTGATCCCTTTATACTGTATCCAGACAGCACCATGGCTGTTTAAAACTGAGCATTTTTACCTACTGAAAGCTTAATTTGAACCTGTATAAAAATATAATTAATAATCAAGCCACAAAACATACAGAACAAAGAAAAAATTTTAAGAGCAGTAAAAGAAAAGGGCCAACTTACCTATAAAAGAATACCCATCAGAATAACACCTGACTATTCAATGGAAACAATGAAAGCTAGAAGGACTTGCTGAGAAGTTATACAAACGCTAAAAGAGCATGGCTGCCAAACTAGAAATCTATAGCCTGCAAAATTATCAATCATCATAGATGGAGTAAACAAGACATTTCATAACAAAGTCAGACTGAAACAATATCTATCTACCAATCCAGTGCTACAGAGAGTATTAGAGGGAAAACTCCAACTTAAGGACCTCAGATACACCCATGAAACCACAAACAATAAATAATTACACAGAAGAATACTGCAGAGAAAGGAAATACAAACAAGTTATCACCAAAAAATGGCAGAAAATATCAATCAATGGTCATTAATATTCCTTAATATCAATGGTCTCAACTCTCCTATAAAATGTCACACACTAAGATGGATACAACAACAGAGGTCATCCTTCTGTTGCCTACAAGAAACACACCTCAACCACAAAGACAGACACAGGTTCAGAGTAAAGGATTGGGAAAAGATTTTCCAGTCAAATGGTCCTAAGAAACAAGGGGGGGTTGCCATCCTAATATCTGACAAAGTAGACTTTAAGCTAAAAGCAGTTCAAAGGAACCAAGATGTGCCACGCCTACCTCACCAGCAAGAAAGACCAACATGAGATTCTTCTGCAGCAACTGACCAGGTCCTTTATTCAGCATGCACACTCTTCTTTCTTCTCTCCTCCTTCTCCTACCCCTTCCCCCTGGCTCTTGGCTTAAAAGCTCCAGTGATCCACTCACTCCCTGCCACGTGGATGCTGCCCATTGGGTCATGCATGTGGATGCTCACTGGCGTGATCACCTCATGCCGAATGAGGAGTTTTTCCCTAGGGAGCGCTCACCATCAGGGAAGGCGGAGGGCGGTAGCCGGCACCATTTTAGGCTGTGGCTCGATCGCAGCTCCCGACAGTTCCCCCCTTTTTTTATTATTTAAATAAAGCAGGTGAGGGTAGAGGTCCATTCTCTGCTGTGCTTTTGGAACATCATCCCAAGCCTCTCTTGGGGCATCCCCCTCAAGAACATGAGATCCGTCCACACCCTATTTTCGCAGAGGTGGGAAATTCAGGGCAACAACCCACATGCAAATGAACATACCCTCCTCGAGCTCCCCAAAATATTGAGAGGTAACCCAACTGCAATCCATAGCCTCACAACCTGCAAAAATATGGTGGCTAATGTTTTAGGGTAGCCAGCCAAACTTGGGGAGACTGCCCTTCCTCAATGGCAGTAAAGGCTTGCACCAGTAAAGCGGCATTCCGACGCTGCTGAACCCTCATGCGACAAGCACACCACATGCAAAGAAGGAATATCAACACCATAAAGCCAGCCATCGAGCCTATTCCTGTCCACTCTTTCAGAAATCCAAGAGGCCAGCCCTTTCGCTAGTTCAGGATCCACCCTGGTCTAATTCATGGATACGATGGCCATTCTCAATTGGGTCATCAGCACTTCGAACTCTCTGGTCCAGTTCCCTAATAGAGAACTAGATAATTGTTTAGACAAATTTGCAGCATGAGTAAAATTCTCATATTGAACACTGGTCACACATAAGCCTGACATCTTCCATTCACATCCAAGCTGAGCAAGCTGCCAAAGAACATCTATCTGTTCTTGAACTAAATCAATTCTCTGATTAACAACCATCAGGCCTCCCTTTAATTGGGAGTTAATATTCTTTTGGACATCTAAAGCCTCAGTGGTTGTGGTAGACAAATCATTTAAGGTCTGTGCAGTTTGTATTGTATGGCTCATGGCAATGGCTGCAGTAGTGGCTGCTCCAACAGCTGCAGCAATGGCTATAACAATGGCTGCCGTGATGCCAAAATCTCTCTTTTGTCTAAATAATGTCATGGAGCCAGGAGTTATTACTGGCACAGGAATCCATCATGGCACACGTGCAACCAGGGCAAACGTATAACTTTAAGCATTCCAGATCTGTGCATAATAGCAGGAATCAGTGCAATTCTTAAAGCCACTCTTACTAACAACAATCACAAAATGAGGATATACACATACAGGAATAGGGTCAAAGTACTTTGTCTCCATAATGGCGGCATGCATCTTGGTGCATGATTTGGTGGCATTAACTATTACTGATGTATCTGCATCTTCTCGGGTAGTCCAATTGTATAAGCATGTAACATTATGCCTACCAACAGCTCCTCCCAGCAAGAGCCCCAAAGGTTCTACATTAGAGCAACTCCCATTAACCCCACATAGCATCCAATTATCAAAGTGGTTTCCGCCCGGGTCTTGTTGAAATAAGCCTCGATAAATTCTATTAAGACCAGTAACATTGAGGGAGAAGATAAAAAGTTGATGTTTATCCACCCAAGTTACCATATGTGACTGGCACCCTGTCCATGGCCATCGGACATTAGGTTCAAGTACTCCCAAGCAATAAGGAGCCCATTTAGGCTGTTGCATGGTAGAGAAACTGGCATCATGTTCTTCTGGCCAGGCTGCATTCAACCAGTGGGCACAATCATACACAGGATTGGATAAAAATGTATAATTGTAAGTATCCGTAGATACTTCACTATAAGTCTGGTCACTCCATGAAATTTTTAACCCCCACCATCCTGCAGTATGTCTTACCAAATTTATACAATCAGAATCATTTTTATCAATGCTAAAGCAAAGCACCCCTCTAAGAGAAAAGTTGGTCTGTCTTGCTACAGGAGCCACCTCTCCATCATAAGGCAAGTAAGGAAAATCTACATCTTTACCAGTGGTAAAAAACCTAGGAAACACTGAATGTGTCACGGTGCTGAATGTGTCACCAGCATCAGAAGCAGGAATGTTGATAGGATTCCCCATTGGATCTGGTCGTGCCTGACCTTCTGCCTCGCTTGGGCAAGGCTCTGTGAGGACAGCATCATCAGGAGGATCAGAAACAGGACCATCTTCTTTGACTCTTCTGGTTAATTGTTCTCGAACCCACATTGGGTCTTGAGCTTCCTGGGGAAAACCACAAGCAGACCCTTGTGCCCATGCCAGCACAGGATCAAGTCCTTTCCAGTGACCTGTCAACACATCCTTCCATTTAACTAGACCACTAATGCCACCACCCAGGGCAGCATGTCTATTGGCCGCACACTGGCCACATGAATTTAAAGTCAAAAAATTAAGAGTGAAGAGAGCTAAAGAAAGTCTCTCCTTTGGGGTACGGCCAAGGCCTATTCCCTCCCCCCTTTTGTTCTTTGAGGTGCGATGTGCTCTTTCTACAATGCCTTGCCCTTGGGGGGTTTTAGGGTAGGCCATGATTAAGGTGTATGTCCATCTGCGCGCAAAAGGTAGTGAACTATTGACCAGTGTAGCCTAGTCCATTATCAGTTTTTATTTGTGTAGGTTTACCCCAGGCTGTCCATGCTTCAAGGCAATGGGCTATAACATTGCAGCCCTTTTCTCCACTCATGGCTGTAGCATGAAGAATCCCTTAACACGTATCTACTGATACATGAACATATTTTAGAGCACCAAATTCAGGCAAATGAGTAACATCCATTTGCCAGACCTTAAGGGGGAGTAGCCCTTGCGAGTTAACTCCCAAGGATGGTGGGTGGTGGAATTGCACACACTGAGGGCAATCAACCACAATTTGTCTAGCATCTTGTCTGGACAGGTGAAACTTAGACCACAAAGTCTTGGCATTAACATGGTAGAGTTTGTGAAAATCTCGGGCCTGAGTACTGACAGCTACAGGAAACACCCACTTTTGTCTAGTGGCTGCATCCCCTAAGGCATTTCCCTCACTTAAGTGACCAGGCAACTTTGTATGAGCCCTTATATGTTGTGGAAAAAAATCTTTGAGAGCGGTGTCTAATAAATTTTTGCAATTGGGAAAATAGATAGGCTATAGTACTGGATGGTTTTATGGGGCCTGCCACTTCAAGAATCTTCAAGGCATTTATAACATAAATCAAATCAGAAATCAAATTAAATGCACAGGAGAAGGTTGTAAAGACTTCTAGCACTATCTGTAATTCTGTTACTTGAGGGGTCCCTGGAGCAAATTGGCATTGGACTACCGGCTGGCCAAGGACCAGATATGCTCCCACTCCATTCTTGGAGCCATCTGTAAATATGTTAATGGCATCAGGAAGAGGTGTGGTAGCTGTTACCTTTGGAAAAACAATGGGATGTTCTTTAAAGAATGTCATTAACGGATGCTTTGGGTACTGATTATCAAGCTTTCCAGAAAAGGAGCATCTAAGTATGGCCCAATCATCAATGGTAGTACACAACACTAAAACTTGTGCTGCGGTGTAAGGTGTTACAATGGTTTCAGGACTTCTGCCAAAAAACTGTAAGGTTTGTTGTAAGCCAAGTTGGGCCAGTTGAGCAATGGTTGGAGAATAATGCTCAATGCTCTTTCCAGGGGATGCTCTAGGATGAATCCATAACAAGGGTCCCTGCTGCCACAACACTCCTGTGGGTTGTCTCATGGTAGGTAAAATGCATAGCAGCAGCTCCTGATCTTCCTGTATGTGCGTAGGTAAGCCTGTTGTAGTCTATCTTCTACTAATTGTAGTGCCTGGTGCGCTTCTTTGATCATATATCTAGGTGAATCTAGGGCACTATCACCTTTAAGCACATCATATAAGGGTTTTAATTCATAATTTTCTAGCTTTAGATAGCTCCTAATCCAATTTATATCTCCTAATAATCTTTTGATAATCATTCAATGCCTTTAAATTATCTTTTCTGATTTCTAACTTTTGTGGATAAACCGATTGAGGGATCACTTTAGCCCCCAAATACTCAACAACCTGAGCCATCTGCACCTTTTCTGGGGCAATACATAGCCTCCAAGACCTTAATGTCTTTTCTAATGCTCTGTAAGCCTCTTTTAACGGTAACTCATTTTTTCCTGCTAACAGTATATCGTCCATATAATTGACACAGTGTATTTTTGGGAAAGCTGCTTGTATAGGTTCCAAAGCACGGCCTACAAACAATTGGCACATGGTTGAGCTGTTAGCCATGCCCTGGGGCAGCACTACCCACTCAAACCGTTGGTCTGGCTCCTCATGATTACATGAGGGAATGGTAAAGGCAAATCTCTCCGTATCTTTTGAATTCAAAGGAATGGAGAAAAAGCAATCCGTAATGTCTATTGTTATAACATGCCATTGTGAAGGCAAGGCAGTCAGCAAGGGAAGCCCCCACTGCACAGGGCGCATTAGCTGTATCTGATTATTTATTGCTCTCAAGTCATGCAGCAATCTCCATTTTCCTGATTTCTTCCTAATCACAAATATAGGAGTATTCCATGGTGATGTGGATGGCACAATATGTCCTTGTGCCAATTGTTCCTGGACTAGTCCTTGAGCAGCTTTTAACTTTTCTAGGGATAAGGGCCACTGAGGGACCCATACAGGTTTCTCAGTCTTCTAAGTAATGGGAATACCATTCTTAGTCGCTCCTAGGGAAAACCCAGGCCTTGTCTGGGTGGTCTCTGCTGAGTTGATACAGGGCTTGCTCTGCCTTGTAAGCATTTACCCAATCCATACTGAGGGTGAAAGCCCATATCTGCCATTATTTTTTGGGAGGTTTGGGAATACTGATTACTCAACCTAAACCCCATGCCTTTTACCAAATCTCTTCCCCATAGGGTAAAAGGCAATTCTAGCACATATGGTTGAATAGTGCCCTTTTGCCTTCATCATTGGTCCAATTCAATAATTGTGCACTAACATCCATTGCCCTAGCATATCCTAGGCCTTTCAGTGTCTGGGAAGAGGCTTGAATAGGTCATCCTGATGGCCAGTCTTTTTTAGCTATTATGCTTTTGTCTGCACCTGTATCTAGCAGTCCCAGGATTCTTTTACTGTCCACTGTCAAGGTGATCATAGGTCGATCATCCATTTCTAGTGACAGGCATGTTAAATTGTTACCAGTGGATCTGAATCCTTTTTTCCCCCTGTTTCTGTCAGTTGTTGCAAATTGAGCATGGAGACTAGGCAGAATCAATAATTGTGCAATCCTGTCTCCAGGGGAAATGGGGAAAATAAATTTTGAGGACTCAAACATAATCTTTACTATGCCTGTATAATCAGTGTCAATAACTCCAGGGTGCACCTTAAGACCCTTAAGAGCCGTGGAAGATCGCCCTATGAGCAATCCCACTGTTCCAGGGTCTAACTTTCAAATCTGAGTCCACTAACTGTACACCCATCCGAGGTGTTAATATGAGTCTGGTGGTAGCACAGAGGTCCAATCCAACCAACCTGGCAGTGGCTCTCCGAGGTCATTAGGGTGGCAGAGTGTTGGCCACTGCTCCATGGTCGGGCTGGTATTCTGATTCTCTATTGCCCCATATATTTGCAGGCCCTGAGGTTGGGGGCCCCACCTCCCATTTTTTGACTGTGCATTACTTGGCTATGTTAGGGGCTGACTGTTAATGTCTTTTACTGATCTACATTCATTGGCCCAATGCTTGCCTTTTTTACAGCGAGGGCAAAGGCCTGGCTGTGTGGTCGCCCCATGCCCTGGCGGAGGCGGGGCACTACGATTAGGACAATCCCTCTTCAAATGGCCTTGTCTTCCACAGGCAAAGCATGCCCCAGTTCCCTTGTCCTTTTCCTTCTTGTTATGGTTAAGCTGCATTACAGCCGCAGCCAGTCCTGCATTAGAAAGAGGTCCCCCTAGCTCCCTACAACACTTCATCCATACCTCTAAAGGTCTGTGCCTGTACAGTGTGATGGCTGCCCTGAAGTCTTTGGTACATTGCTCATAAATCAACTGCTTAATCAGAGGCATGGTGGTTTCAGCATCCCCAAACATTCTTCCTGCTGCTTCCACCATTCTAGCCACAAAGTCTGAGAAGGGCTCGGTGGTCTCTTGAGTGATTTTGGTTAAATTACCACTCACTTCCCCTCTATTAGGCAATGCTTTCCATGCCCTTATGGCTATCTTATTAATTTGTTCATAAACCGGGATCGGGTAACCTATCTGGGCATTAGCAAAGCGACCGGTCCCTAGTAATATGTCCTGGTCCCAGGCAGCATTCCCTGCCACACGGTTGGCTGCTGCTTCCTCCCCCGCAAATTCAGTCAGGAATGATTTCCAGTCTATATACTGCCCAGGATTGAGACACACTTTTGCTAAGCTACTCCAATCACTAGGCGTCATGGCAGATCTACTCAATGCCTCAACCTGTGCTACTGTAAAACGCGCAGTAGTGCCATAAGTGCGGACAGACTCTGTCAGGGATTTCACTGTCTTAAAATCTAAAAGCTCATGATACCTTTGCCCCTGGTTATCTTGAAAAACTGGAAAAGCCAGCGGCACGCTAGGGCACAGCTCATGCTGGACTCTCTTCCACATTTTTGTGTTGTCTGGTAGCTTAGAACAGATGCCCCCACCAGATGGGCAATATGGAGGGGAGGCAATAGGTATAGTAGGGGAAACAAATCGTTGACTTCCCCTTTTTAGTTTCTTTTTCTTACAACCTCTCCCTTTTATTCTCCCTTTCTGTTCAGGCTCAGAGTCTGAACTTGATCTTTCCTCTGAGCACTGGGAAACAGACTCATCAGGGGACTCTAAGCAGAGTTCTTCTAGGGAAGGCAGTGGTGGATACAATCTTCCTACGGCCCCCTTGGCTGTTAGAGACTCTCTTTCAGATCATTCTTCTTTAAGCTTCTCTAATTCCCTGGCCCCTTCCTCTATCATATCTTTACCCATAGCATGATCTAGGCATTCATGCACCAGGGACCAGATGGGTATAATACCCATTTCCTGCTCTCTAGCCTCGTGTGCCCTAATCAAATCCTTTCCTAACTTTTCTCATGCTGTGCTTGTAAGTGAACCACTAACCAAAAACCAAGGAGCACAGTGATCTACTCCATCTAAAAAGGTTTTTAAATTTTTTGACTTAACACTCACACCGTTACTCTTCAACAGCTCTTTCAAGGCTGTGGCAATCAGTGAGAAGAACTTACAACCATATCCTTGACTAATTTTTTAACACTTTTATTTATTTATATATTTTCCTTGGTGTTTGCCAGACAGTTGTGAGCTGCCAAATGGGTGCTGGGAATCAAACCCAGGTCCTCTGGAAGAGCAGACGGTGCTCTTAACCGCTGAGCCATCTCTCCAGCCCCATCCTTACCTATTTAAAACCCTTTATATCCTTTTTTTTCAAACAACCCAAAAATACCAACGGGTTAGATCCGCTCATCTGCAGGTGACACGTTCTCTGCTTTTTTCTACAAGCAGAGTATTCCTGCTTAACGCAGGTCCCACCATTTTCCTGTGAGACTTACCGGTTAACCCCACTGATTACCGCAGTTCTGAATCCTTCACGGTACATTCCCAGGTTTTGGTGCCACTTGTCGTGCCCACCTCACTGGCAAGAAAGACACAACATGAGATTCTTCTGCAGCAACTAACCAGGTCCTTTATTCAGCATGCACACTCTTCTTTCTTCTCTCCTTCTCCTTCTCCTACCCTTTCCCCCCGGCTCTCAGCTTAAAAGCTCCAGTGATCCACTCACTCCCTGCCACGTGGATGCTGCCCATTGGGTCATGCATGCGGACACTCACTGGTATGATCGCCTCATGCCAAATAAGGAGTTTTTCCCTAGGGAGCGCTCACCATCAGGGAAGGCGGAGGGTGGAAGCCAGCATCATTTTAGGCTGCAGCTTGATCGAAGCTCCCGACAAAGATGGTCATCACTTATTCATCACAGGAAATATTGGTCAAGAGGAGATTTCAATCCTGAATATTTATGCCCCTAATATAAGGGCACCCACCAATGAAAATGAAACACTGTTAAAGCTCAAATCCCACATCAATTCTCACACCCTAATAGTAGGAGACTCCAACAGCCCACTTTCACCCCTGGATAGAAGAACCAGACAGAGACTCAACAAAGAAATAAGGAGTCTAAAGGAGGTTATGAGGCAAATGGATTTAATAGATATCTACAGAAGCATCCACCCAAATGCAAAGAAATATACATATTTCTCAGCTCCTGATGAAACTTTCTGTAAAATTTACCACATAATTGGTCATAAAGCAAATATTAACAGATACAAAAAAAATAATCCCTTGTATCATATTGGACCACGAGGGCCAAAGTTAGAGTTCAACAACATCAAAAAATCAAAGAAAGCTTACCAATTCAAGGAAACTAAATATCACTCAGCTGAACCACCTCTGGGTCAAGAAAGAAATTGAGAATGAAATCAAAGTCTTCCTAGAATTTAATTAAAATATTTCCACAAAGTACCCAAACTTATGGGACACAATAAAAGCAGTCTTAAGAGGAAAATTCATAGCACTAGATGCCTACATGAAAAACCTAGAGAAATCCCACACTAGAGACCTAACAGCTCAGCTGAAAGCCTTAGAACAATTAGAAGCAAAACCACCAAGAAGGAGTAGATAGCAGGAAATAATCAAACTTAGAGCTGAAATCAATACAATTGAAACAAAAAGAACAATACAAAGAATCAATGAATCTAAGAGTTGGTTCTTTGAGAAAGTCAACAAGATAGATAAGCTCTTAGCCAAACTAATAAAAAAAACAGAGAAAGAGTGTTCGAATCAACAAAATCAGAAATGAAAAGGGAGACATAACAACAGACTCCCAGGAAATCCAGAGAATTATCAGATCATACATTGAATATCTGTATTCCATAAAAATGGAAAACCTTGAGAAAATAGACAGCTTTCTGGACAGGTACTATCTACCAAAATTAACTGAAGATCAGATTAATTACCTAAACAGGCCTATACCCCTTAAGGAAATTGAAACTGTCATTAAAAGCCTCCCCAAAAGTAAAGGTCCTGGTCCAGATGGTTTTAGTGCCGAATTCTACCAGACATTCAAAGAAGAATTACTATCATTACTCCTCAAACTACATCACACAGAAGAAACTGAAGGAATATTGCCAAATTTCTTTTATGAGGCCACAATTACCCTAATAACCAAGCCACACAAAGACACAACAAAGAAGGAAAATTACAGACCAATTTCCCTCATGAATATTGACATTGAAACTCTCAAAAAAATTTCAGCAAACTGTATACAACAATGTATAAAAAATATCATTCCCCACGACCAAGTAGACTTCATCCCAGAAATGCAGGGCTGGTTTAACATACAAAAAACTGTAAACGTTATCCATCATATAAACAAACTAAAGGAACAAAACCACATGATCATATCCTTAGATGCTGAAAAAGCCTTTGAAAAATCCAACACTCCTTTATGATAAAAGCCCTGGAGAGATCAGAAATACAGGGAGAATACCTAAATATAATAAGGGCGATTTACAAGAAGCCAACAGCCAGTATCAAACTTAATGGAGAAAAACTCAAAGCAACACCCTAAAATAAGGAACTAGACAAGGATGTCCTCTCTACCCTTATCTATTTAATATGGTTATCGAAGTTTTAGCTAAAGCAATAAGGGAATGAAAAAAGATTAAGGGGATAAAAATTGGAAAAGAAGATGTGAAGCTATCTCTATTTGCAGATCATATGATTGAATATACAAATGACCTACAAAATTCTTCCAAGGAACTGCTACAGCTGATAAACAACTTCAGCAATGTAGCAGGATACAAGATTAACTCAGAGAAATCAGTAGCCCTTCTATACACTAAAGATAGAAGAGCTGAAAAAGAAATAAGGGAAACATTACCCTTCATAATAGCTGCAAATAATATTAAGAACCCTGGAGTAACTCTAACCAAAGAAGTTACAGATGTATTTGACAAAAATTTTAAATCACTGAAGAAAGAAATTGAAGAGGATATCAGAAAATGGAAAGCTCTCCCATGTTCCTGGATAGGTAGGATCAACATAGTAAAAATGGCAATTCTACCAAAGGCAATCTACAGATTCAATGCAATGCCCAACAAAATCCCAACACAATATTTTTTGGACCTTGAAAGAACAATACTCAACTTCATTTGGAATAACAGGAAAGCCAGGATTTCCAAAACAATTTTACTCAACAAAAGAACCTCAGGAGGTATCACCATCCATGAATTCAATTTATACTATAGAGCTACAGTAATAAAAACAGCCTGGTACTGGCATAAAAACTCAAATCCAAGTGGATCATAGAGCTCAACATAAACCCAGTCACTTTGAACTTGATAGAAAAGAAAGTGGTAAATACACTTCTACGAATTTGCACAGGCAACCACTTAAAACACCAGTTGCATAGACACTTAGATCAATGATCAATAAGTGGGATCTCCTGAGGCTGAGAAGCTTCTGTAAAGCAAAGGACATTGTCAATAGGACAAAACGACAGCCTACAGAATGGGAAAAGATTTTCACCAACCCTTCAAGTGATAGAGGATTGATCTCTAAGATATATAAAGAACACAAGAATCCAGAGCCCAAAATCTTGAATAACCCAATGAAGAAATGGGGTTCAAAACTAAAAAGGAAATGTTCAGTAGAAGAATTATGAATGACTGAAAGGCACTTGATAATGTGCTCATCATCATTAGTCATCAGTGAAATACAAATCCAAACAACCTTGAGATACCACCTGACACCTGTCAGATTGGCTAAGTTAAAAGATACAGATGATAGCCTATGCTGGAGAGGGTGTGAGGCAAGGGGAACACTCTTCCATTGTTGGTGGGAGTGTAAGCTTGTTCAGCCACTCTGGAATGCAGTATGGCGATTTCTCAGAAAACTGGGAATCAATCTCCCCACAGACCCTGCAATACCATTTCTGGGTGTATACCTTAAAGATGCACAGTCACACTCCTAAGGCATTAGCTCAACTGTGTTCATAGCAGCTTTATTTGTATTAGCAAGAACCTGGAAACAATCTAGATGCCCCTCAACTGAAGAATGAAAAAAAATGATATTTTAAAATTTGCAGGCAAATGCATGGATTTGGAAACTATCCTCCTGAGCAAGCTATCACAAACTAATAAAAATAAGTAGGGGATGGACTCACTCATTATTGTACTCAACAAAACAAAACTAAAGTAAACAACAACAAAAGCATAAACAAAGCATGCCCAAGCTGCAAGCCACAACCACTGAACAGCTTGGGATTGGAAACACCTTGGTCTGACTCCTTGGATCCCACTCCCCCTAGAGGGACACCCTACTCAGTTTGATGTTGGGGGAGTAAAGTGGATTTGCCAGGAGTGGGGGCTGATCTAAGCAATATTGGGACCTTTTGATTGCCTGCTGGAGGTGGGGGGGAAGGGAATGTGAAGATGTGGAGATGAAAGAATGACCTGATCTGGTGGGAGGGGGAAGGGAACTTGATTAAGAATATACAGTTATAGAAAATGTTACTTCCTTATTCATAATAAAAAAAATAAAAGATAAAAAAGAAAAATATAATTAAAAATATATTTCAGTGAAAGGTTTACTTTGGTCCTTATGAGGCCCCTCAAAAGTAAGAATAAAGAAAGAAACAAATAACAGATACTATAATGGTAATGTAGCCATTTTTGTATTAATTCATCTAATATTTATTGTTAGATGTACTATGATAAATAATAGAAAGAGAAAACTTAATAGAATGAATTCACTATTGTATACAAAGAAAACATAATGAAGCAGATACACATGATATTATCCCAAGCTGAGTTTTTCACATGAAACAAAGAGAAGTCAGTAATTGAAAATAATATGAATAGGTCATACAAAATTGTAAATTAAAAATATCCTAAGTCTATGGGTGTACAGAGAAACTAATACTATACCTAATCTAGTTTTGATCTAGAGTTCTGTCCCATTAACCACATCTAACTAGTTAGTTCTTTTGAAAAGCAAAATCATAGGCCCCTTCCCAGTCCTTCCTTCCTGGAGTCCACCTGGGAACATTAAAATCAAATAAGCAAAGGCTGGAGAGATGGCTCCATAGCTAAGAGTACCCAGGGATTATGCAGAGGCCCTGCAATGACTTATCAATGATATCACAACTATCAGAAAATGGAGTTTCTAGAAATGTTATATTTGATTCTATTATCTGTTCCCCAAGTGCATCAGGCATGCATGTGGTGTGCAGACATATACGCAGAAAAGAAACACTCACACACATTAAAAATTCAAAGAAACAATGCTCTAAAAGTAGTAGTACTCTTCAGCCATTAGAATAAGAGGCCAGTAGGAAAAACCCCTGCAGGTCAGAAGCCCCAATAAAGTACAGTTCCCTGGACACTCCTAGCTACAAAATCTTGCCCCATTCCTCAACCTACTTCATCACCATGCTACCTCAGTGGCAACCACAAATGCACAAATGTACTCATCAGATGAAAAGACTAAGAGAATCTCTAAGTTTTTATTGGGTCAAATGCAGCTACTAGAGACCCTTAGTTCCTCAGCACCTACTGAATCAAAAGAGCCACCTAAGACCCTCAGTGTGTCAGTACTTACTGGATTAAGAGGAGTCACTGTGACACAGAAAACACTACCTCCAACTGCAACTAGAACCCAAAATTGACTGAAAGAGGCTTCCTGAGCCAGAATAGATTGTACCAAAATCAGTTCCTTAAGATAAAGAACAATCCTGTAGAGATATGAGGAAGCAATGGGTAGATACCAGTGCAAGAATACATTTAACAACATAAAGAACAGCATGGTACCACTGGAATATGGTGGTTCTACAACAACAAGACTTGAGCATGGCAATGCAGAAAAAGCAGAAGAAAACAACCTTAACAATGTTATGAAGATAAATCCAAAATATACCCAAACTTATGGGAAAAATAAAAGCAGTGCTAAGTGGTAAATTTATAGAACTAAATGCCTACAGAAAAAAAAATACTTCATGATAAAAGTCCTGGAGATATAAGAAATATAGAGAAAATACCTGAACATAGTAGAAAAAATATAAAGGAAACCAACAGCCAACAGCAAAATTAATGGAGAGAAAATCAAAGCAATCCCATCAAAATCAGAAACAAGGAAAGGCTGTCCTCTCTCCCCTTATCTACTCAATATAGTTCTCAAAATTTTAGCTAAAGAAATATGAGAACAAAATGAGATTAAGGGGATACAAATTGGAAAAGAAGTCAAGCTATGTCTATTTGCACATGATATGATAGTAAACATAAGTTATCCCCAAAATTCTACCAGGGAATTCCAACAGCAGGTAAACACATTCAGCAACATAGATAACTAAAGATATACATTGATTGCAAAATTAACTCAAAGAAACCAATAGCCCTTCTATACACAAATGATAAAAAGGACTAAAAAATAAATCAGGGAAACATCCTTTATAATAGCTGCAAATAGCATCAATTATTTTGGTTTAAATCTAACCGAAGAAGCGGGAGACCTGTATGACAAGGAATTTGAGTCACAGAAGAATAATTGAAAAAAAAATATCAAAAAAAGGAAAGATCTCCCATGCTTTCAGATAGGTAGGATCAACATAGTAAAAATGTCAATCTTACCAAAAGCAATCTACAGATTCAATGCAATCTCATAAAAGTCCCAACACAACTTATTTTTAACCAACCTTTAAAGAGCAATACTCAACTTCATATGGATTAAAAAGAAACCCAGGATTGGCAAAATAAACCTGTTCAATAACAGGACTTCAGGAGGCATCAAGCTATATTGTAGAGCTACAGTAATAAAAACAGATTCATACTGTAATAAAAACAGACTTGTGGATCAATGTAATTGAATCTAAGACCCTGACTGTAATCCACATATCTATGAACACCTGATATTTGAAGAGGGGGCTAAAAATATACAATAGAAAAAAGAAAGCATCTTCCACAAATATTACCAGCATAACTGGATGGTAGTATGTAGAAGAATGTACATATATATATATATATATATATATATATATATATATATATATCACTCTGAACAATATAAAGTCCAAATGGATCAATGACTTCAACACAAATCCAGCTACACTTAATTTGATAGAAAAATGAGAAATACCTTTGAATGCATTGGCACAGAAGACCACTTCCTACATATAATACCAGTAGCACAGAAGTTAAGAGCAATTAATAAATGGATCCTTTGGAAACTGAGAAGCTTCTATAATGTAAAGGATGTGGTCACCAAACCAAACAACAGGCTACAGATTGAAAAATGATCTTCCATTTGCCTGTGAATTTTAGGATATCATTTTTTCTTACTGCTGAGTAGTATTCCATTGTGTAGATGTACCACAGTTTGTTAATCCATTCTTCAGTTTAGGGACATCTAGGTTGTTCCAGGTTCTTGCTATTACAAATAATGCTGCTGTGAACATAACTGAGCTAATACCTTTGGAGTGTGAATGTGCATCTTTAGGGTATACACCCAGAAGTAGTATTGCTGGCTCCTTGGGGACATTGATTCTCAATTTTCTGAGAAATCGCCATATTGCATTCCAAAGTGGCTGAACAAGCTTACACTCCCACCAACAATGGAGGAGTGTTCCCCTTGCTCCGAATCCTCTCTAACATAGGTTGTCATCTGTGCCTTTTATCTTAACCAATCTAACAGGTGTTAGGTGGTATCTCAAAGTTGTTTTGATTTGCATTTCTCTGATGGCTAAGGATGATGAGCACTTTTTCAGATGCTTTTCAGCCATTTATAGTTCCTCTGCTGGGAATTCCCTTTTTAGATCTGTACCCCATTTTTTGATTGGGTTATTCAAGGTTTTGGGCTCTAGATTCTTGAGCTCTTTATATATCTTAGAGATCAGTCCTCTATCACTTGTAGGGTTGGTGAAAATATTTTCCCATTCTGTAGGCTATCATTTTGTCCTATTGACAGTGTCCTTGGCTTTGTAGAAGCTTCCTAGCTTAAGGAGATACCACTTATTGATTGTTGGTCTTAGTGTCTGTTCCACTGGTGTTATATTTAGGAAGTGGTCGCCAATTTGTAAAAGTGTATTTCCCACTTTTTTTTCTATCAAGTTCAAAGTGGCTGGGTTTAAGATGAGGTCTTTGATCCACTTGGATTTGAGTTTTGTGCAGGGTGACAGGCTCAGATCTATTTGCATTTTTCTACACACTTCCATCCAGCTATGCCAACACCATTAGTTAAATATACTATCTTTTTTTCTATTGAATATATTGGACCTCTTTGTCAAAGATCAGGTGTTCATAGGTTTTTGGGTTAATGTCTGGATCCTCAATTCTATTCCATTGGTCCACAAGTCTGTTTTTATGCCAGTACTAGACTGTTTTTATTATTGTAGCTCTATAGTTTAACTTGAAGTCAGGGATGGTGATACCTCCTGAGGTTCTTTTTTTGAGTAAAATTGTTTTGGAAATCCTGGCTTTCCTGTTATTCCAAATGAAATTGAGTGTTGTTCTTTCAAGGTCCA
>PVIH01002563.1:169358-185403 GCA_004025045.1 Sigmodon hispidus
GGTAGAATTGCCATTTTTACTATGTTGATCCTACCAATCCAGGAACATGGGAGAGCTTTCCATTTTCTGATATCCTCTTCAATTTCTTTCTTCAATGATTTAAAATTTTTGTCAAATAGGTCTGTTACTTCTTTGGTTATAGTTACTCCAAGGTATTTAATACTGTTTGCAGCTATTATGAAGGGTAATGTTTCCCTTATTTCTTTTTCAGCTCTTCTATCTTTAGTGTATAGAAGAGCTACTGATTTCTTTGACCTAATCTTGTATCCTGCTGCATTGCTGAAGGTGTTTATCAGCTGTAGCAGTTCCTTGGAAGAATTTTGTGGGACACTTATGTATACAATAATATCATCTGCAAATAGAGATAGCTTCACTTCTTCTTTTCCAATTTGTATCCCCTTAATCTCTTTTTGTTCCCATATTGCTTTAGCTAAAACTTCAAGAACTATATTGAATATATAAGTGTAGAGAGGACATCCTTGTCTAGTTCCTGATTTTAGTGGGATTGCTTTGAGTTTTTCTCCATTAAGTTTGATACTGGCTGTGGACTTCTTGTAAATCGCCTTTATTATATTTAGGTATTCTCCCTGTATTCCTGATCTCTCCAGGGCTTTAATCATAAAGGAGTGTTGGATTTTGTCAAAGGCTTTTTCCGCATCTAAGGATATGATCATGTGGTTTTGTTCCTTTAGTTTGTTTATATGATGGATAACATTTAGAGTTTTTTGTGTGTTAAACCAGCCTTGCATTTCTGGGATGAAGCCTACTTGGTCATGGTGGATGATATCTTTCATATATTGCTGTATACAGTTTGCCAAAATTTTGTTAAGAATTTTCGCATCAATATTCATGAGGTAAATTGGTCTGTATTTCTCCTTCTTTGTTGTTTCTTTGTTGTGGCTTTTTTTGTGTCAGCAAATGGATGGATTTGGAGAATATCCTCCTGAGCGAGGTATCACAAACTCAGAAAGATAAGCAGGGGATGTACTCACTCATTAGTGGTCTCTAAAAAACAAAGAAGAAAAAAAGCCAAGCATGCCCAAGCTACAAACCACAACCACTTAACAGCTTGGGATCAGAAACACCCTGGACTGACCCTTCAGATCCCACTCCAACTATAGGAACACCTGACTCACTCTTGAGGGACGGGGTACAAAACTGGATTTGTCAGGAGTGGAGACTGAACTAAGCATTGTTGTGTCAGTGGGACCATAGGACTGTCTGCTGCCTGCCCAGGGAGGGGATGGGAATTTGTGGAGAAGAATAAATGACCTGATGTGGCAGGAGGGGGAAGGGACTGTAGGGAGCTGCATTGTACCATGCCCTAAAGGTGGCGCTGTTTTCTGCCTTCCACCTTTTCTGAAGGTGAATGCTCTCAGGAGTAAACAACTCCTTATTGGCTGCAGGCGAGGATGGTGGCTTGCCACCGGCACCTGGGGACCTATGGGCAATGTCTACGTGGCTTACCGGGATTGGAAGCCCAGAGGGTGTTTAACCACGAGTGGACTTCCCCACTGGGTCGTTCGTCGTTCGTCATTCATGAGAGAGTGTGTGAGTGAGTGAGTCATTCATCATATGTCTGAGAGTAAGAGTGAGTGAGTGAGTGAGAGATAAGAAGATAATTAAAGGCCCAAATAAACTGCAAAGAGAAGGATCCGGTGTTGCATGCTCCTTGCGGGACGAGGTGGCACGTGACAAGTGGTGCCGAAACCCGGGAAGATAGGAACTAAACGCACAGCAAGTGGCACTGAAATCCGGGAAGATAAGAATTAAACTTGTGCCAACGAACGACAGGATTCAGAACTCTTTTGCAGTCGGGGGGGTGGTGCACCGGTAAGTCCCAGGTAAGTTGGGATCTGCAGTGAGAGCGGGGTAGCTCTGGCCTATAGATAGGATAAGGCGGAGAAAGAGGGAGCTCACCAAGTAGTGAGGGTAACCTCTTGGCACTAGTGGGTAGCTCCGACCTGTAGGTAAAGGCGGAGAAGAGGGAATTCACTGACCAGTGGGTGTAACCTCTTACAGCTGTGGACGCACGGCAAGCTCACTGACCAGTGGGTGTAATGTTTTGCAGCTGTGGACGCACAGCAGCCTTGAGCTCAAAGTGAAAATAGCACAGCAGTTTCGGATCAAAGTGAAAGCACAGCAGTTTCAGATTAAAGTGAAAGTAATGCAGCAGTTGCCAATTTTGGCTTAAAGTGAAAGTAACAATTATTGCAGACTTGAGCTCAAAAGTGAAAGTAAAAGTAGTAGCAAGGCTGGGGCTGGTTGGTAACGGCTCAGAAAAGATTTTTTAAAAATAAGGAGTAAAGGTCATATAAGGATAGGGTCTTCAACCTCATGTCCAATTTTTCTGGCTCTACAAGAGCTGTTATAAACTAAGGGTCTAGAAATTAAGGAAAGCATACTAGAGAGATTTTTAAAGGAATGTGACGTTGCAGCTCCGTGGTTTGCTGTCACGGGCAGTATAACAGTGTCCTCCTGGGAGAAGTTAGGATGAGATTTAGACTTTGCCTATGAGCAGGGAGTTCTAAAGGCAGGCGTGAGATCCATTTGGAGGGTGATTCAAGGTTGTTTGGATGATCAGAGGCAGGCAGTAAAGGATGGAGTAAAAGGGGAGAGTTGTACCCCGACCTTTCTGATATAAAAACTCCTGAGTCTACAGACTCAGAGAAAAAGCTGTGGTCACTCATAGAACAAATAAAAAGAACAAAAATGAAAATGAAATGAATGAATGAAATGAATGAATGAAATGAAAAGAAAGATCCAGATAGAGAAGAATGCTGCAGATTCCCAGCATGTCAAAACCGTGCCTTTGGCTCCCCCTCCCTATGAGGAAGATGGGAATGGAGGTTTAGGGTGTGCTTTCAGCCCAGGGGCATGGAAGGCTGTCAGAGCAGAGTTATGAGGAGACCTTAGATTTCAAGGTGATAAAATCTTTGGCTGAGTCAGTACGAACTTACAGGATCACGGCCTCATTCACTGTAGCCTAGGTAGAGGCTTTGAATAGGCACTAAGTGAGAGCAGGTGAGCCTAAGTTGTTTACATTCCAGCCACCTGGAGAATTTCCACCTGAGTGTTCTGCCTTGGGCATATGTTTGAGCCTGAGGTGCTCAATAATCGGCATTCAGCATTCTCCTTGCAGGAATGACCTAGCAGTCTTAAAGGTTTAGTCAGCGTGTCTTTAAATCTCCAGGCCTGGGAGGCCAGTGTACTTTGAATAATCTTTCTGCCAATGTAGCACAAGCCCTGGAAACAATATGGCAATTTTACCTGTGCTATGGAATCACAGCCATTTCATTGGCTGCCATAGGAGCCACGAGCCATATCGTGCAGACTGTGCAGACTTTGAATGCGGTCTTGGCTAATGTAGTACAGGTTCTAGACATACAAAAGAATCTGATTGCCCAGTTAAAAAAGGGCTTGATGGTTATTAATCAAAGGATCGACTTGGTCCAAGAGTGGATTGATACTCTTTGGCAGCTGGCCTAACTTGGCTGTGAATGGAAGTTTTCAGAATTATGTGGGACTAGTGTACAATATCAGAACCTTATTGATGCTGCAAATCTGTCTAAACAGTTGTCAAGTTATCTTTTAGGAAACTGGATTGATGAATTCGAAAACTTGACGGCCCAGCTGAGAGTGACCATGGTGATCGTGAATTCTACCAGAGTAGATGCTGGACCTGGTAGAAGGACTGGCGTCCTGATTCTCCACCGCTGTGGATCACCAGAAAGAGTAGGCAGGAATGGGAGCTCTGGCGAGCCTGGTGGTGCTGATATTCCTAGTTTGCCTGTGGTGCATTTGCCATGTTAGGTTCCTTCAGTGTCGTGATGCAGCCACAGTTGTCCAAGCATTTTCAGCCATTGGAGTCGGTCAGTCCCCCTAAGTTCGTTTGGCCTCCTTAAAGGAGAAGCCTTAAGAATGTTTTGCAGTAGGTGAGGCTTAACACTGCACATGAGTACTCTGGCTTATGGGAACTCATGAGGAGTATGTCTGGTTGCATGCAGGTTGACACCCAACTACCTGCCTCTGTGAAAAGGGTGTTGGACGGGTCAGGGATTGTCTGGGTGGAAGACACCTGGAGCGATACCTGTACATGTTCCTTTTGTGCTTCAGAGACTAGACCTCTGCTTCTGCCTGCTTTTTTTTTTTCTTAATAAAGAAGGGGGATCTGTAGGGAGCTGCGTTGTACTATGCCCTAAAGGTGGCCCTGGTTTCTGCCTTCCACCTTTTCTGAAGGTGAGTGTTCTCAGGAGTAAACAACTCCTTATTGGCTGTAGGCGAGGATGGTGGCTTGCTTTTGGTGCCTGGGGACCTATGGGCAATGTCTACGTGGCTTACCGGGATTGGAAGCCCAGAGGGTATTTAGCCACAAGTGGACTTCCCCCAGGAGGCCATTCATTGTTCGTTGTTCGTGAGAGAGTGTGTGAGAGAGTGAGTCGTTTGTCATATGTCTGAGAGTAAAAGTGAGTGAGTGAGTGAGAGATAAGAAAATAATTAAAGGCCTGAATAAACTGCAAAGAGAAGGATCCGGTGTTGCGTGCTCCTTGTGGGACGAGGTGGCGCGTGACAAGGGACCTTGAATAAGGATATACAGGGATGAAAAAAAATTCAGAGGGAAAGCTGAACACAAAATAAATATATGTGTAGCAATCTTATTTACATTATCACCCTTGATAAGTCATGCTTATGATTTTTATCTTCTTTATAGTTATTGTTAACTTATCAGCATTTTAAATTCATTTTACTGTTTTTCTTGATAAATACAAAAAAGAAGAAAAAAAAGAAAAATGATCTTCTCAACCATACATCTGACAAAGGTCTGATATCTAAATTATATAGAGAATTTAAGAAACTAGAGGCCAGAAATCCCTATAACCCAATTAAAAAATTGGGTTCAGATCTAAAGTGAAAATTCTCAACAGAAGAATTTCAAATGACTGAAAGACACTTAAAGAATTGCTCATCATCCTTTGCAATCAGTTAAAGAAAATCAAAACAATTCTGAGACACCATCTTATACCTGTCAGAATGGCTAAGATCAAAAACACAGATGACAGCCTATGCTATAGGGGATATGGAGCAAGGGGAACACTACTCCATACCTGGTGGGAATGTAAAGTTGTACAGCCACTTTAGAAATCAGTATGGCAGTTCCTCAGAAAATTGGGAATCAATCTCCCCAATGATCAAGCAGTCACTAGTATTGGGCACATACACAAAGGACGCTCATTCTTACCTCAAGGGCATTAGCTCAACTATGGTCATGGAAGCATTTTTCTTAGTAGCCAGAATCTGAAAACAAATTTAGAAGTCCCTCAACTGACAAATGGATTAAAAACTTGAGGTACATTTACACAATGGAGTACGACTCAGCAGTAAAATAAATGACATCCTAAAATTTGCAGGGAAATGGATGAATTTTAAGAGTATCATTCAGAGTGAAGTAACAGGCCCAGAATGATAGACAAGGTAGGTACTCACTCATAAGTGGATTTTAGACATAAGGCAAAAAATATCCAGGCTGCACACCACAACCCTCAATCATGTAGTATACAGGAGGAACTTAAGCGAGACATACAGGAATCCTCCTGGAAAAAGGAAACAGAGAAAATCTCCTGAATAAATTGAAATCACTAATGGTGAGCAAGCAAGGGCAGGAGAAAACAAATCATGAGAGATGGTGAGGACTGAGTGAGAGAGGCAACAGAGAGGGAAAACAAAATGAATATCTTGATAGAGAGAGCCACTGTGGGGTTAGAAATAATCCTGATGCTAAAGAAACCTCCATTAACCCACAGAAAGTCTCAGGTTAGGACCCCAAGCAATAGTAGAGAGGGATTCAAATCAGGACTTCCCCTATAATAAAATGAATGACCACCCTAACTGTCATTATAGAACCTAAATCCAGCAATGGACAGAGGTAGAAGCAGAAACTCATAGCTAAGCAACAGGTTGAGCTCCCAGTGCAGCTGAAGAGAGAGAAACAAGAGAGTATATAAGCCAGGGATCAGGATCATGAGGAAGAGACCCATAGAGACAGCTGGTTGGAGCTATTGGGAGCTCACGGACTCTGAAATAACAGCTAAGAAAACTTCACGGAAAGGAACTAACCCCTCCAAAGATAGACAACTGTCAAATGGTGTGGGCAGTTTGTGGAGCCTCTTGTATTAGGATCTGACTATGTTTCTGTGGATTAACTGGCATCTTGGAGCCCATTCCCTACAGAGGAACATCTAACTCAGCCTTAATACTGGGATGAGGAATTCTCAACTGGATATGCCATACTGAACAGACCCACCTTGAGATTCCTTGTCCTTCTCGGAGAATGGATGGGGAGATGATGTGGGCAAGCTGAGAAAGGACTAGGGTGTACTAGGAGGAGAGAAGGGAGGAGGAGCAGGGGTAGAAATGAAAAAAAATTAAATAAAAAAATAAAGAGAGAATGGTCGTGAGGAGTAGGAGAATAGAGAGTAGAAGTGATAAGAATATATTATGAATGTATGAATTGCTAAGAGAAAAAAATAAAGGCAGATATATCTTTTATCTAATATACATATTTGTATAAGCAAAAAATTAAAAATAGTAAGCGCTAAACAGTACTAGAGCTAAGAGCTGCATTGTGATGTCTGGAAAAATAATCAATGAAATGATTCCTCATAATATTCTGCTCTGTTGTGGGATAACCTTCTTGTACACTGTAAGGGTGTCTCTGTTTTTTCTCTTTGGCCTAAGGCATCTTTTTATAGGCTTAATAAAGAGCTGAATGGCAATAGGTAGGAGAGAGTAGATGGGACTTCTAGACAGAGACAGGAATGCTGGGAAAGAATCAGAGAGGTGAAGATTCAACATCCAGACACAGAGGGAGTGGAACACATGTACTGAGCATAGGTAATGACCCATGTGGCAGAAGAATGAAGATTAATATAAACCAGTTAATTTAAGTTTTAAGAGCTAGCTGGGAATAAACCTATGCTAAGGCTAGCTTTCATAATTAATAATAAGTATCCATGTCATTATTTTGAGGTTGGTGGTCCAAAGGAAGTCTAACTACACTACTCTACTCACAGATAGCTGTCATGTCTAGTCATCATCATAGAGGTTTCCTCTGGCAGCAGATGGTAGTGGGTTAAGAGACCCACAGCCATATATTATATTGAGAGAGAGTCAAATGGAGGTCTCCATCACATCCCTACCATCAGAGACCCAGGATACCACAGAAGAGGTGGAGAAAACATCCTAGGAGTCAGAGTAAATGAAGGACACCAGGAGAACATGGACAATGAATCAACTAATTAGGACTCACATCAACTCCTAGGGACAGAAACCACAATCACAGGGATTTGGGGGTCTTCATCAAGCATATATTATGAGTATATATTATAGCTGTTAGCTTGGTATTTTTGTAAGCGTCCTAACTGTTCTAAACGGGTGTTTTTCTGATTCTGTTGCCTGCTCTTGAGACTTTATTCTTTGTATTGGGTTGCCTTGTCCAGTCTCTATAAGAGAGCTTTTGCCTTCTCTTATTGTATCTTTTTGGTAGTGTTTGGTTGTTGCGTCTTGGAGGCCTGATTCTTTTTCAAGGAAAAAGGAGAAACATAGAAGAAGTTGATCTAGAGGGGAGCTAGGTCAAGTGGGTGGAGAGAGTATAAACTGTTTGGGATGTATTGTAAGAGAGAAGATTCTATTTTCAGTAAAAATAAACAACAAAATAAAAAAAATACTTAGCTACACAAAGACAGTAATTGCTACAAAAACCTCAAGTCTAACTCGTTCTATAAGATGCTACCATAAGCATGGGCTTTAAGGGCTAGGGAACTCTCAAATGCTTAGGATGTGGCGGTAACTCAGAAGGCATTGGTTCATGCACACACAATTAAATGAGTGAAGGTGTGTATGAAACACCAATTGGTAATATTTTAATAAAATTTAAATATGAGACAGAGAAGACATTAGAGAGTATATAGTAACAAGAAAAGTGGCCCCAAATTGTAAATAAGCCATTTCAACAATACTTGAAGTATTTCAGTAAAATTAAGAAAAATATATGATGATTAATATTGGTGGTTAATGAGACTGGATTTCCAATAAACTAGGACATAAACAGCTAGATACACCTTTGAGTAATTTTCTTCATCAGATTATTTGAAGTGGAAAGCCCTACCTTCACCTTGGGTGAAATCCTTGGGTGTCAGAAGAAAGTAGGTTGGAAGGAAAGGCTTTACCTTTTTCTTTGTTGACTTCAACTCTCACTGCAAACATACCCATCCTGCTGCCACCACTGTTGCTGCTACTGATGTTACTAATGCCTTCCTTCACTGATATCAAAACCCAGCTTTGTAAAGCTTCCTGTGTGTGATGAAGAGCAATGGTACTCAGGAATCCTCTTTCAGATGCCAATCGGGAGTATTGAAGGTCTCAGCCTCAGGTCTCATGGACTAAGTAACTATTAGGTTCTCAGCCACACTCATCATGTGAAGATAGCTATTTTTAAACTAGCTAAAAAGTATTATGTAAGATAATAGGATAAATCTCCTTTTAATATAGAGTCATTGTATAATTTCTGCTTGAATAGACAGAATAGTACAAAACAAAAATTACTTAGTGTTTTTGATTTTTATTTAGAATTTACCTTTTTATTTTTATCTAGATTAATTAAGTAGGGGCAGCATTCCCATTTTTCTTATCTCTATAATTAAGACCTTTATATATTAATGAATGGCGTACTTATTATTGCTGATTACCTACCTAAGAAGATCAGCAACTTTAGATTTTAGGTTCCACAAAGAAAATAAACACTATTTTTCCTAGCACTGCTAACCAACAAGTTTATATATATATCAGGAAGGCACCCAATCTCAAAGAGTCATATTGCCTTGATCAATGGTGAAAGTGAGTCAGTTAACTTGTATATAAATTGAAGCATAAGATTTAATTATTTCATAAGCTTGTAACAAAGAAGGGCAACGCTTCCAGAAAAAGATGGAGAGGGGGGTTTCAAAATTAATTGCTTGATTCTAATTAAAAAACTATAACCTTTAGAGGCAAAGGGTCTACAGAAACTCTGATTTTATTTGCATATATTATATGAATGCTGCAAAAAAAAATGCTACACATAGGCTGTTTCATTTTTCTCAATTTAAATAGCTCAAATACTGCTTTAAATATAAGTGAATATTTATAACATAAATAATGTAAAGTGAAACCTCATTAGAGACAAACAAAAACAGTTTCAAAACATTTTTTAATTATCAGATTAAAAAAAGTAGAAATGAAAAAGAAACACATATTTTTAGAATTGTATTTTGTTTTGTTTAGCAAAGTGGTAGTGTAGATTAACCCCAGGGAAACCTATATCCTTGATCCACCAATAAAACTTTATTATTATTATCATTATTATTATTATTAGTAGTAGTAGTAGTAGTAGTAAAGTCTTAGTTTTTTAATCATTGTATCCACTTGTTCAAACACCCTTCCCGCTCCCACTCCTCACAGTCACTCTACCTTCTCCCAATAACTTTATCTCCTCCCAAGCAAGGGCAGGAGGTCCCAATGTCACGGTGTGGCTTAGTTCAGAATCCACTTCAGGCAGATCCACTTTCCTCACCCCAACATCAAGACTGGGTCAGGTGTTCCTCTAGAGGGAATAGGCTGCAAGGTGCCAGTCCAAGCTTTTTCAGATCCCAAGATATTTAGTGGTTGCAGTTTTCAGCTTGGACATGCTTTGGTTTTGCCTTGTTGTTTAAAGTCCACTAAGAGTGAGTACATCCCCTGCTTATCTGTCTGGGTTTGTGAGACCTCGCTCAGGAGGATATTCTCCAAATCTAACTATTTATCTGCAAATTTTAGGATATCATTCTTTTCATACTGCTAAGTAGTATTCCATTGTGTAGAGGTACCACAGTTTGTTAATCCAATCTTCAGTTGAGTGGCATCTAGGTTGTTTCCAGGGTCTTGCTATTATGAATAATGCTGCCATGAATATAGTTGAACTAATGCTATTGGATTGCCAATGTGCAACTTTAGAGTATACACCCAAAAGTGGAATTGCTGGATCCTTGGGGAGATTGATTCTCAGTTTTCTGAGAAACCTCCATACTGCATTCCAGAGTGGCTGAATTCTGTAGGCTGTCGTTATGTCTTATTGACTGTTGTCTTGGCTTTACAGAAGCTTCTCAGTTTCAGGAGGTCCCACTTATTGATTGTTGCTCTTAGTGTCTTTGCCACTGGTGTTATATTCAGGAAGTATTCACCTGTGCCAATGCATTGGAGGGCATTTCCCACTTTCTTTTCTATCAAGTTCAAAGTGGCTGGGTTTATGCTAAGGTCTTTGATCCAGTTGGATTTGAGTTTTGTTCAGGGTAACAGGCTTGGATCTATTTTCAGTTTTCTATACACTACCATCTAGCTATGCCAACACCATTTGTTAAAGATACTATCTTTTTTCCATTGAATATTTTGGACCTCTTTATCAAAGATCAGGTGTTCATAGGTTTTTGGGTTAGTGTCAGGATCTTCATTTTGATCAACAAGTCTGTATTTATGCCAGTACCAGGCTGTTTTTATTACTGTAGCTCTATAGTATAACTTGAAGTCGGGGATAGTGATGCCTCCTGAGGTTCTTTTGTTGAGCAAAATTGTTTTGGCAATCCTGGCTTTCCTGTTATTCCAAATGAAGTTGAGTATTACAGGTCTGTAAAATATTGTATTGGGATTTTCATGGGCAATGCATTGAATCTGTAGATTGCTTTTTGGTAGAATTGCTATTTTCACTATGCTGATCCTACCTAACCAGGAACATGGGAGATCTTTCCAGTTTTATGATATCCTCTTCAATTTCTTTCTTCAGTTCAGTAATCCATCATGTAAACAAATTGAAGGGAAAAAAACACATAATTATATGCTGAGATGCTGAAAAAGCTTTTGACAAAATCCATTTGCTGGCAAATTTCACAATGTCAATGTTTTAACCCTTGAATAATACTCCATTGTGTAAATGTACCATATTTTCTTTATCCATTATGCAGTTGAGGTATATCTAGGCTGTTTCCAGGTTCTGGCTATTATGAATAAAGCTTCTATTAACATAGTTCAGCAAGTGTCATTTGGTATGATTGAGCATCCTTTGGGTGTATACCCAAGAGCAGTATCATTGGGTTTTTAGGTGGATTGATTTCTAATTTAATGAGAAGTCCCCATACTGATTTCCAAAGTAGCTGTATAAGTTTGCACTCCCACCAACAGTGGAAGAGTGTTTTTCTTTATGCAAATCCTCTCCAACATAAGCTATCATCAGTGTTTTTTATCTTAGCCATCCTGAGTCTGTTTCCAACTCTTTTGTTAATATTTGAATCCTTTGTTACAAAAGGAAATGGAAGACAATAATGGAAACATAATTCCTTCTAATTAATGTATAATGTTAAAAGAAATTTATCAGTACTTATAACAGCCTAGTTATAGTAGATATCAAATGAAGATCCTCCAGATATTGTGATGACTGGTTTTTAGTCCTATAACTCTGGCACCAGCTGGGGCTTTTGTCAACACAATATTGCTTACCTGGACATAAGTGAATCTACAGTATGTGTATTTCTACAAAGCAGTCATGTGCTGACAGAAGAAAATGCAAAACTTTTAATTAATACTAAATTATTTCTGTGAGTATGTTTAAAAGATTGTGGTTATATTAGGATATTTTATCAAAATTTGAAATTATTAATTTATTAACTAATATTATATGTACATATGTATGTTTACACATGTGTACATATATATACATACATAGTGTAAAAATAATGCTAGTTCACCATTTCCAATTTAGGAAGTAGAGAAATTATAAATGTACTTATTTGTTCAGTTAGGCAGTTTTAAACTATAATATATTCTTTATCTCCTAATAAACTTAGATTAAAAATTACTCTTGGCTTCTTGCCCAAGTTTTTAAGCAGAATGCTATAATTCCTATAATGACATTTGGTTTGTACATAACAGCTTGATGTGACAAGATTAATAGATTTTCCTAGAGAATACCCAAGCCTCAGAAATCTAATCAGCTAACTTCTCCAATGCACTGCACTTTGGCAATGAGACATGTATGATAATTTGCTATTAAATAAAAACAGAACAGCAGTTCATTTGGAACTCCTCTAACCTTGGTTATAATCAGAAATAAGAGTAGCTTGTTTTGTATAACATCTTTGGTTACAACTAAATGAGATTTAAGACCTAGACAAATATAATGCTTTTACTGCATTACCATAGTATACTCTTGATAAAATGGCACAATTCAAGTGGGAGAGACACTATCCTATCTTACAATGATCATCACATTTGCTTTTCTGTAATATTTTTGCTATCATTAAAAGCAAGCTAACAGTCATATTTTAGCCATCTCAATACATAGAAGATTCCTATTACTTTGGCTAGAAACATTTTCCTTGCATGATTGGTTGACAATATCCAAAGGATAATTTTAGGTCCTAGAGAATTAAACACAGGTCTATTTTTATGAGGTGGGACAGATTGGAAACCATTCTTCCTGCTTGTTCCAGTGAAATTGGAAATAAAGAAAATGTGTCATATGTGGGATAAGTGTCATGAAGCCCATCTGAATTATGGTTCATACCCTTCTTTATAGCATAATGTTCAACTATATCCATTTTCCTGGCAGTATTGCACCCATCAAAACCAAGTTATTGACACTTACATCTTAGACATAAATCAGCCCCACAGACAAAACATATAGTGGCTTCAGAGGCATGAATGATGGAGTCAAATAACATACTTGTTTCCCTTTCTCAAGATATCACATTAATATTATCCTGAAAAATGGTATAACATCATTCCAATTAAATGGTCTTAAAGTATTTAAAAATTTAAGTGATATTATTTTACCCATTGTATCAGGAGTGATCAGCACAAAATTGAGCATAAATAGTTTAAATATGGCATTGTTTACATGAGTATATAAGGACTGAACTAGGACATTGGATTTGCTACTCTGGAGTCAGAAAAGACTCAACAAGGAAGAACTGAAATGAATTGATAGGGCACTATGAAGTCTGTAAATGTTGACTGACACTGGCTTGGGTACAAATTAATGCATTCTCTTTCTGCCATTAATTGTCAACTGAGAGATTATAATAATAAATTATGAGGATGATGATAAAAGGCAAACAAAAGATACATGTTCACTAATCATGTTGAGTTTGCCATGATTTTTTAAACAGTTTTCTTGTCATGTAGTTTAATTCACATGGTTCCTTTGCAATCTTTGTGTATCATACCTCATTTCTTTCCTTGGTGCAGGTGATATAAAATTCTCTCTGCTCTACAGCAGTGGGAAGCAGCTAAGAAGAAAACTGAGCTTTTTCTTTATTACTTGGAGGGCACATTTTTTAGCTTGTTCTGAATGACTCAAAACACCATTCTCTGTTCTACTTTTGACTCTCAACAAAAACCTGGGAAGTGGTACTTGGGATTCATTTGTATTTTGAGTAAATTTTTGTGGTGAAGCTGGAAGCAGAAGATGCTGCAGTAGAGAAAAGATATCAATCAAAATAAATTTCAATCCAGCTTGATGTTTAACTCTTATTGAATTAAAATCTATTAAATCAGGATAGATATCTTCCAAAGGAAACTATAAATTATGTGTGCATTTCTAGGGGTGATAAGAATTCATAATACTGCTATATTTTAGGTCATTTTGGAAGATAGAGTTTTATATTCTACCAATTTCCATTGCTTAATTCTTTTCTGTTCTTCATAAAAACATCCTTAAAATAAACATAATAGTAAGGACTATGAAGAGTACTTGCTTAGAAAAACAATGAAGCATATGAATGTTTGCTCTAGAGTTGTTGATATTTTATTTCCAAATGAACCTTTTTAAAAATTTGAGTATATTTAAAATCCATGCGAGTCAGTGTAAAGATGAATCTTCTTGTCATTTGTTCAACCAATAAAATCTAGAAAAGTGCAGAGTGGTGAATGAAAGGGTGTGTTGGTGGTGTGGGTTCACACCTGTCACCCTACCATTTATACTAAGGTAGGAGAGATGCTATGAGTTCACTGTGAGGCTGGGTACATGGTAAATTCTAGACCACTGTGAACTACAATGGGAGATATTTTCCTTAAATGACTATGAGTGTAAAATTAAACTTAACTCAATGTGAATAATAGTCTAGTAAGTGTTATTATATAGTGTTATGAAAATGCCTAATCTAGCTAAATTCCTATACCCAGAAATAATATGTATAGTTTCAAATATTATTTTTTAGGGATTTATGTATACAAGTTACAGTATCATAAAGGGTGTATCATTTTTCACATGTAGCACTGTACTGATGACTTAGACCTAAATTTTTACTTAAGCCTCTTCTTTTATATTAATAAATAGAAAGAAGTTATTTCATAAACAGCGATGACTCCTTACTCTGAGTTCCTTATATTTGTCAGTGGTTTCATCAAGAGATTATTTGTTTTAACTTAAATGACATATAATTGGAAACTAAAAATCCAAGAAAGAAAGCTTTTAAAATTCATCTTGGGAGTAATTTATATGCCTTAAACCCATTTTTTTTCCCTATGCCAAAGTCTACATTCATCTGTCTGTCACCCAGTTTCAGAAAAAAACAATGGTACTTCTATTTCACCAAATATCTAAATCAATGAAGAAGAGCAAAAATGTGTCCTGGGCTTTGTATCTTTTGATCTAATAAAATACTCTGGTAGAGAGAAACTTAGTAGAGAAATGTGTTCTTTTGGTCTACAGTATCAGTTTACAATCTATTAGTGTAGGAAAGCAGTGGGGACATGAAGAATCTAGTCACATCACATTTGCAGTCAAAAGCAGAGGAAAATGAATGCATACATACCTAGTCCACAACTAACTTTCTATTCTTTTATACAGTCCTGGGCCCCAAACGAAGGAATTAAATCATCTACTTGCATGCAGGGCCTTGCCATATAAATTAAGGCATCAAAGACAGCCACTAACAGACACACCTACAAGCCAATATGACCTGAACAATTGTACCCAGGTTATTCTGAATTTTGTAAAGTTCACAACTGTAACATAAAACCATTATCACAGCAATCACAAGGATGTGTATCTGACAGTATGTGATAACATAGGTAAAGCAGAGAGAGAAAGAGTTTGGCCTCAAGTCAAGTAGTCTTTATTGTTGCTATCCCACTTTTATAAAGTATCTTGAATCAATTGCTTTATTTAAGGATCTTGTGATAAAGAATTTAATCATGTGATATATTAAGGTAAAATATAGATAAAATGCTAGAGTATCTATAAAGTTTCTTTAGACTTGGCAAATTACATATATTTATTATAACATTTGTTTGGTCTATTTCACTGGGCCAATACTCTCCTGGATTAGTTTTCAGGCCTAGCATATGATACAACCTTTGAAGGTATAAAACAGTATTAAAATCACAAATCAAGTGAACATTCTGGATGTGAGACAAAGAAATGTTAGATCTAAGAGATGCTTTTCTTATATTACCTATTGTCATTTTTGCCAGAAATTTGTCACACATTGAGGAAGTGATATATCCAATCATTTTCTCAGAATCTAATGGAAACTTCAGGGTACACTTGAGAGTGTGTAGGGAACCTATGGCTTACAACACTGGCTGAATGGAAATACAATAGAAATATGTGTTATAGACTTAGCCAATGTTGCCCTAGTTGCTGGGGGTAATGATATTTGGACCAATATAATCTGTAGGGTGAGAACAAATCATTATACAAAAATAAGTGTGAGGTGAACCAATAGCACTAGCAGACCACTGGAATGGAGCTGTGGGTATCGAACAACTGCAGCTCTACTATTTTTTTTTCCTTCTTTATTTTGTATTTATCAAGAAAAAAAACAGTAAAAAGAATTTAAAATGCGGAAGAGTTAACAATAACTATACAGAGGATAAGAATCATAAGCATGGCTTATCAAGGGTGGAAATACAAATAAGATTGCTACACATATATTTTCTTTGTGTTCATCTTTCCCTCTGAATTTTTTTTTCCATCCCT
>PVIH01002564.1:0-185275 GCA_004025045.1 Sigmodon hispidus
ATAGCAGAGCACCCCACTATATCATCTGAGTTCTGACCTCCAGACCCCATGATAGCAGAGCACCCCACTATATCATCTGAGTTCTGACCTCCAGACCCCATGATAGCAGAGCACCCCACTATATCATCTGAGTTCTGACCTCCAGACCCCATAATAGCAGAGCACCCCACTATATCATCTGAGTTCTGACCTCCAGACCCCATAATAGCAGAGCACCCTCACTATATCATCTAAACTCTGTCACCTCCCAAGGTTCTCTCTCACTCTCACTATCTCATAGTTAGGTTTTTTTTCTTCTGAGTTCCAAAAAATCAAAATTCATCATCCCATGCCTTAAACTCACCTGGACTGCAAAAAAAATAAGCTGCAAAACCCAGCAGACCAGCTGGCATAAGATACAGCTCTCATCTTCCAGAAGGACAAACTTCACCCTTAAGACAGCTTAAAGCAGCCTTAAGAGATCCATGAACCCTGTTCTGGTCTAATCCATTTTCCCCCTGTTCCCTCTACTACATAAACCTAGCTTTCTTTTTATAATAAGCATAAGGGTGAGATGTAAGGATTCCTGGCACATAACAGCTACATGGTAAAAGTGCTGGTCCAATAACCTGATATGGCACTGGGTGAGATAAGAATTCCTGGCATATAGCAACCAGTTGGTAAACCCAACATGGAGCCAACAGAACTCACCTAGTACAGAGGGCACACCCCTAGGTGTGGTTAAGTAAATCTGTGCCCACCTATTCTCTTAAAGAGAAACACCATGTGAAAGATGGTCTCTTTTCTCTTCTGCTTCTCTGCCATTGTACTTGCCTGTCAACTCTCTTGAATAAACGCCAATGTGGCACTGGTAGTGTGTGTCTGCTCGCAAGTGCAAAATCAACACCAGACAACAAACAAGTCAACAGCTGCATTTTTAATCAGGGCCTCAGACACTCCCAACCCACCTCTCCAGGTGGGTGACCTTGGCACATTGTTCCTCTCTGCTGACCTGCTATTCAACGTAGTCCTTCCCCAAACTTCTCAGAATGAAAGCACACCCAGACTTGCCCTTATAGAGCACATACTCTCAGCTAGTATCATTGTATCACCTGACAAAAGCCACACAGCTTCCAGCCTGCTGTGGTGTAAAGTTATAAACACTGCTGGCAGCGTTTCAATTCCTGAAGCCTATCTTCCAGACAGAGAGTCCATGTCCTTTCCAGGATTACAACCCTAATCAGTCCTCAGTACATCACATTTTCTTTGTTCTCAAAAATGAATAAATACAAACATAGTGTTTAACTTTTCCCTCAGAGGGAGAAATATCATACTCTACTTACATGGTTATAAATTTAGTGAGAGAGAAAGCACTGAGATAATTGTTGGTAACATTCTGATTTGTAACCTTTTATGATTTATAAACTCCATGGTGAGGCTGTGGCTCAATAGTCGAGTGCTTGTTTAGCACATGCAATGGCCTGGGTTCAATCTAAACAGCTAGAAGCAAAAAATAAAAAATAAAAAAACTGTATACTTTTTTAAAGATTTATTTATACAGTATACAGAAGAAGGCACCAGATGGTTATGAGCCACCATGAGGTTGCAGGGAATTAAACTCAGGATGTCTGGAAGAACAGTCAATGCTCTTAACCTCTGAGTCATCTCTCTAGCCCTGTATACTTTTTTAAATTAATTTATATTTATTGCAACCAATATTGGGTTTTATTTAGGGTTGCTATTGCTTTGTAAGGACACCATCGCCACAGGAACTCTTATAAAGGAAAATATTTAACTAGAACTGGCTTATAGTCAAGGTTTAGCCCGTTATCATTATGTAAAGAAGAATGTCAGCATCCAGGCAGGAAGAGAGACTGACACTGGGCCTGGCTTGAGCATTTAAAACCTCAAAGCCCACCTCCAATGACACACCTACTCCAACAAGGCCACACCTCCTAATGAGCCTATGAGTGCCAGTTACATTCAAACTACCAGTTATGACACTTGCATTACATTTACACAGTGTGCTTTGATTACACTCCTCCCATGATTACAAATACCCATTACAAGAAATGGAATCTTCTTTTATATGGTTTTTTTGTAATCTATTTCATCAACACAGAAGAAATAATATTATTATTACACATCAAAGAATATTCCTCTGTAGTAAAAATGAAGTAAATAAATGACTCAAGTAAAAGATGATATATATGTTTTTATATATTTTGTGTATATATGTGTGAAAGGATGGTAGTTAAAGAACAATTCACAAGAACTGGATCTCTCCATGTGGATCCTGAGAACCATGCTTAGGCTATTAGATTTAGCAAGAAGTTCTTCTATACATTGAGCTATCTAATTGACCTTGAGGTAGAACTTAAAAACCAGGCAATAATCTTAGCTATTTGTAGGCTGAGATAGAATTGAAAGTTCAAGGAATGAGTGGGATGCAGAATGAGTTTTGCCCTGAAGAACAACTGAGTGAGACCTTGTCTAAAAATTAAAGTGTGAAAAAAAAAAGGTGATATAGTATTTTTCTGAGCATGTGCATGGCCCTGGGTTGCATTCTCAATGCTACTAATACAAAAGAAGTGAACAAATAGAGGAATTTATGTAGCAAAATTGCAAGTTTGGGTTGGTAGGAAGCATTTATGAATGTCACTAATGACTTTCTAATAACTCCTCCCATAGGCTGTCCTCAAGCCTGGAGACACCTTACCTTGTCAGAGGATGCTCAAGGAACAGAAACCTCACTTAGTTACTCTTTAATGCCTGACACAGGTTTACTAAATCATTGAGGATGGCAGGAGAAGGGATGTAGTCTGGCGTTTCTCTGTCCCACTTGGCCGATTCTTCATTCAGTTCCAAATAAACATACAAAGGTTTATATTAATTACAAGCTATTTGCCCTATGGCTCAAGCATATTATTATCTAACTCTGATAATTTAAGTTAACCCACATTTCTTATTTATGTTTAGACATATGGCTTGGTACCTTTTCTTCGGTACAGCATTCTTATCTTCTTTCCTCTGTGCCTGGCTCAGTTCAGCCTTGAACTCACAGAGATCTGAATCTCTGCCTCCCAAGTGCTGGGATAAACAGTGCCGGTCACCACTCCCTGACCTTCATGGCTTGGCTTTGCCCTCTGATATTTCAGGCTATTTTTATTAAATATACCACCACAAAGGAGAACAGAGGAAGCTAGAATGGTGAAAATGAGGATGGTGAGGAAAAATTCTAGAGGGAACAGGAAGGTGTGAGATGTACCCAGTATCAAAGCATAAGGTTTTAAATGTTTTTGGATTCTAAATAACCTTATATTGTCACATTTGATATTTGATTAACTACTGAAATACAACCCATAATTCCTTCATTCTCCAATTCTTTAGTGAGCGTATGTACACTTGGTCTGTAAAGGTTCAAATAGTAAGTGTTCTAGGTTTTGTGAAAGGTTGGATCTAGCAGGGAACACACTTCTCCTATGTCCCCCTCCAAACAAAATGGCCTTTCTCCATCAAGAGGTATCTTCTCACCCCACCCAACACACAGCTTCGAGAGGAAGGAAGGAAGGAAGGAAGGAAGGAAGGAAGGAAGAAAGGAAGGAAGGAGACACTCCCCTAGACAACCAGATCAGCCAAATCAACCCCGGCAAAGAATGAGGTGGCTGACATCAGATCAACCATACATCTGAACCCGAGAGTCTCCACTGTCAGCACCAGAACAGCCATGGACAACAAACCAATGATGAACATGTGATATTCTAGTAAAACTCAGCTGCAGGCTATATTTATTCCCTGTGTTAGAGTTTGCTGGTCCTTATGCTCTTCTACTTCAGAGCTAAATTCTGAGGGCAGGGAAATGCATTGGGGCTCTTAGAGTTTCTGAAGGCTTCATTTAAAGAGACCTAGGTCCGTGGAAAATGGCTTTTAAGTTTGACCCATCTGTAAATTTGGGCTAAGTATATATGTTCTGACACATTTTGCTGCAGAAGGGTGAAAGTCAAAACCAATCAAAATGGGTCTGGGATCTTTCCTGCTTTTGTTCTAACTGTCCTTTCTGGTCAGTTCTATGAACTGCCTTCTGTCATGTTTTTTAAGTTGCCATGGACTCAGCCAAAAAGAGGTATACATGGCAATCCACTTTCTGGTGTTCTTTCTTGCAATTATTGCCTGTCCAGATTCCCTTGAGACAACTGCATCCTTGGTGGTACTGAAAAATGCTTTTAAGACAGCACAGTTGTGGAAACACAAGCAAACCCTACATTTCTCTTGAAAACAATACAGAAGTAGTCAAAATGTAGAAAAATAAGGCATGTAATCTGGCATCTTCTGTGGACCCAGATGAGAAAGAAAAACAGCAGCCAACCCTGGAGAAAGGACTGCCCTGTTCCACAATCACAGATATAGAATCTGGAGGGTAGACAATGAGATTCCCCATTTCTTGACTCCAACAAGAACAAAGAATTGGATTGGGGACACATTCCTGGTGAAAGA
The DNA here is from genome assembly GCA_004025045.1 of Sigmodon hispidus. Classification (NCBI taxonomy): domain Eukaryota; kingdom Metazoa; phylum Chordata; class Mammalia; order Rodentia; family Cricetidae; genus Sigmodon; species Sigmodon hispidus. The sequence goes on from PVIH01002564.1 coordinate 4,474, forward strand.
AATAGAGGTGGTTAATTAAAAAAGAGAAATGTATTCCTGAGAGTGAATGTGGGGCAGACAGCTGACGGAGGTCAAGACGTCTACAAGTTCCAGCCGTGAGCAGCATCATGAGCCCTTATGGACCATTACACAGAACCAGCCTTCCCACGTTTGGAGAGCTCAGGCTTTTTCTGCACATGCTGCTTTGTTATATGTAGTCCCTGGTGGGTGAAGAGGTTCCATTCTTTCTCTGACTGGGTTCTTTTATATGTTGCTCTCCATGCCTCTCTTCCTCCTGCCACAGCACCTCTGCACTGTTTCTAGCTCACCTAGGACTAAGGCCATCTCAGTCCAGCAGGCTTGAGTCAGGGCTTTGGTATAGCCAGCTCTGTCGTGCTCCTGAAAACAAGGACTGCTTAAACACAGAGAAATTAGCCACTTTAAAAGAAATGACAGGCACTTACTGTCTTCTCTAGAAGAGAGGCCAGCAGCAGCAGTTGGCTCTCTCATAAAGAATTGATTTTTTTTTTCATTTTCCTTATTCTGAATATTGACCTGCCCACCAGTAATCAGCAAACAGTTTTTGCTAACAGTGATTAGATTCTAACAAGCAAGTACAAATGGATTACCATCCTTTGGGTCCTGGAAGAATATACCAGAAAAGCAACTAGCCCAGAAAACTCATCTTAGGGGACCTTCTTCCCACACTACTTGTCTCTAAATATAGGGCTCAGATGTATAGCAACAGGAAGTTAAAGCTGGAAAGAGGGTAAGAGACCGAACTGGAAAGACCTCCAATGTCTGGATCCCCAGTCTTACTCTTACTCCCTCTCTGAATGGACTCAGCTCTTCAGGGCAAGAATGGGGGTGTCTGGCTGTGGATGTCTGCATCTGCTTTCATCTGTCACTGGATGTGGGTCCTATGGTGGCAAAGTAGTCACCAATCTGCCTACAGGGGAAGGCTAGTTCAGGCACCCTCTCCAGCATTCCTAGGAGTCTTTGTTGGGGACTTCTTTGTGGGTTCCTGAGGATTTCCCTGACACCAGTTTTCTCCCTAACTCCATAATGGCTTCCTCTGTGAAAATGTCTCTTTACTTGCTCTCCCTCTCTGTCCCTCCCCCAACTCAGCCATCTTACACCCTCATGTTCCCACACCTTATCTTCTCCCCTCTACCCCCACCCCCAGTTTACCCAGGAGATCTGAACCATCTCCCCTTCATGGGGCGACTCATGCATCTCTTTCATAGGGTCCTCCTCTACCTTGTTTCTCTGAGGTTGTAGATTGTAGACTGGTCAGTCTTTGCTTTTCATCTAGTATCTACTGATGAGTGGGTACACACATGTTTGTCTTTCTGGGTCTGAGTTATCTCACTCAGAATGATCTTTTTCTAGTTCTACCCATTTGCCTACAAATTGGAGTTCAGCTGAAGAGAGGGATGAGAGACTAGAGGAGCAAGGAAGTTCAAGTTCACGATGGAGAAAACCATAGAGCTAGTGGGAGCTCATGGATCCAAGACTAGAACCAACAAGGCCCTCTGAAAGAGAGTGATAGTTGCATAGATCGATCTGATTAGGGGGTCCCTGGCAATGGGTCCAGAACTTATTTCCGGTACACGAACTGGCTTTTCGGAGCCCATTCACTATGGTGGGATGCCTTGTTCAGCCTTGATATAGGGAGGAGGGACTTGGTCCTGCCTCAACTTGGTATGCCAGCGTGTGCTGATTCCTCAAGGGAGGACTTACTCCCTTTGAGAAGTTGATGGGGGGAAAAGGTGTGGGGAGTGGGAGAAGGGGAGGGAGGGGCAACAGCAGATGGTATGTAAAAATTTTTTCTTAAACTAAAAAAATGGAGGTGTTGTGAAGTCTCATTCCATAATTCCATAGAGTCACAAATGCCGTAAAAATGTGTGTCAGTATCAGAGTCCATCCAGGCCATCCCTTTTAAAGCTGCTGAAGGTGAAACCTTTATTGCAGTAGAGACTGAAGGATCTTGGAGATGCCAGAACTGTGGGACATATGCAGAAGAAAGCCGCAAGAGTGAGGCTGGCCTGAGAGGATACGTGCGATTCAGGCAGCAGAATGTGAGCTCAGGGTGAGGATGCACAAGCTGTTTGGAGCCAGGTGGTTCCAGTACTACATCAGGGGCCTGACGTAGACGTGCAAGCCTTCGTGTTTGCGTTTCCATCTTGCTTTTCTCTGATCTCCCCCTGCTGTTCCTTGTTCCCTCCCTGTTAGGAGGGGGATATTTTCTCTGCCAAAGTGTGTTGGACACATGTAACTTGTTTTTGATGCTACAGGGCTTCCAGGTAAGAGATGACCAGAGTCTTAGAAGAGATTCTGAACTTAAAGTTGTAAATAGCACTGATCTGTTAGAGACGATGAGAAATTTTTAAGTTTGATTGGATGTATTTTGCATCATGAGCCTATGGGGACAAGGGATGGGAGAATACGGCTTAGAAATAAAATGTGTGGGTGTTTAGTAGAGAAGGGAAAGATATGTGGTGGGTAATAGTGAAATGGGAAGACCCATCCTAAGTGTGGCAGCACTGCCCCACAGTGTGGAGTTTCGTATTGAATAGAAAGGATGAGGTAAGCTATAAATCAGTGTTCATGACTCCTGACTCTGGATGTAACGACTGCTTCATGCCCCTTGTACACTGCATTTCCTGCCACGATTTTAGAGTCAAAATAAACCTTTCCCTCCTGGAGTCATTTTTTTGTTGGGTATTTCAATCACAAAATGAGAAAAGTAAACAATAGAGAAGTGTAATCTTAAAATTCATGTGTCAGTGCTTTTTGGGGAAGAGACTTTGGAAAGCAATTAGAATGGTGTGAGGTCATGACGGTTCAATTCCTATTAGTTGATTGGTACTTGTTCTGTTTCACTATGTGATACCCTCACCATGTCATGTGGCAACCATAAGGCTTCTACTCAGTGTCAACACCACACTCTTTGACTCATTCACACAACTCTTAAAAAACAAACAAACAGAACACTTCTCTTCTTTATAAATGTTTATCTCTTGGCATCCTGTAATAACAACAGAAAACAGGGTAATAGTTAATACTGGTTGACAGGTTCTAGAATCACACATAGGTGGGTGGGCAAGCCTCTGGGCACACCTGTGTAGAGTTTCCTAGATTAGGCTGACCTCTGGGCAGGCCTATGGGGAACTTTCTTCCTTAGGTTAATTGGAGTGAGAAGACAGAGTTTAGAGCAGAATGAAGCTGGGGTGGGGATGTCTTCTAGCTGTAACCTAGATGTAAGAAGGTCCAAGGGAAAACTTTTTGCTTTCTGCTTGCTTCTTGCTAGAGAATGCTGTGGCTGCTGCTGCCATCCTTGGCTGTGGTCAGACATACTCCTCAGAGATCAGTGGCTCTCAGGAACCCTTCAGCTCCTAGTTGAGACTGCTGAGGAATCTAGCCTTGTGAACCAAATAGCTGGTTTCTCAGCCTCTCCCGTGGGCATCCAGCCATTTCGTGTAAGTCAGCCTAATAAGCCCCCTTTAATATATCTCCATTCTGTCAGTTTGTTTCTATAGAGAACCTTGACTAACACAGGCATGTGCCGCAAGAACATTTAACTATTCTCAATAATCATATTTATTGGTGGTAGAACAATTGTTACTCTGAGGGTTTGTGAGAGAGTGATGTGGGATGAAGTAAATGGGTCCAGGTGAAGAGTTGATTCCATCATCTCCTGAGTCCTAGAGATCTAGAATCATTAACAAAGAAGAAAAGAAATACAGATATGAAATAGAGGTGATTAAGAAAATGTCCTATAATCCTGAATGTAAGTTACAAATTACAATATGAACACGTAAGTTAACTCTAAAATCAATAGTTATCTAGCTCTTCTGGCTTTAGTAGCCTAGGAATAATGAACCTTGACTAGAGAAGATTGCCTAAAGCATCCAGGTTGGGTTTTGATTCAGGGTCTCATTATTCGCCATACCCTCAAATGTGTATCCTTCTGCCTCAGCCTCCTCAGTGCTAAGATTATAGCATCCACCACTATGCCAAGTGTAGCGCAAATCATAATGAGTTTTAATAATAAAAACCCAGAGCCAGATATCAGAGTAAATGCCAAAATATCAGAAAGACAAAGGAGTAAGCCACAGCCACTTCTTATCTCTAAGACTTCTCAGACTTAAAAGCAGCTGACCTTTTGTCTCTTCACACCTGTATTCCTCCCTCTGTCCAGACATATCACTTCCTGTGTCTACCTCCCTAGTGCTGGGATTAAAAGTGTGTACCTCTCAGATACCGGGATCAAAGGCATGAAATCCCAAGTGCTAGAATTAAAAGCCTAGGCCACCACAGCCTGGCTCTGTTTCTCTTTCACACTGGATCAGTATTGTGTAGTTGGATGGCACTGAATTCCTGATCTTCCTGCTTCCGCCTCCCAGTTGCTGGGATTAAAGTTGTGTGCCACCACTGCCTGACCTCTATGGTTAACTAGTGGCTATCTCTGCCCTCTGATCTTCAGGCAAGCTTTATTTGTTAGAGCACAAACAAAATGTCACCACAACCCAGCTTTAACTAGAGTATTGAAATACTATTTCTCAGAAAGAGATAAGAAAATATTAGGGAAATGGCCAGCTGTAGGTCTAGGCAAGAAATATATAGTATAACCTATGGCCCCATCATATGGATAGTAAAGACCACTGGGGTCAGCTCCAGAAGTACTAAGATCCCACTTGAAGAGCTTCCCCTGATCAGAGAAGAAAAATTGAACTTTAGCGATAATAATTGTTAAAACAGAGTGAAACCCATCAGGTAAGCTTAAATGCATGAGTATAAGATATTTTAAAAGCAGGTGTATTATCTGGAATGGTGGTAAATGAATGCCAGGACAATGGCATTTATCTTTTTCTTCATGCAGAAGGAATACCACAAAGTGACCAAACCATAATTTGAACAAAAGCATTTCTACTATGACAGCCCTTCAAGAGCTACATAAGTTAATAAAACAAGCAATAGAAATTATAGAATTAAACTGTCACCATTTTGTAGACTCCATTGAATTAATGGACTCGGGACTAAAGCATCAGCATCATTAGTGGCCAGTAGCACAGGAGAGGGAGAAGGGAAGAGACGAGGAAAGGAAGCAGAAGAAAAGAGAGGGAAGAGGAAGAGGGGAGGAAGGGAAACATACACAATGTGTACCTCCTGACGAAAGATCACACCATCATCCATAGTTTCACCAAGGGAACTGGAAATGAGAGCCATGAAATTCCCAAACTCCAGCTGCCAATATTCAGGTTGTACAGAGCTCAGGGCACATGCTAACCTGCACCACGAATACACACACAGCCAAACACAGACCAGACAACCATGTGTGCAGTGTCCTGCTGTGCTAGAGCAGGGGTCCGGGGATGGGGGACCTCTAAAGCCAATGAAACACAAAAGGCATTTTAGTCCTTAAGTGAGAATTAAGCTGTGGACTAGGAAAGCACAATTAGATGATGGAGCCATGTAAAGACATCAGAAACAGTGGCTGTGAAAGTTACAAGAACAGTTACTTGCTCCTTCCTTCATTCATTCAAACTCGTAATGAGCTGCCATGGTGTGCATGCTCAATTTTGAGTGCAAGTGACCTAGTCACTGCCTTTATGGCACATACTGTATAATGGGTGAAGCCAACATGAGTCATAAACACATAGCTAACATATAGTCACAGCCATGGTGACCTCTAGGAGAGGTCCAGAGGCTGCTCAGCCTGAGTAAGTGTATTAGTTAGGGTTTCTATTGCTGTGAAGAGATACCGTGACTATGGCAACTCTTACAAGAAAACATTTCATTGGGGCTGGCTTACAGTTCAGAGGTTCAGTCCCTTAACCTTCTCATTGTGGCAAGAAAATTGGCGGCACACAGGCAGGCATGATGCTGGAGGGGTCATGCTGCTGAGGTTCTGCATCCAGATCTTCCAGCAGCAGAAAGACAGTGAGACACTGGACCTGGCTTGAGCATCTGACACCTCAAAGCCTACCCCAAGTGACGTATTTCCTTTAACAAAGCCACACCTACTCCAACAAGGCCACACCTACTCCAAGGCCACACCTATTCTAACAAGGGGACACCTCCTAATAGTAGCACTCTCTATAGGCCTATGGGGGCCATTTTCATTCATACTGCCCCTCTAGGCAGCTACATGTGAGGTGGAATCTGAGCTGTAAGGGAGAAGAAGAAAGACTTTCAAAGCAGAAGCCAAAGCCTGGGCCCACAGGGAAGTTAACTGAGAACTTCTGAGACATCCAGGAGAACAAGGGGGCACTTAAGGATCAAGACTAAAAGAATATGGTGGTGACATTCCTCGTGTCCTCCTAAAAGCAACCAGCACCAGCCTCTGTATATGTGACAGTTCCCAAACCACTGTATGCCTGATCATCTTGGGAGTTTGAATATAATCCATCCCACCCCAACCCCACCCCTGTGACTATGTAGCTTGGGTGAGCTAGGAACTTGCATTTATACACAAGTGCAGCTGGGCCTTCCTTGCAGCTCCTAAACCTGGAGACCTGAGGCTAGAACAGCTGAAGTAAAGTGGGGAGATTGCCTTGGATTCCTTCTCATTGCTGTGCTCATTTGTCAAGTGAAGGCGGACAATTCTGCTGTCTGGAACTGGAGCAGGGCTGTACATGATATTTACTAAGAATCAACTCTGACTTAGTACCTTGGTCCATGTCCTATGATTATAATTAAGTTCAGGAATCTTATTTCTAAGAAGACTATTTATAGAAGGAAAAAAACTATTTTTATTACTCTGAAAAATATCTCGGTGGTTTAGGGGACACCCTGTATTGCTTCCTTTCTAACAGGACATTCCAACCCCCCTTCTATCCCTTACAGAGGACAGGAACTTAAGGTCAAGGCTGTTTGAAACCTCTACCCACCCATCCCACCCCTAGCAATGATCTATTCCGAGATGCCCATATGCACGAACAATCTTTACCCTAAAAATAGACAGTGGGCACAGCTCCATCTAGATTGGATTTCACCTCTTGTTTGCAAGGCTGTCAATCTGGCAGCCAGCACTGGGCTATAAATTATCTTCTCAAAAATCTTCAGTGATGAGAGGAAGGCTCTGGGGTATGGATTCTTGGCAATGGAACAGTTATGTGGCAAAATCTCCAAATCTGAAAAACTGAGCAACAGGCTTATTTACACCATTGCTATTTATTCTTGCAAAATCAGCATAGACTCTTGGGTCATTGCAGCCAGGAGGGAACTGCAAAGGCACATTCAGGAGATAAATGTGAGAGGAGAGGAGAGGGATGAGTTAGCTTTCATTCGTTGCTCAAATTGTCTTTAGGGCTGATGTCTAGTGACTTTATTCAATTCTTTGATTTTGTTTTGTATTTTGAAAGCCTTACAATAGTCTCAAGCTCACCCCTGACTCTCCTTTCTTCTGCCTCAGCCTTCCAAGTACTGGAGTTACAGGTATGAGCCACCATGCCTGGCCCAGTGTGTTCCTACCTGTGCTCTAGCAGAGAAAAGGGTAATATCTGAGGTTGGATCTACCAGCAGTGAGATCTCTCTGTGTGTGTGTGTGTGTGTGTGTGTGTGTCTGTCTGTCTGTCTGTCTGTCTGTCTGTCTCTGTCTCTGTCTCTGTCTCTCTCTCTCTCTCTTTCTCTCTCTCTCTCCCTCCCTCCCTCCCTCCTCTAAGCATCTCTGCCTCTCTAACCTTGTATGCTAATGTTTCAGGCGTTTCTGAACCAGGCCCTCTCTTCCAGGTCAGTTTTTCTTCAAACTATAGACCTGAGAGCCTTCCTTTATTTTATTTATCTAAACACAACGAGCACAAGACAATTGCCCCCACCACCACACTGCTAGAGCTTCGAAGAGGCTTAAGAAGAGAGCAAAGCAGAGCAAGAAAATGGAAAAACTTCAGGGTCAGATCCCTAGAGACCACGTGCTCAGCCCCAAAGGTCCCATGCCAGCAGCTTCACTTCTTGGCTCTATCCTGCTGCCAAGTTGCCCCAGCATGTCCCTGTCCTGAACTGGAGGCCTTTTCTCCAGGCACTTTGTGCCCAGATCTGAACTCTCTTACCCTCTTTAGTTCCAGCACTCATAACACAGTCACCTTTGAGAACTCTCTCCAGTACCTGGAAATGCAGACTTTTGTATTACAAATAATATGCAGGGAATTGAGTACGTAAGCTAACCCTAACCCAGATCTGTCAATGAATGCTGACATTCTTTTCGTAATATAGTATGGTATCCTCATATTGCCTATTTGTATCTTTTCATGTATTTATCATCACCTCTGGAGTACTTCTAATAGCAAATACAATATTAAACCCTGTATAAACACTTGATCAAAATTATTTAGTGAATAATAACAAAGAGCAAAGTCTGTATATGCTCAGTGCAGGTGAAATTTTTGTACATATTTCTGTTGAACCCACTGTTGCACCCAAATATCAACTGTTCTTCCTGTCTCAAGTTTGAGCACCTACATGCTGTTTGTTTCCTGTGTTCAAGGGTTCCTCAATAGCAAGAGATAAACAGGATCTTGCATCTACCTTAGGAGCATGACCTCTCCCCAATCAACGCTAGTGTTTCCTAGGTCCAGCTTCAGAAAGACACCACTGGCATTTAAACAGTAGCAGCTTGCCTGCAGATGTCTTATACTTGCTATCTTGCTTCTCTGCCTGCCCTGTGGAACTCTTCCTGGGATTTCTACTATGTCTTGAGTTACAGGCTCAGTGTAGCCCTGTCTTGAAGGTAATGACTCCTGTCTCCTGCCTAGAACCTCTGTCTCTACGCCAGGCTCTAGGGCTCAAACACTGCCATTTGCTTCCATAGTTCCATTTGAAACTCAACAGGAAGATGTGTGGTAACAGAAGAGCCCCTTCTAGGGACCAAGTTCTGGGAAGTAACCAAAGGAGGAATTAGATGTGTCCCTGGGCTTCCTAAGCACCTGCCATTCTAGTGCCATCACTTATGTGAACTGTGGAACCTCATACATGTTGTAAAGTCCACATAGAGATTTCAGCATAAAACAGGAGAAAATAGTCTGAAAAGATCTCATAGGTACTTTATATTGACAAATATTACCTCAAATTGCAAACATATACAAGTAAATGCCAAACAGCAGCAAAAGGGGACGTCTGAGTCCTGCCTCAGTGCTACAGATATAACTTTGGAGGTTTTGTTTTGCCAACTCTACGTTAGAAAAAATAATGTTCTAAAAAATATTTTGTAGACTCTGAAACCGTGTAGGACTCTGAGTCCCTCCACTAAATTTGTTCTCCTGTTTCTGTTTCCTGGCCTTTGCTGTCATTCTCCATTTCCAGCCAATTGTCTCCTCTGGCTGGTGCTCTGGCAGACTACTCCTCATCTGTTAACCAAGCAACACAGGACACACACACACACACACACACACACACACACACACACACGCCGTGCATGCAGCCCCCTCCTCCCCCACTCTTCCTCTGACTTGTTTCTCCCCTGGCTTCCAGGGTGGCTCAGTGTTCTCCCAGCACAGACAACATGACAGTGTGAGAATAATATAGCAGAAGGTCTAAGTGAAAGGACTCGTGAACCATCCTCAGAAGCTTGTAGAAAGAATCCTGTTGTGCAACACATAACATTTACACAGATAAATCTGCAGTCTGATGAAATAGTCAGCCTTTATTACTTTGTCCTCTGAATTCCTTGGTGCTGTTAGCTCACTTTATTATATAATAAGTTATGCTTAGAAATTCCTTGGACTTTTGGAGCATTTATTAGTCCTGAAGGACATTCTATGTGCCAACATTTGTTGGACATTTTTCACATATTGTGTTTTGGACCAGAAGGAACAAATTTAATAAACTTGAGTGTATTGAGTGTAAGGGCATAAGTCCCTTCAGAGAACTGTGGCAAGATATTGAGTGGTTTCTCCCACTCATGTGGAAGTTATATTGAATTAACTCAAGGGGGTAATATATTATGTTCAGTTTCAAGCTGAAAATTCAATATAATAATTAGCATATAAAATTAATATAGAAACACAGCTTTCCAAAGCCAAGCACTATAAAGTAGCCAATGTGGTCTCCATATTTGGTCTGAATGTCCTCAGTAACTCAAACAAATGGTGGTTTTCTGAAAATGCAGGTATGGGATAAGCTGTGAGCTAGTTTGGGGAGAGGGCACCTTCAGTGAAAACTTCATAGGGTTTTTCATACACTCTGAGGAAACTTGAAATGTATGCCCCTCTAGATTAAATAGTCCAGCCCTGATTAAAACCAAAATAGTGTATTCTGCATGACACCGGTAAACTGGAAACTGACTTCAAATGCAATTACAGGAGTGAGATGGGCCTTTGGATACCAAGGCTCACATGAATGAGGATGCTATAGCCACTGTGGCAAAAACCCTCCCCAGTGTTCTTAGTGTTTCTTCACAGTTTAGACTCTCAAGCCTTGCCTGGTCCCCTTGACTTTCAGAGATGCTTATAGTTTATCATCATGAAGACTCCTGAAAGCTCTATCCAGTCCTCTAGTTCAGTGTTTGGGGTCTTCGTTTTAGCTACAAGACTCCACTACAAACTTACCCCTTTACAATCTCCACCCTGCAAAAATAAAAACTAACTTTCCTCAGGATGCCCACATCAGCCATGTGACTGACGTGTCGCCAAGCCTCTCCTGTCTCCCTCCTCTTCACTGTCCACTCAGTAGCAGCAGGGGCCCCCCTTGTCCCTGCTCCAGCCGTCGGTGGTACCTGGCCCTGTCCTTGGAGCTGTGTTTTTCTTCCCAGGGTGCACATTAGACAATTTCTTTCCCTGAAATACAAAGTTGTGTCAAAAAGAACCTGAGGAAATAAGTTTCTCAATGTCATTGGATAATTATGCTAATGATCTGCAAAGGCTTTTGGGAGCCAAGAGATCTTTTTGATTGTACATAAATTCAGAGAGAGGGAAAGTAAAAGACAGCCACAAAGACTGGATCACTGCATGCACAGAGTTGCTGGACAGGAGAGTAAGCCAGAAGCAAAGTAAGTCGTGCCCCATGGCAAGGCATTTTGCTCCTTTACTGCAGCCTCGGGAAAAGGCCTGAGATCCAGGATGGCCAGATTTTCTCACATTTAAATGCAGAGGTTTCTTCCCCCCAGCTTTCCCCTTTGCCTCCTCATTGGTGATTTAGACTGCTGAGGAATTAGCTCCTGTGTTAAAAGTCTTTCCAGACTGCCAATGTTCATCTTCTTTTAAACTCCAAGTGGACCAAGGTCATGGGGAAGTAGTTGTCCACTTCTGAGTTCCCAGGGTGGCCAGTGGCACCGATAGACACCCAGTCACTGAGCATTCACACCACTACACACATCCACCAGCAACTCTACTCTGGCCTGCCTCACATCAGCCTCTTTCCAAACCAGTGGAAGACAACATAAGCCTTTCTACCCAGCAAGACCAAAGGTCATATCTGACAAACTATTTTGAGGGCTTAGAAATGAGTTATAACATAAAAATGCCTCTTACCAGAGAACTGAGTTGATTCCATCCCTCTGTGCGAAGACTGTAATAATTGTTGCCACTAGTAGTTTTATCATATACTGTTTAATTATACTACATATTATTTGTTATTAAATCAAAGGGTTGCTAAGTGATTACAGTATTTGCACAAGGAGTTCATTTAATCCTATCAGGTGAGAAATATTCTTGTTCCCATTTTAAAGATTTGGTTTTTTACTCATGTGTATATGTGTATACACACATGCATATATACATGCAAGTGCCTGTAGAGGCTACTAGAGGGTGGTAATACCCGGAGTTGGAGGTATAGACAGTTATGAGCCACCTGACATGGGTTCTAGGAAACAAACACCAGTTCTCTGCAAGAGTAACTAGTGCTCTTAACAGCTGAGCCATGGGTGACCAGCCTCAGGGGTCCATGGTTAATAAACAGTGATCCTGCTACAGTCTGCCCTAGGCCACACTAACTCTGAGTGGTGGGAATCTAGAAGGAACTAGACATTCAGATGTCAATCATTTCACTGAATACAGGAAACTTCTTTCCATCTTCTGCTTTTCCTGATCTCTGTAGAGTGCTGCTGCTCCCTCCACAGAGTGTTTGACCCATGTCTGTCCACCATCTAGCAGGCAAGGCTGACCTTTTTTCATGTGCACATTTCTATAGCATCTCTTGCAGCTGCTGTTCTACTGATTGAAAATGTTCTTCTCCAACAGTGATTCCTGTCTTGCTCACATGGGTTAGCCTCCCTTTCATGGTGGTGTCCTCCAGTAACAGACCTTCCCGCCACTCCCTCTGTCTGCATTGACTCACTGGTATTCCTCCACACTGGCCTCTTCTCTGAGCAGCCTCTCTTCTAACAGTAAGGATGCAGCTAAATTTACCCTAGCTTCTATCTCGGTCCCTGTTTTCTAACACCAACTCCCCGGCCTGTCAAGTCCTGCTTCTCCTCACCTCAGCTGACATCTTCATCTTACATCTCTCAAAAGAAAAGGAAGTCACCAAGCGTCATTTTCCTATCTTCAAGACAATCCCCTTTATACATCCAAATCTATGCTTCCTCCTCACCTCTTCTTGTTGTCTATGTTCTCTCTGTCCATCCTGTGGCCTGTTACCTCTCCTTTTCTCCGGGATTTCCATGGGGCTATTACCAAGCACATGATGAACTAGAGTTTTCAGTGTTCAGGTAAACTTTTCCTGACTCTGAGTTTCCATCTAACTATACTCCAAGTGTCTAGCACCTGCTCATAACTTTATCTCTTAAAAGAATTGTTATGGCCAATCTCTACTTCCTCTTGTTCACCTTTTCCCCTGACTCACTCCCATGAGATACAAGTAAATGAATAAAGAGCCAGCATTCAGTTAAAAATGAGGAAAGTGGAAATCACTATGAAGCTAACACCATGGTAATAGTGAATGTGGGAACATCCACTTAGGAACTCCAAATCAGTGAGCAGTTGCAGGGACCTTGAAACTCCAAGATCCTTATCAGTTATAATATGGAGAATGCTAAGTTTATAGTGGAGAAAGCCAGCTGACCACTCATAGCCAAGATAGTGGTAGCCTGTACCCATGATTTGATGCCCTGGATGAATGGTCTTGACAAAAACAAGTAGCCATCTAAGCATGAGAATACTTCAGGAAGACTTCAGTGAAGAGACACTCTGTAGAATAATTTAACATTGCTTTTATAAGAGTCAAGATGTGCAAGATGAAGAAATAACTACACCAGATAGAGAATGTGCCACAACCACAGACTCTGTCGGGCACTAAAAGAACAAGATGTCTAGGAAGAAAACAGACAAGATAAAGATATACGTTGTTTCATGTAAATTTGCTGTGTTTTTTTTAACTGCAGTAGTGTTGTCAAAGTTGCTAACACTGAGAAGCTGGGTGAACTGTATTAAACTCTTTGTGCTAATTTTAGCACATCCCTATAGCTATGCAATTGTTTCCAAATAAAGCATTAAAAAGCAAAGAAATAGATCAGAGTCTCCAAGTGACACCTTCGTTAAAGACCTAAACAGAAGAGCTTTGAAAGTGTTAGTTTGATTCTTGGAGAGCAAAAGTGAGCTTAGAGATGGACAGTTTTGCTCTGTAGAGTCCTTAGTGCCCTGCCCAACCCAGTGACCTTGTGCTTTCATGCATATCTCAGCTTCTCACACATTTTGTCCTTTTTCAGATGAGGCTGTGAAGATGACTAATACCAAGACACATGTGTCACTTCTTTCTGGGTGTGTCAGGTAGCCATTTGTCCAAGGTAATTTGGAAGATACCCATCTCTTGGTCCTGCATCTCCAGCCACATCAAACAATCACCTAAGATATTTTTCTCTTTCTCTTCTTAAAAATAAAGGAATTGTCAGAATATGAACAGTTTATAACTATTTCCTCCAAAGCCTGTAGCTTAGGCTAGCCCTAGCCATGAACATCTGAGTTTGATCTTCAAATGAACCCATATAAAGAAGGAAATAAATTATTGATTGCTTATAATTGTCCTCTGACTTCCACACACATTCACACCCTGACACACTATAAAATTTTTAACAGAACATCTGAACTTCAGCATGATATAAGATGCTTGGTTAGGGGGTTTAAATGATATTTTAAGAGTATCTTGGCTTCTTTTTTAAAAAAAAAAAACTTTATTTATTTATTTATTTGCCTTGGTGTTTTGCCTGGAATTGGAACTACAGACACTTGTTAGCTGCCATGTGGGTGCTGGGAATCGAACCCTGGTCCTCTGGAAGAGCAGAGGGTGCTCTTAACCGCTGAGCCATCTCTCCAGCCCCAATCTTGGCTTCTTATAGTTAGAGATATGTTATTAAAGGTCCAACTATAATCTATCAAAAAATAAGTCAACAAAAGGCCCTGACTACATCACTTGACAATTGCTGTAGAGCATCACTGGCTGATTTGACCAATGCCAGTGAAAGTGGATTCATCCAGTGAAGCCAACACCAGTACAGTGCAGCTCTGAGGTCTGAGGTCTACAGAGGCCCCTCCTATTCCAGTGGAAGGTTACAGCCTATCACATGATTCTGAAAGGGAGTTTACTGTGGTTTAGTTTAGTTTAGTCTAGGTGGTTCTGTGCCTCCCATTCTAAAGGTCCTATTGGGCTTCAGGGTCCTGATTCCATACATGCTGAGCATGCTTCTCAGCCCATGGAAACAGACAAGGGATCATCTCTTTCTGAATGTCCTGAAGACAGACTTCACCCATCAAGATGACTGTCTAAAAAAGCTCAGAGCTGTTGTAGAAGGCATGTAGCTCCTGTGACTTAAGAGTTTTCTTTGGGTACTTTAAGCCATTTTGCCCAGGGTCTTTTCACATGTTGCTTCCTCCTCCTCCTTCTACCCCTCTGTCCACCTATCCTGGCCCTATGGTAGGATGCTTGGCCTCTTCTACATTGTCCTGGGTGATATTCCTGCCTTCTGACCTTATTTTTAACCAAAAGGGGTCACAAAGGTCATTTTGTGTCTTAACTTTTTTTTTCTATTAGTGACCAAAAACAAACTGGAGAGAAACAGATTTTTTTGGCTTATACATCCATGTCACAGCCCCTATGAACAGAAGCCAGAGAAGGAACCAGGAGGCAGAAACTGAAGCAAAACCTCACAACAATGCTACTTACTGGCATGGCCCACAGGCAAACATCCAACTACATTCTTATACCTACCTGAACTACCTGCCCAGGAAAGGTGCCACTCACAGGACTTGATCTTCCCACATCAATCACTAATGCGAAACAACAACAAAAATGTTCCATATACTTGCCTAACTCAGTCTGATGGAGACATAACTTCAATTAAAGTATCTCTGATATGTGAGATGTCTTTCTGTGTGCTGTTAATAAAGGAACTGTCTTGGCCTATGGCAGGCATCTTAGAAGTAGGTGAGGAAATCAGAGCATTGATAGGGGAAGGAGGGTGGAGTCAAAGAGGACATCATCCAGCCACCCAAGAGTCAACATGTAAAAGTAACACAGGTAAACCACAGGCCATGTGGCAAGACATATTAATGGAAATGGGTTGAATTAAGATGCAAAAGATAGTTAACAATATGCCTGAGTAATAGGCCAAGCAGAATGTAATTAATATAAACATCTGAGTAATTTTGGGAGCCTAAGCAGTGGTGGACAGGTCCAGGCTTGGAGCTAATCTGTCTGGAAGCAGGTCTATGGGTCTGGACCACCAGCCGGATGGACCGGAAACCTCTTACTACAACCATCCTTCATGACTGTAGCTTGTGTCTGGTTGACAAAGAAGCTAATAAGTAGATAATTCCCTCAACAGCAACAACAGAAATTATTAAGAAATTGCCCATATTTACTAAGAAATTAGTCAGAAATTAATTAATAAGAAATTATGAAGAAAATGCCCTATAGACTAATCTTATGTAGGCATTTTCCCAACCAAGGCTGCCTCCTCTCTAATAACTCTAGTTTATGACAAATTGACATAAAACTGACCAGCACAATTACCCAATCTCAAATGGTCAGCTTTAAACAAATATATGTAAGAACAACACTAAATAGACTCATAGACTCAGTGGTGGATAGATAGATAGATAGATAGATAGATAGATAGATAGATAGATAGATGATAGATAGGTAGATGAATGAGATAGATGAATAAGATAGATGAGAGAGATAGATAAATGATAGATAGATGGATGGATGAGACAGATGAAAGACAAATAAATGATAAATAGAAGATAGATAATTGATAGATAGATAGATTGATTGATTGACATAGCTAAAGAATAATTTTAAAAGAGCTCAAAATTTTAAGAGGGAGTTGTTGGGAGTTGAGAGGAAGAAAAGGGGGAAATGATATCAAAACAGCACGTATATGAAATTTTCAAAAATATTAAAGACAAAATAAAAGTCCCTAAAATTGTTAATCCTTTTAATTGTTCCCTTGGATATTTGACCCTTTGGGGTGAGGCCTGGTTCAGGATCAGATGCTGGGGTTGCCTCTATGCACAGAGTCCTGCTAGTTCCCCCTGGGGGGGAGGGGGGTAAGAAGACATCAAAAGCAATGACAAAGCCTCCGGAGACAAGTTGAAACAAACAAGTCTAGTTTTATTGGGGGAGGGGAAAGCCTTAAATACTTTTGCCCCAGACCCTCCTCCCAGCCAGAGGAAAGGGCTTTGATTTGCTGGTATCTGTGCTTGTGGCAGTCTCTCTCGCTGCTCTAGCTCACCTTGCATCAGGACTCTGCCCTTGTCAAGGCTCCAGACTCAGACCTCAGGTTGGCCTGTGAGGAAGTACTAGGAGCACATGTTATCACCAGTTTGTACAAGCTGAGGCCAAGATGGTCTCCAGGTCCCTAGAAGCCTCTAGGGCCTGTATTCCACAGTCACCACATTATGGTCCTTCTCCTTCCCTTCCTGGGCCTCAATCACTGCATGTAACTTGATAGATAATGGGGAAGCCACTCTAAGAGGCCTTTCTGCTATTTGTAAGAAGCATTTAGATACATCAGAAAGGCTGGCCAGAGCTTTCTTGTGTTTCCTCTCTGAAGCCAAGGTTCAAAGGGCAAAGCAGCTCTGTCCCTCAGTAACAGGGCCTGAGACATCCCCCCCCCCTCAAATGCCACCTTCAGGACCATTTGCCGCCTTTTGTGTGATCAGAGACACAGAAATGGTGGCTTTATGTACAGATTTGTCATTAGCTTTTGAACACATTCTGAATTCCAACTAGATCTCCCTCAGGTAGTATCTAACATTCATCCTAGGGTAATGGCACCCACACTGGGGCTCAAATCCCAGCCTCATTGCTTTCTAGCTGTATGGCTTTGGGTTAGAGACATAAACCTGTGAGTATCACAGCTTCACATCATCTCTTCACCCACTTTCAGCCACTCCACATTACCACATTAGAACTGGGGGACTCCTCCTGCTGACCACGATGTCTCCATAATGGCCAGACTGAATACTTTCTCCATTTGGTGGTGGAAACTAATGCCTCAGATGTGGGGGGGTGGGGCTCACTCACCCATGTGGGCATGTATAGGGCCAGAAGTTAACATCGAGTCAGGTGAAAACTGTGCTTCAGGGTGTGTGTGTGTGTGTGTGTGTGTGTGTTTGTGTGTGAGTTTGTATAGGGCCAGAAGTTCCAGGATGCCTTCCTTGATGACATCTCCACCTTATATTTTGAGACAGGGTCCCTCACGAAACCTGGAGCTCTCTGTTTCAGTTAGACTTGGTGGCCAGAAAACCACTAACATCTGCTTCTCTCTGCCCTTCTCTTTCTGTCCTGCCCAGTGCCAAGGCAGCAGACACACACTACCATGCTTGATTTTTATATGTGTGCTAGAGAACAAAATTTGGGTTCTCTTGCTTACACAGCAAGTGCTTTTCCTACTGAGCCATCTCCTAGCCTGAACTTCCGGTTGTGAATTTTCATTTCCGCCAGGTAGCAGTCTCCAGTAAGATACTCTCTATGCTGTAGCAAGAGGCAGTACCCAGCTTGTCATCTATTCACCCCAGCAGGAGTCAAGAGGAATCTGTAATTTGTTGTAAATCTCCCTGGATTTCTTTTTACATGCCTCTTGGACCCTCTATCTTTGCCAAATTTATCTGAAGCCCAGGAGATAATGAATGTCACCCAGTAACAGAAGCTAGCAGGAGCAAATGAGAGGCCAGTAGGAACAAGCTCTAGCTGGATCGGTAGGACATCTGTCACCTGTCAGATTCTCCTTCTAGGCAGTCATCAGTAGTAAGGACAGTCATTCAGAGGCTCAGGTCAGTCCACTGTGGGAATAGATGACATTGGCAAGCTCAGCACCACTGGCCTAGCCCTCCACGCTTAATAAAGCTGGCTGTCACATCTAATTCCATTCCTAAATATGGTGCAATCCACTCACAGACCTGGGAGCATGGGGGCAGCCAGATCCAACTCTGGAGACACTGGTTTTCAGCATAAAGGAAATTGCTCCTCAGCACAAATTGGTGAGGAGCTGATAACAGTCTGTTGCTGAGGTAACTATTCTCCCAAGAAGATCAAGTGGAGAAATTACTCGGATGGACAATAATGATGTAATTTTGAACCCCTTGGCCACCTGGCTGCAAGTCAAGAAACATAGCCAAAAGCCCGTGCACGTTATTTTCTTTGCTTGCAGTTCTTTTAAGAGTTCAGGCATGGGAATCCTGTCCCCCTCCCCTCAGCTCTTACAGCCAGAGAGAGCATTTGTCACGATGCCTGGGAAAGAAAAGAGGGCCTTTGTGAAGCAACTCGAGGAGGCTCCTGAGCCAAAGTCTCCCCCTCTCAGCCCTTGTCAATGCTCCTGCACAGGGGAGCCCAGGGAACAGCCTGGCAGCTCTTTTCAAAGCTGAGAAAGTCAGGGTTTTTGTCACCTTGGCTGGGCTGAGGAACTTGGACCACTGGTCACCAGCCCAGGATTTACACAGAGAGGGGAGAAAAGGGATGGGAAACAGCGGCCCTTTCACTGTGTGAGAATAAGGGCCTTTCAGGGGAGACGGGCCGTCCTCAGTGGAGCCACTCTGCTCCTTGATTGATGAGAGAGAGGACCACGCTACAGTCACACAGCTCAGGCCTAGGGCTCTTTCTTGTCTAGAGGCGGCATCAGAGGGTAAATAAAGCTTCTAGATTGGTATCTCCATGGTGAGTTGGTCACTACAGCTGCCCCACCTTGGCAACCCAGCTCCTCCAAGTTCTTCTCCATCTCCATCCAGCTACCAGCATCTACCTCCATCCAGCTGCTAAGATCTCTGCCAGATCAGTTCTTTGTAGCTGGTTCCAGGGGGATCTAGATCCCTTCAAGAGAGACTGCTAACTATTTCGAGGTGGTGTTAAAGTTGGTGTTTAAAGGAGAGCAGCCTTTAGAATTACCCAACAGGGGCTCAAAATTAGACTATCTTTTCTTTCACTTTATATCGGTTAAGTAACTGAAGATTTCTGAGACTAAATGACCTCTTCACAGTAAAATGAAGCTAACAATCTACCCAAGGAAAGTTCTAAGCATCCCAGAAGAGTCTGTAGGGTATATGGAATTGGCACAGAGAAGCATCTGGTAATTGGCAGCTGATTCCCTCTGGGACCCTCTAACTGACCAGGCTGTTTGGCAGCTTCTAGGAAAGTCATTTGGCCACTAGCTGTCTGCTTCATTTGGTGATATTGGATGTAACTGTTCCTTGTTTTAAGCAGATTTAATATCTGAAGTGTTTCTGGCCCATCATCTGCATGCAGAGTCTGTCCTGAGTTACGGGGATTGCAGAGCCTGCCACTTGGGAGCTGAGGTCAGGCTGTAGGCAAGGTGAACACCAGCCTAGGAAGTCAAGTGAGGGCTAGCGTACTACATAACTAATTGTCCCAGGTCCTCTTTCCTTCCAGCAAGAATTTCAGTCCTGTTCCCATACTGGAGATCAAGAGGCCATGCACTGAGGTGCAGTTACCCTTGGTGCTGTTGCGCATAGAGACCATGGAGAGCAGAGTGCTAGAGAGGACACCCCAGGCAAGAGCTCAGAGACGGTCAGCCTTGTCACAAGTCCCCTGAGGCTCCAGGAAGCCTGGAGCATAGATTTGGTGCATGTAGGAGGAAGGAAAGTCAAGGCCAACATGCAGTCTTTGCAAGAATCTAGCTGTAGTCTCCACACAGGCACTCCACAGAAACAGTGGGACTGAGTTAACTCTATAAGACAGAAGAGTCCCACTTCTTTGCCACCTGCCAGTAGTTCTGGGTTCCAGAGAATGTGGGTCACCTATGCGAGGACATCTGTGAAGAACAGGGGCATATCTGAGGCCTAAACAGCACTTTTTGCCACCAGTCCTGAAAGGCTGGTAGGCTGCCACTATACTGTCCATTCAGAAGTTATAGCCCAAGGAAGCTAGACAAAAGCACACCCATGGGTACAGCCAAAGGACAACTGGAAGAAAACAGTGTTGGTATCAATCATACCTTGGTCTTGGACAGTCTAGCTTTTAGAATTGTGACAAGCAAAATGTTGCTACAATTGTCAAACCTATGGTAACATGATAGAAGCAAAAGAGGCTTCAGTGTTGGGAGAAATGATAGCATGCTCTCACTTTACACATATTCCAGTGCCTCAATTTCTCTTTCCCAGGCTATTTGTCATGGTGGTTGTAGCAAACAACTCTTAAAGGTAAGGAAACATCTCCCTCCCAAACCAAGAGCACAACTCTACTGCAAGAGGCTCCACCCACCTCCTGACTTCATGTTCCTTTCCAAGGGTTATTCACTGTATGTGGGAGGGCTCTCATTCTGCTGCACCTGTGAGCTCAGGGTGACCAAGCTGACACTGCTGTTGTCAGGACTTGGAAACCCTTTGATCCCTGACATGACCCCCCAAGTTCTAGATGTGTATATGCACAATCATGCTTGGTTGAATGTCCTGTCTTGTGCAAGCACACAGGTAACTTCTGCAGGCCAGCTTCTTGAATTGCAAGGTAACCCTCATCTCTTCCATAGCCCTTGGCATGTGGCATTGGTCACTACTGCTTTCAATAACAACCTGTTAATTACTGAGTCCACAGAAGTGAAAAATCCATGTCTTGGACTCTTGCCAACTTTCAGAATAACCGTAGATGGCTTGGTATATCTTGTGGCTTACCTACTGTCAAACCAAATAGTTCCTCATGCTTTTATACCCATTGGATATCTTAATGGAGCTTCTTGCCTCTAGCTTATGGATGAACAGTAGACCCTCCCTACACAGCAAAGTCTCTGCCACCCTGGGATGTCCTCTATCTACTCTCGTGTCCCCAGCTCCGACTTCTTCCTCACTGGAAACATGCACAATAATGAACTGTTAATTTCCTAAAGTGTATGACTAGCTGTGTCATTCCTCCGCCTGTAACTGGCCTTTATTGCCTTGGTCTGTCTGCCTCATTCTCCAAAATGACATTCAAGAGCTACTTCTGCATCTGTCTGGCTCAGATCTGCTCCCTGAACATTACAGTATCAACCAGTACCATAGTGCTCTCCCCAGTGGTGAGATCCCTGGAGAAAAGACCTGAGGTCCTGTGCATGAAGTCTATATACTATGCTTACTTAGCAGGGGAGTGTCTCAGAAAAAAAAAAAACATATACATATTGCAGGCTGACATCAGACTTGCTCTGTTGCAGGGGCCAAGCTTTCGTTTATGATCGTCCTCCCTGTCTCTACCATGTTAGGGTTATGGGCATGCACTACCATGTCCAGTTTCATATGGTGTTGGTGTAGAGTCCAGGGCAAGCATTTCTACTCACTAAGCCACCTCCCCGGCCTCATCCACAAACATTTCTTTAAAAAAAAAATGAATAAATGATTCAAATAGATTTTGGTCTCTAAATTTCCATGTGACTTTCTCTGATTTTCATAGACAATTTTCAGTTCTCATATCCAGCCTTGCTTTTTGAGCTCATGTGCATATATGTGTGCACATTCATGAAGAAGCAATAGTTCAATGTTGGCTTTGTCTCCCTATTATGTCCCATCTCTTTATGAGACAGGGTCTCTTGCTGGACCTGGAGCTCACCTATTTGGCAAGATGAGCTGACTGAAGCACTCAGAGACACTTGTTTCTGCCGCACCAGCGCTGGCCTGATAGGTATAAGCCATCATATCTGGCTTTTTACAGGGATGTCAAGAATTTGAACTCAGAGTCCCATTTTTGTGCAGTGGGTACTTTACCAACTGAGCTGTCTCCCCAAGATCCACTGGATGATCTTCAGATGTACCCATCAAAGATCAATTTTGTGTCTTCTGCTTGTCCAGACCATAGTAGGTCACTTAGGAGTTCACCTATCTTACAATTTTATAAATTATCATTACATATCTAAAAATCTAACACAAGGAGAGCAAGAAGAGTTATGCAATTTTTTAAATTTTGTTTAGATTACTGGATGGGTTTTTTATTCAGTCCTGGGCTCATGATGAGTGGTATGTCTAATACCTTAAGCTACTCAAATTTCTGGGAAAGCATTTTTTTCCTTATTTCCCTCTGTCAGTTCACCATCTCTGAGTAGGTTGCAGGTTCAAGACTCAACAAATATTTATGAACTATCTAATAACATCTCCACCCCGGTACCTGGATGGTGTCCCAGTCAATACATCAGCAGGGAATGGAGCTCTGACTTTATTTATAGGCTGGGAGGCTAAACAAAGTCTCTATTCCAACCCTGAAGCACAAGCTGCCAAGTGACTGATGTGAAAATCTGAAAATTCAAAGACTTCGTAAGTAAACATATGGATGAAGGATGGCTTTTTGACAGATCAACTTAGAATGTAGATTTCTCTGTTTCTTTCTCCACTCATCTGAGCCCACTTACTCTTCCAGAATATTCTACAGCTCAGCTCAGAAAAGAGCTCTTTACAGATAGCAGGAGGGATCTACAAACTAGACAGATCTCCCCAGCAACAATGCAGGAATTCTTCTGTGAGGAGAGGGCTGGCCTTCCTTGGCAAGTTACTTCAAGGTCTTTCAAATTCTACCTTAGTTTCTTGGGAAACAAACATGGACCTCTTGGTTCTCTTGTCATTTCCATGTTTCCAAGATGGAAAATAGCACTGTGGTGGGGTTGAGTGCATTAAACTTTCAATATACCACTAGGGGTCCAGTAGGATCTGTAGTTTGAGACATAGGTTTGGTGATAAAATTTTGAAAAGGGGACCAACTTTCTCCCTACCCATTCCTTTGTCTCATCCCCAACTCCTTCAGGCTTTCCCTGGGAAGCTGCAGGCCATTCCTGTCAGGGAATCATGTAAGCAAAGTGAAGATCACTTGCTCTCCTCTCTTCCAAATCTACCTCCTCCCCAGTCTCATTCTCAGGCCTTCAGCAGATCACCTGTTCCAGCCTCCATTTCCTCTCTGTCCCTATCGCCAATGAGTTAGACAGATCTCCAACATTTCTCCACACTCATCCTATTATCCCACCCTCTAACTGCAGCAGGCATTTCCTGGGAGCCAGCAAGCCAGAGAAGAAAGGAAGCTGGGGAGACAGTAAGTGATACACTGAAAGCAAGGCAGAGAGAAATGGGATCTGGTTGGTGGGAGCGGACAGGACACGGTATAACCAGTGGGTATTTACACTGTACATTGAAAGACTGTGGGCCTAAGGAGATGGTAAAGGACATGGAGCAGGGAGGCCCAGCAGACTGGTCATTGCACAGTCATGAAAAACCAATCTTCTACCTGATGGAAAAGAGGTGAAGGGCATTTGGGGAAGGTGTAACAAGTTGTGAATGTCTTTCTCTATGAATATATTTTTGCAAGATGCAAACCAAAAATATAACCTGAGTTTATTCAAGTTTAATTTTTGGGCTCTTTTTCTTTCTTTAATATGTCTCATTGTGTCCCTGAAATGTATCTTGTTTATAACCCTCTCTCCTGAACTAAGATATCTGACATATGTCAGGCATTTCAAATGGTAGTTTAGACTGAATTCTTCACACTATGGCTGGATGAATATAACTCTATCTTGTTGTCTGATCCACCCCCTTCATCACAGCCACAGTGATGCCACAACAAAGAGAGCCTTTGTAAAGGGCACAGCAGTTTGAGGGACATACTCAATCTGATAACAGATTGCTGTAGGGACAGATCTGCCATGCTGGAAGCTGCCTTTTCATTGAATGACAATGATCTCCTCAGCCAATTACTCTATATGAAAATAATAAAATTCTCCTTCCTTGGGCCTGGAATTGTAACTAAGGTATTGGTCTCATATTAAGCTGGATCCTGGAGCAGGTGTATGAAGCCCTCGGGCAATGAAGCAGCCATTTGGTACCCCATGCTGTACAAAGCAGGGTGAGCCTGACTATAGAGAGAATGAGGAAGACAAAGAAATCAAGAGAAAGTATGATAAAGAGACACATGCATTGGGTTTCTCAGAGACTGTTTTCCAGATGTCTGTTTGGCAACTCAGTTTGAGGTAGGTTGCTCTGATGTACAACCATCTGAACTTGACTAGACCCATGACATTGATGTCTTGCACCTTAAGACTTCAGCATTTCTGACTATCCTTGTACCAGCTGTCATGTGACATTATTCCTGAGAAAACATGAACCAAGATAGGGAACCAATGACAGATCAAAGTCCAGACACCACCGGAGTTCACCACTCAGTGAGCCATGAAGTTGTATTGGGGTTGCTTACAGGGATCTGTGTGAGTGATGACTTAGAGGATCAGAAATGACTCAAAGACAGCTGCGTCACCGAGAGCCCAGCTCAGCATGGAAACCTGGAGCACACAGCATAACCTGAAGACAGCTCAACAGTTTGGGCAGCATTTGACTTGGTCTGAGCCTCTTCCAGAAGCTGCTCTCTGCTTCTCCTCAGTAGTCCCATTTTCTGTTTTGTTTTGTTTTGTTTTGTTTTGTTTTCCAGCCAGATCCACTTGTCTGAGAGTGTCTCTCAGTATCCTTATAGCAGTGATTCTCAACCTATCTAATGTTGTGACCCTTTCACACAGTTCCTTATGTTTTGCTGACCCTCAGCCATAAAAATATTTTTGTTGCTACTTCATAACTATAATTTTACTACTGTTATGAACTGAAATGTAAATATCTGTGTTTTCTGAAGGTCGTAGCTGACCCTTATGAAAGGGTCATTCGACCCCAATATAGTCACATGCTGTGGGATTATGTTCTGGTTCCTTGTAAATATTTGTCCCTTCTGCGGGTTTAATAAAAGCTGATTGGCCAGAAGGCAGACAAGAGGTGTGGACCGGGCTACCAGACTACAAAAACTTTGGGAAGAGGAAGAGCAGGGCAGAGGCACCAGCAGATGCACAGGCACCAGCAGATGCACAGGAAAGAAGACCAGGATGCTGCTCTGAGAAAAGGTACTAAGCCACTTGGCTAATCATGGGTTAGTTCAAGAGTAAGAGTTAGCAAGTAATATGCCTGAGCCATAGGCCAATCGGCATGAAATTAATATAAGACTTTGTATGTTTCTTTGGGACTTTGGGACTGCTGGACCAGATCTTGGGGCTAGTCTGGGCCAGAAAATTCATATTGCAGTCACGATCCATAAATTGAGAAACACTATCTTATGGCTTATATATGCTGTAGGGAGGGAGGAGCCTAGAGAATCTCATCAATTTCAAGGACTTCCTGAAGGCTTGTTTACTTCCTGAGCTTAATGAGTGGCCCTGCAGGATTCAGTGTTTCACCTCCCTGTAAATATCCTCCTCAGCCATTGTTGTTTTACCTCCTCATTAATGTTCTATATCTTAAGGAGTTTCCCAAGACCGCAGCCCTAGGAATTGCAGAAAAACACCAGGAAACTGCACAAAACTACCAGGGCTCCCTCCACAGGCTGCTTTGCTATCTCATCATCACTTGGTACTTCTGCCTTAGCAAGGGCAGAGAAACAAGAGTCCTGGTCAGCTCCATCTCTACTTGACACCAAAGAAAAGAAAAATACCTCCTTCTAAAAGGTCATCAATAGTTTTGCAAGCAGCTAGAAAACACTTTTTGAGGGTGTTAAAGATAATCAGACAAGAAAATAAGCGTTAATGAGACACTAGCTTTGGCTTCAGGACAACTAAAGGTGAAAATCTAAGAAACAAGTCAGTGCTGTCTTATTGCCAGTCTCTGAAGCTAGAAAAACAATTTATTTTTTTCTAGCATGTTTTTATTCTTATCTGATATCAACAGAAAAAAAAAAAAAAAACTCCACTGTTAACTCTGCACCCCTGTGTTCTGAGTAATTCTTCCCTAAAGGGGGAGATGCTCAGCATGCCTTGGAGTGCTTCCTTTGAAAGCAAACTCAGAAGTTCCAGCATTAACTTGATTTGTGTGTTTGTACATTTGTTTTGGGGAAGGGGCTCTATAGACGTTTCATGCATGGCAAGACTCAAAACTGGAAAAGAAGCTATCTTGGGTTGTGATTACAACATGGGACTTAGGTAAGCTTTGCAAAACCTGTTCTGATGTTGTCCTTTGGCCTCTGGGCACAGGCTTCTGTGGGGATTTGGTTTTTATGCTGTGCCCAAAAGCTCATCAGGAATCTTGACCAATTGAATTGTAGGAGACTATGATTTGGGAAAAATTTATGTGACAGAATGCAACATTCTAAGATTTAAAATCTATAATACAAGAGATTCTTTAATTATTCTAAAAATAAATTTCTATAAAATACTAAAATGATAAGATTTTCTTAATTATTTATGTTCTTTGTATGGTGCTAGGATGATTAGAAATAGGAAGTATTCAGAATCACAGTTGACCTAAGTTTCCCTGCAGAACTCCACCTCACACCCCACAGCGCTTCACACCCTGTGACTTAGACTCCTGTTTCCACTCTGGACTTTGGAAAATTCTATTAAACTCCCTGCTTTCTCTCCTGAGCATTACTTTTTACTTTTTAAGGAAGTGTGTGTGTGTGTGTGTGTGTGTGTGTGTGTGTGTGTCCACATGTGTGCAGGTACCCAAGGAGGCATTTATGAGGCATTTATCAGATCCATGATAAAAGTGCTGGGAACCAAACTATGGTCCTCTGAAAGAGCAGTAGGTCCTATTACCTAAAAATGGACCTCTCCAGCTTCTTTACTGGGCACCTTAACAACATTTGACAAACACCTGTTATGTTTCTCAAAAGCCCATCAACAGATATAATAGTCTTTTCATCTATGAGTGTGTGTGGTTGTTTTGGTTTGGTTTTGTGTATTGGTGCTTGTTTAAGTCTTTATTCTAAAGGAGTATCAGTGCTAAAAGTAATCTTAGAAAAACCTTCAAGACACTAAGACATTTCTCAGCTCTTTTTAATGTGTTTACATTTTTTGAAATCAAAATGAAATTACATTGTTTTCTTCTATTCTTTTTCTTCAACCTTCCTCATGCACCCTTTGCTATCTGTCATATTGATGGCTTCTGTTTCTTTAATCTTTGTTTTACACACACACACACACACACACATAGGGTTATATATATATGTGTGTGTTATGTATTTATAATATAATATATATATACTTCTAAATATATAAATACAACCTTCTTGGTCCATGTACTGTTACTCCTGTATATGTTTTCAGGGCTGGTCATTTGGTGCTCGATAACCAATTGCTGTGGTTTTCCCTAGAGAAGACTATTTCCTCCCCTCTCAGCATTCCTTAGATGCCTAGAGTTCTTGTGTAAGCTTGAGGCCATGTGGTATTTTCTCCTTCCATGTTAGCATGCCTATTGGTGAGATTTTTAAAGGTATAGCTAGAAGGTAGGGTCTCACAGCAGATTTGCTGATTCTCTGGTTCTTAGAATCTTTCTGCTTCCTCTCCTGGAATGGCCTAGGCTTAGGTGTAAGAATTCTGTTGTAGATGTATCCATTGGAGTACCAGAAGAAAGTGGGTCAGTTGTTCATGAATGTAGGTAGGGATTATGCTAGGTTTGTAAAGTGGTGATGTAGGTTCTCCTCCAAGATCTATCACTTTATCAGAGCAGATTCCTAGCCTCCCACCACCTGGGGGCAGTCTCCAGACAGCACAGGACTCAAAGGGAAATCCACCATACTGGCAGGAACTAGATTTTTTTCTATGGTTAGGGAAAAAGTCACTCACACACTCTCTTGATGCCTTCCTTCTCTATTATCCCTAGTTCTTTCTTTCTCCACCATTTATATAACCCAATAAAATATTTCTAACAATACAGAACTCACAAAGGGGTTACATTCCATTTCTTAAGTGAATGATTATAGGTGAAAACAAGTCCCAGGTAGAAGAAAAGCAATTCAAATTAACCTATGATTGTAAACATTTTAAACACCCTGTAGTCAGAAGTTGTAAATTCTGAATTCCGTTCAGACCCCATAGGTGGCTGGAGAAAGCCAAGTCTCTGGACATGGAGCTGCCCAGAATGTCATAAATTTTCTAGTTCAGGCTCAGGTCAACATTCCTGAGATATTGTAAATCTCTTAGCATCTGCTCCAATTGGCACTCCCAAGATATTGTGGCACTGTGCCACTTTACATCTCAAAATATACTTTCTGTTCTGTGTGTAACCCCTGACTATCAAAAGAAACCTATAACTCTTATTTGGGGACACAGAATCAAATATTCCCTGTAGCCCTAACTAATCAGAATTTTTCCCCACACTGTTTTTGAATAAAAATTGCCTTTGTTTCTGACTTTGGTGCTCTATTTTCTATTATTTGTACAATACCGAGATCCAACACTTTTATACATTAAAAAAAAAAAAGAACAGTCAGCTAAACTTTAAATCTTCAAGATGCATACCTATATCAGCAAAATTAGGTCAAGAATGGGTACAAGAAATTAAACATCCATAAACTAGCAATAATTGGGCTGCTTTATATTTATGACCCTAGTCTAATAAATCAGATAGCTCATCTATGTGTCCCTGTGAGCTATAAATTTTTTTTCTAAGACTGTTTATCTTAAAAACCATCAGCAAGGCATCTGGTCTAATATAAAGATATTTTGAAGCTTTGTTCCAGCTAATAGTGCACATCGAAACCCATGACTGTGTCTTTTTAGCTTAAAGAGAATTAGAGCCAGCCCAGATCCTGGACTCAAAATGTTTTTCCTAATCATCAGCCTTGAGCTGTGATCTAAAGCAGCTCCTAAGTGGAACTCATAATGTTAGTTATTTGCACGTGGGGAGAGAGACACACACTCACTGCCAGGTGTCACATGAGAGTTTACTTTAGAGAGCTCGGGTACCCGGAGAAGGGCAGGATAAAGGAGAAAGAAAGGCAGAGGGGGAGAGAAGGGAAAGGGGAGGAAAAGGATGAGAGAGAAGGGGTCAGCCTCTACATGTTTTCTTTTAAGAGAGCAGGTGGGCACAGATCTACATAGCCGCACCTGGGGGTGTGCCCTTTGCGTGGGTGCTCTATGGTGCCACCAGGAATTCTTGTATCTCACCCAGTGCCATGCTGGGTCCACCACGTGGCATGCCAGAAACACTTACATTCTATTCTTTTGTGTTCATTATAAAAAGAAAGCCAGGTTTATGGGGCAGGAAGAGCAGGGTTAACGTTATCTCTTTAAGGCTGCTTTTGGCTGTCTTAGGGGCAAAGACTGTCTTTTGGCAATCATTCTGCTGGACTTTGTGGCTTATTTTTGTAGTCTATGAGTTTAAGCTATGGGATGATGAATTTTGATTTTCTGGGGCTCAGAAAAAAAATATGAGTTAGTAAGAGAACCTTGGGAAGTGACACATATTGTACTTTGCTAGATCTGGGGGGACAGGAAGAGGTTAGGATGGCTTAAGTTAGCTTTGGGGGTATTTTTTTTGTCTTGGGGGTGGGAGAAACAGTCTGTTTTACTTGTATTGTCATTTTTTAGAAGCAGCAGCTGGAGGGTTTGTCTGTGAGGGAAGGGAAAGTCAAAGCAAAACACCTCGGAGCCTTTTGCTGGTAATTCTTTCAACTTTATTTCTGAGACGCAGGCTGGAACAGAAAACTTAGAAATGGGGAATTTTAGGGTAATGTGTCTTATGACACAAGGATTTTGGATGTCTCTGAAAGTATATACTTAAGTGGCAGCATCTGATGAGGCTGGAATTGTTTGCCTCTCACTCTGACAATGGAGAGGCTAGAAAGAAAATATGTGGCTCTTAGTGTCTACTAGGAGATGGAACCTTGATACTGTTATTATCACTCAGTGCTTTGTGTGTGTGTGTGATGAAGGTTGTCAAGTCATCTACAGCCAGGCCTAGGAGATCAGACTGATCCTTGTGTACTGCCTCTCTACCTTTTGGGGCTTGGGAACAATCATCAGGCCAGTGGTTTTTATGGCACCACCTAGGGCACTATCTGGATGACCTCTGTGATATCAGGCTCAAGTGCGACCAATGGCCAAGCTGGCCACACACTAAAAGCATGCATAGGGATGTCTATGTCTGCTCACCATGGGAAGCAAAGAAACCAGTCAGATAGCCTTGGCCAGCAGGAGGTATCTTTTCTTGATGTGTTTACTTATCTCTCTCATGATATACTTTAAAAGTCAGCACTAAGACTTTTGCCTGGGGTCTGCCTTTTATGTTGGGGGTAGCTCTGGGTAAGAAAACTGGTTAAGGGAAGTTGCTTTTTTTTTTTTAGTATTCTCAGGATTTAAGTTAGTATACTGTAAGAGTGCATTTGTGAGACATTTAAAAACCTGATCAACTTTATCTGGGGTAAATATGGCTGCTAGGTTTGGAGTTCTTGGCGAGGAAAAGGTTGGAAGCATTGAGATTTGAAATGTGGCAGTTTTACAGAGAATCTGGTAGTGTGGCTAGAAACAGATGGGCTAGAATAGAAAGTTTAGAGTTGAGAGGAAATAAGGAAGCTGGAAGATGTTTAGAACTGAGATATGGAAAGACCTAGGGAAATCTCTTTTTATCTGCCCATACACTTGCAAAAGTTTGCTCTCACAAAATATTGGGGTCAGTGAGCCATTAGGCAGCTATTTTGAGTAATCTATGCGGTATTATGCCATTTTTTGTGCAAAAACGGATAAGCTTGGTGGTGTATTAAGTGGCTTCAAAGTCTCAAGCACACATCTTAGAGGTGAGGATGGAGAAATATTTTTTCCAGCTTATTTTTTATTATAGAAGCCTAGAGGGGGAGGGGACACACCAAATTTGGTTTGTCACCCAGCTGAGCAGTCCCAGAGGACAGCTTTGTTACTGCTAAACTCATCAGCTCTCAGAGTAGCTCACTTGGACTATGTCTAAATTTACGCCATCGATCTCTAGGCACTTGTCAGCATAAAGAGATGGGCTCTAGAGGTAAACCCTAACTAACCAATGCTAGCCACTGCAAAAACCTGTTGGCCATACAGTGAGTGTCCACATGCTCCTACTATGAGGGGCCCGCCAGCACTACCCATATGGTAGGCACCAAGGGCAGACCTCCGCAGACAGGTCCGTGGAAGAGCCCCATAACAGGGAAGGCCAGAAATGAGTGTCGGGCAAGAGGGGACAGCCATGACCATGAAGATCATGGCTGTGTGTGGCCCTCTGTGAAACCATGTGAAACTGGAGACTGTAGTTTGTATTTTTGTTGACTGAAAAGGGAAAACTTACCAATAGGAACTGATGGTGTTCGAATATGTTGCGGCAGAGAAGGCAGCCTGGCAGTGACCCTGGATCAGGTTCTCCTAGCTTATGTGCACCTGAGCTCAGGAAGAGGGCCTCCCGGGTTTTGGCACCAAAATGTTAGTTTTTTTGCATGTGAAGAGATACACACACACACTCACTGCCAGGTGCCACACAAGAGTTTATTTTTGAGAGTTCAAGTACTTGGAGAAGGACAGGAGAGAGAAAGACAGAGGGAGGAGAGAAGAAAGGGAGAGAGAAGGGGTCAGCCTCCACGGGTTTTCTTTTAAGAGAATGGGTGGGCACACATCTACATAGCCATGCCTGGGGACCTGCCCTTTGTTCAGAATGCTCTGTGGAATTCTTGTATCTCACCAAAGCCATGCTGGGCCCACCACGAGGTATGCCAGGAACACTAACACATAGCCCTTAGCTATGAAACATATCCCTATATTTATTTTTATTCAACAAAACTCTGTATAAGCTAGAATTATTATTATCAATGAGACAGTGCAGATTGGGGAGGAATCATCTTCTTGACAATTTATGGATAAAAATGCCCAGTAGGTTGGGATGTCTTATGAGATAAACATACTACATTACAGGCAGTGAGGGTCTCCCCACATCCACTCACACCATGCCAGATATCAGAGAAAGACCACAGAAGCAAGCTTCTAAAGGAACAACAGAAGAAAAGGACATTCTGGGGTCTGTAATCATGTAGCCTTCTTAGATGACACTGAACCATCAGAGTTTCCTCCTGGTGGGCTGACAACCTGAACTTTATTTGCCCCCATCTGCTCCACGAGCACTAGCCCATTTTTAAATTGGGTTTTTAAGGTCTTTGTATCTGGATATTAACTCTCTCTTTCAGATATATAGCTGGCAAAGATTTTCTCCTGGTCAGAGAATTTCTTCTTCATAAAACTGAGTATTTCTTTGCTGTCAGGAGCTTTTTAGTGTTATAAAGTCTAAAAATGGATGAGATCAACAATATAATTTATAATAAATTCTGGTAAAGTTATGGAGACATAGGAATACTCCTTTACTGTTTTGGGAAAGAAAATTGGTACATCTACCCTGGATATCAGTGAAGAGAATCCTAAAAAAAAAAAAATTAAAATAATGACCCAGCATCTGCCAAAGGACTTCACATCCTATTCTATAGGTTTACATCTCGACATCTACTCACGATAACCAGGAAATGGAAACAATCTGAATGTTGTTCAGCAAATGAATAGACAATGAAAATGTTACATGTATATATATGTGAATACTATTCAATTGTAAGAAATTAAATCACGAAGCTTGAAGTCAAATGGTAGCAACTAGAAAGAATTATATTGAGTGAGGTAACTCACACCTAGAAAAACAAATGCCATGTGCTCTCTCTCATCCTCAGATTGTGAGTAGCAATATGGGGTAACCATAGAAACCAGAAAAGTATAAAGTGACTGTAGTTGCAAAGGAAAACAAGGGAATGGCAGGGTACAGGTGAGGTGGTGAGGGAGAGAGAGTAACGGGCAGGGAGCTCCACCTGGGGAGGAGGAAGGTGGTCAACACAAAAAGGGGTGAGGGAGGTAGAGGGACAACACCAAGGTGGTATAAGAGACCTCAAGGAACCATCCTGTAGTTGCCTATAATTATACTACACATTCTATTCACCTGTGAAGAAAATGGATGAGTGAGGTAATCCAGACCTAGAAGGACAAATGATACTTTTTTTTTTTTTCATCTGTGCTTCTTAGCTCTGTAGATGTGACTGTATAATCTGGTGTAACTTCAGAAAGCAGGAAAGTGAAAAGGCACTGTGTGTGTGAAGGGGAGACAGAATAGTAGGACACAGGTACTGTGAAAGGAAACAGAGAAGAGACGGGAAGACAATACTGATGGGGAGAAGGGAGGCGCTAAAAGAAAACTGAGGGTGATTGAAAAAGATGTGGGAAGTCATATTGTTTCATGTTTACCTAAAACTGTGTGTGTGCGTGTGTGTGTGTGTGTGTGTGTGTGTGTGTGTGTGTGTGTGTGTATGTATGATTTAAATAAAGTTATGTCACTAGGGATGATAATGTTCCTCTATGAGTAGATAGATATCTAACAAACTCTCCAGTTCCTGGCAGGGGAAAACGCCCTCTGAGTCATAGTTCAGAGAAATCTAGAATAATAGAAGGTATTGCTATCACCTACACCCTTTATACACAGGACTTTGAGGAAAGAAGCTGGAACTGACCTGGACGCCTCCCTGGTGACTATCCAAAGGTGCTACACAAGCTGCCAAGGGAGAAAAAGCAATTGAAAGTCCTGTCCAGCGACAAAACCCAGTTCTGTCATTAATTTCTACTGCTGTGATAAGATACCATGACCAAAAGCAACTTGGGGAAGAAATGGCTTGTGTGGCTTATCCACCCTGATCACAGCACATCATAGAAGGAAGCCATGTCAGGAACCGAAACAGTGGCTGCAGAGAAGTGCTGCTTATTGGCTTACTCTTTGTGACCTGCTTAGACTGCTTCCTTTTTATATCACCCAGGACCACCTGCCCAGGGATGGCACTCCTTCAGTGAGCCCAACCCTCTATCATTAGCCAATCATTAGCCAATCTGATGGAAGCATTTTCTCAATGGAGGTTCTACTCAGACAACTATAGTTTATATCAATTTGACAAAATACTAACCACAACACCTAGAAATCACAACAATGAACAGCATGACAAAATATACCCAAGGGTATATCTATCTCTGGGGTAACCAACAAGCACCTAATTGCACTTAAGGCCCACTCAATAGAAAAGAATGTATACCTGGTACTGTAAACGTAGCCAACTACTGTGGCTGGTGAGGTCATGGACTCTTGAGAAGAACCTACTACTGCCATGTTCTTTAACTTGTATAATTCCCAAATGTATATTAAATACCTGTGCTTATATCAACAGATAAGAATCTTTGCAACAGACAGGGACCATCACAGAAATCCACAACTGGTCAAAATGCAAAATACAACTGGCCTTTGGATACCCTAACAAATACATCTACAGTACAAGTCCTTCATCCAAGACCCAGAAAACACTGTACAAGAGGATGTGAAAGAATTGTAAGAGCCGGAAGACAAGGACATCTGCTAGGAGATAGCATCTTCTATATATAAGAGCATGTTGCACCCATCAAATTGCAATAATATGATTGTCTAAGCAACATCTGTACAATGATGACACCAGTTGACATCCTAAGGTAGTTAGGGAACCCTCTCATGGCCCCACCCCTAGATAAGGAGATTCAGGCAATTATTGTCTGCTAAGAGAAAAAGAATCAGTCTTCTGCAGGGATGAGCCCCCATGTGGTGATATATTATATATTTAACAAAACCAGTTTGGAATATCATGAGATCCACCCACAGTCAATCTAGGAGGATCAGAGAGTGATAACTCACACCTTTAATCCCTGCACGAGGAAAGACTGGAAGTAGTGACCTACAGTCCAAAGAGATAATCCCTAAATACATGTACACATCTATGAGCAAAACATTAAATGACTCGACACTTAATTTAATACATACATATGCATTTGTATATGTATATGTGTGTGTATGAACAAGGATTGAAGAGGAGGTCATAAAACTGAGAGGAAGTGGGAGGAGACTGAGGAAAAGATGGAGGCAGGGGAATATGAGGTTAGAATGAGGCAAATACAATACTCATATAAAATTATCAAAAATAATGAAATAAATATTTCTCTTAAGGAAAAGCAGGCTGACACAAATGTAAATACCTAGCTTCTCATATGAATTATGAGAAAGGAAAGGGTGAGTAGACGGATTGGGAAGGAGAGGAGGTGAATAAGAGCCAGACAGGGAGACCAGCAAAGCATTGTGACATCACTTGGCTATTGTCCGAATTACTCTGTGTACCATGGAATGTGAGTTGAGCTCTAGAAACAGTGGCCCAGACTTTCTCTCTGTTACCTCCAAACCCTGAACAAGATCTGCACCAGGAAGGAGAAACACAGGAAGAGAGCAAGGAAGGGCCCAGAAGCAGCTGAGGGGAAGGGAGAGTTGCTTTGGGGATTTAAAAAAAAAAAAAAAATCTCCCTTCTTGTGCTCAGACCTGGTAAAGTTCATATGGGGCCTCCACTTTACGTAGGAAAATAGTGGGGTTTATTTTGCACATTTAAAAAATGCTGATTAGAGAATCAGAGTTCTCATTTGCCTCATACCTCTGTTTTATCTTTTCTTCCCACATCTGTTTTTGATGTTTGTTGTCTTTGCAGAAATGATATATTTCACAAACCTGGTCAGAACACACAAAGCCCAGACTTTGATTTTTCTCTCTTGTCTCTCAAGATGCACAAATTATCTATTAAATGTTCTACTGTTTTCCCAGCTGGTGCCAGTCACTGACCTTCACATGGATGGTCAAGGTTATAGCGGGAGAGCAAGAACACGAGCACAGAAAGTGGCTGACAATTGCTGCGTCCTCAGCAGATACCCTAATAAGTTTATGCCTTTAATTTCTTATTTTACCAAATATTTAAAGTGAAACCTCTCTCTCTCTCTCCCCCTCTCTCCCCCTCATCCCTCTCTCTCTTCCTTCCTCCCTCCCTCTCTTCTTCTCTGTATGTGTGTGTGCACACATGTGTATGTATATGTGTGTATAAGTCTATGTATGCATGTGTATATGTGTGTGCATGCATGAGTGTGCATGAATGTGTGTATAAGTATGTGTTCATGTATGTATGTGTGTGTATATGTATATGTGTGTATACACTTATTTAAAAGAATATCATGACAAAGTAAAAAGACAATCATGAAATGAGAGAAAAATGTTTTTCTGGATTTTGTAAGTAGCCAAAGGACTCTGGAAGCTGAGGCATGAGACTCTTGAGCTAAGGACAGACTAAGGTACTTGTAACAAGTTCCAGGACAGCTTGGGGTACATAATAAAATTATATCTCATACAGTGGGGGGACAGGAAAGGAGAGAGGAAGAAAGGAAGAGAGGGAGGAAGGGAAGAAGGGAGGGAGGGATGGAGGAAGGGAGGGAGGGAAGGAGGAAAAAGTTTAAGCACAGAGTTCGGATTGAACCCACTGGGATGAACACCCACATAAACCCGGGTCATAATGGTTACAGCACAATAGTCATAGCAGCCCAACAGTGAAAACAACCCAGTGCCATCATCTGACAAAGGCATAAACAAGAATCCCAGTACTGAAAGAGGTCTTGACACAGTCTACACCATGGAGAGACTTGGAAACACACTATGGAAAAGAACTGATGATTACATGACCATTTGTGTAAACTGTCCAGAGCAAGCAAGTACATAGAGACAGAAAAGAGGTCTGTGATACTAGGGCTTGGGTTAGTGTCATGGGAATGAGTGCAGTTTCCATTTAGAATAATAAAGATCATCCAGTGCTAATGGGTACACCACTCTGCAAAGAGTCTGCAAATCATAAGTAACACTTCAAATGGCAAATTGTATAGTATAGCTCAGTAAAAATTTTAGGCGAGGTGCTATTTTCTCATCCCTAAGCCCTTGGGTTTCTTTGTTCAGTTACCATTGAATTCTAGCATTATGTGTTCAGATACTGTGGACAAAATCATTCTTCAGACTGAATTAAAATGTCTCGTAACTCGTTTATAACCAGTTCTGCTACTTGTTTGCGGCTTTTGAAACTCGGAGCACTTAACATGTGTGCGACTGAACGGAATGCTTTAGAATCTGCAGAGCGGCCTCATCTCCCAGCGAAGGTGCAGAGGTCTCTCAGAGTCCAGCGCTGCAGCCTGTGAATGGAAGATCTGGGAACTGAGCCCAAGCCACACTGGCTCCCAGAAGCCTGCTCACCCCTCTGTCACATGCTCTTTCTGAATGCAACTTTGCTGTATTCAATTACCGCTCCTTTGAGAAGAGTATTGGGTCATTGTGCCGCTCGGATCCAGGCCATACAGTTAAAAGACCATTTTCCAGAAACATTTCCTTCTGCACATTTTTATTTCACTTCAGTAGCTAAACTTGACAAGTCAACAAAGTGGGAGAACACAGAGAAAAGCCAGATTGGGGTCTGGTGGGGCCAGGGAGACAGCTCAGAGGATGGGGGTGTTTGTGAGCAGGCCTGACTATCCAAGTTCAAGCCCCGCCCATCCCTAGATCCCACAAGATGACAGGACAGAGCCCACTCCAGAGAAATGTCCTTGACCAACACATGTGCACTGTGGTGGGTGCATGCGCTAACACATACAAACAGAGAGAGAGAGAGAGAGAGAGAGAGAGAGAGAGAGAGAGAGAGAGAGAGAGAGAGAGAGAGAAAATATCAAATAATATAACTTTTTGGAGTAATTTTAAAGAAAAAATCCAATTGTTCTGTCTAAAGGTATGAGTAAAAAGAAAGGGCACACAGCTGGGCAATGAATAAAGGTGGTTCTTATGGTTTAATTTGCTCTGTGGGTGTGTGTGTGTGTGTGTGTGTGTGTGTGTGTGTGTGTGTGTGTGTGAAAGAGAGAGAGAGAGATCTGTCTGTCTGTCTTTGTGAGCTTATCTACACCACATATGTGTAGGTGCCTGTAAAGGTCAGAAAAAGGCACCAGGTCCCATGGAACTGAATTTACAGAAGGTGGTTGTGAACCACTATGTGGGTGCTGGGACCCACACCTGGGTCCTTAGAATGCTCCTAACTGCTGAGCCAATGCTCCAGGCCTGGATAACAGGCTGATCAGGAAAAATCATGCCAGTTCACTGAAGTTAATCTACATCATAGTTCTACCACCATAAAATTGTTTTTTAAAACTACCTAAATAATTTAAAAATTCATCCAAAATAAGAAAGCATAATTTAAACAAGTACCTTTTTTAACTAAGGGAAATGAACAGGTCTCATTCTACCTAACAGTAAGCAATGTTACAAAGCTGTGTCAAAGTTGCTAGAAATGGGGCTGAGGAGACAGCACAGTTGGTTAACTGAGTAACTATGTAAACATGTGTAGCCATGAGGGCCTAAGCTGAGATTCCCAGAACCTATGTAAAAAATCAGACATGGTGACCCAAGTCTGTAACCCCAACACTGAGTGGGGGAAGAGGCAGAAAGATCATACATACATACATACATACACCAAACACAGATACACATACTAAGCACGAACATGCAAAAGTGATGCTAAAAGCAGGAGTAAAAAGTTGGATGCACAGTGATGGAATGAGTTTCAAGGGGCAAAAGCTTCAGTAACAAATACCTGACAAAAGCATCATTACGTCAGCCAGGAATGTGATGGAGTCACAAATGAGGAGCAGTTAGTGGGTAGAGCAAAGAGTGAACTCATATCCTCAAGAAACAAAACCTCAGAGTTTCAGTGTATTAAAAGCACTTTTTGTTGATTTTTTTTATTGTTTTTTTTTTTCAAGATAGGGTGTCACTATGTAGACCACACTGGCCTCAAATTAACCCTGCCTCCCAAGTATTGGGATTAAATATGCTCAACACCACACCTTGCTTAATGGCACTTTTTAAAAAATTAAGAACAAATGTCTGATGAGAGAAAATTTTTACCAGATATGCTACATGTCTGACAGTCTTCTTTGTCAGAAGCTCTTATAACTCAGTACAGAATCTGCCATCTCCCAATAGACAAAGGACACATTAATAAGTGGGTTTTAGAAACTAAATATAAACCTATAAAATTAAGGTCAATCTTTATACTAATGAAAAATAGAATTAAAAATAAGACCATCAATCTAGCTGTCAGAATGGACAAACATTTCTATAGTTTTTTCATTTGTAATTAAGTTTTTCAAAGTTTTAGGGTAACAAAGTTTAAGGGTAACAGTATTTCTATGTTATCTTGGATATTATTCCTTTAGAAGTTAAAAAAGGAAGAAGCAAACACCCAGATAAGGGGTTACTATGATACCTAAGGACACAGTCATTCAACTGCTGTCTGTCACTAGGAAGTTGTCTTACAGAACTGGCAGTGTGTTAGCCCCCAGCCCTCCATAGTAGGCTGCTGGGGTAGCTCCTGAGTATTTATCTAGATTGGGGAAAAATAATACTTGATGGATTATTTTCATCCTTGCTGCAGAAGGCCCTCCGAGGGCATGGAAAGATGCCTTATGTCTGCTTGTAATGCAGTTTCAGGGGATCCAATGCCGTCTTTTGACCTCCATTGTCACCACACACAGGTATGTACATACCACCCTTATACGTAGAGACACATAGGTAAATAGTAAAGTAAATCCTTTATTATTGGAAGATTTTTAAATAAGGTTTATTTTCTCTTTCATATGTATGAATGTTTTGCCTGCATGTGTGTCTATGTACCACATGTGTGCCTGATGTCCACATAGGTCAGAAGAAAGTTCTAGATCCCTTGAAGGTGGAGTGACAAATGACTCTGTCAGCCACCTTGAGGGTAATGGGAAAGGAACTCAAGTACTCTCTCTGGAAGAATGGCCAGTGCTCTTAACCACACTGTAAAATCTGTGATTCAGTCAGCTGCATTGCAGCAACATTAGTTTCTTAGCTTTTCAACTATGGCCTGGTTTTTGCAAGATGCTATCGTCACAGGAAGTTGGTGGAAAAGCAGATAAGAATTTCTCTGTGCTACCTTTGTACCCTTATTGTGAATATGAAATTACTACAAAAAGAATATTTAGACAGGGAATACACATGAAGCTTACCCTTAAACAAACCTTCCAAGTGGTACAATATTGTTGGAGATAATTTTTCAAATCATCCACAAAGTAGTGAGGTCTAAACAGATACTAATAGTGAAAAAAATGCTAGTGCAAGACAATGATGAACAATATTACATATAAGTCATGTGTTTTATTGTTCCCTTCAATGAATGTGTATGAACAATTACATCTAAAAGTAAGTATTGCTTTGGAAAGTATTTGGAGGAAAAGTGACTGACTCTGGTTTGAATTTGGGAAAAGATCCCCCTCCCAAGGCCAGTGGACTGTTCCATTTTCACCCAGGCTGGCACCAAAAAAGACAAAGAAAGGCTTGCTGGAGAGGAAACAGAGGACTTTCCAGGAAAGTGGGGCATTGCCATTCAAAGTGTGTCCAGCTCTGACACCACAGCAGGGACAAAAAAGCCTTTAGAACTGTTGGCAGGCGTGCACTTGGTGCATGAGCAAGACAGGCACGGTGCTGGTCGTCTCTCTGTCCTTCCTGCTACATCAAGGAGGCAAGGAGAGCCTGCCAGGCTCACATGGCCGGTCGCCAGTCCCTGAAATGGGGACAACAGAAACACAATCTGGATGCCAGTGTGAACAGGATGAATTCAGTGAGCATGGGGAAGGCAGGCAGAGCAGCTCCTGAGTGGCTGGCTACTCAGGGACATAGGTACTTAAGAACAATAAGGTCCTCACACCCATCTTGTAGACCCTTGTTCTTGTAGACCCTCTGCACTCCCAGCATGGTGCTAAGATTAGGAAAAGAGGTAAGTTGACCCTGATGACATTCTGGGGATGATGTCGTGTCAAATCCATAATAAAGAGTGATTTCAGTGACAATTGAAGGAAATGGGTGCAGAGGGAAGCCAGCTGAGCCTCCATCGTACAGCAAGATGGCGTATCTCTTCCCTGCCTCCACAGGCCTCTATAAGGTCAGGTCACCCACAGAGTGTAAGCTTTCTCCCACAGTCAAGCTGAACTCCTGAGATAAATCAGAGACTGGGATTTAATTTCAAATCTGAATTTCAGTCCCACTGACACTCACAGCATGGGACTTATACAGTGGTAACTCTGTGACACTCCTCAGGATTCTGGTAAAGTGATTATGATTATGATTATTCATTTATCATTTCCAATACTAACCAGACTCATGCTTAAAATTACAGTCCACAAGCACCTACTGTGTTCAAGTTAAGGAAAATCCCAGGGAGGCTAAAATGTGCACAAATGCAGACTAGAGGCTGGCTCTGGAGGAAATGGAATCCACCTAAGGTACAGCAGCCAACAGTGTGCCCAACCCATGCCTAGAGAGGCCCTGGGTAAAGTGGATACATTGTGTTAAGTATAATATGGACACAAGTTTCCAGATTCAAAAAAGAAAGAAAGAAATAGAGAGAGGGGAACAGAAGAAGGAAGAAAAAGAGAAGGGAGGTAGGGAGGGGGAAAAGAGGGGGGGGGAAGGTCAGCCTACAACAAAGGAGACACCTGCCATCAAGTCTGATGACCCGAAGTCAAACCCCAGAACCACGTACTGGAAAAGAGTGGACAAACAAGCCATCAGCTGTTGTCCTTGGAACTCAGTCCATGTGCTACGGCACATGCATGAGTACGCATGTGTGTGTCTGTGTGTGTGTGTCTGTGTGTATCTGTGTGTGTCTGTGTGTGTGTGTCTGTGTGTGTGTGTCTGTGTGTATCTGTGTGTGTGTCTGTGTGTATCTGTGTGTGTCTGTGTGTGTGTCTGTGTGTGTGTGTGTAATGTGTCTGTGTGTGTGTGTGTCTGTGTATCTGTGTGTGTGTCTGTGTATCTGTGTATGTGTGTCTGTGTATGTGTGTGTCTTTGGATTTTAAAGGGAACCAGTTAGAGTTTGTAGTGAGGTCATGAACATTTTTCTGTTTTCTGCCCAGCTTTCCCAAACACAGCATGTCTGAGAATCCCTAGAACTCAGTGGTTCAAGCTGCAGGAGACCAGATTAGGATATTATTAGCATGAGACATTTTTGACAGTGAAAAAGGCCCTTTCATAATCTTGGTTGTGATCTGCTGATCGTGAGGTCTGGCTGTGCCTAACTCAGACATGTCTCACCTCTTATGCAAACAGCAGAATTCTAACACTTCCTCCGAGGGTCAGGGCAGGCATGCCCACATATGCTCTGTTCATGCTTCGTGCAATGATTGATGAGTCTTTTTTTTTTTTGACATTATAGGGGTGACAGAGAAATTTGCCTTGAGCAGAAACTACACTTACACTTGACATTTGAAGCTTTGATTTTCTTTTCTAGGTTGGTGATAGGAGCCTCTTGTTATGCTAAGCAGCACTGAGCACAGCTCCCACGCGTCAGGCCAGCCACGTGACCCACTTCCCTGTGTTGCCAAGCTGTTTGGTAGTAGATGCCTGATAGTCGTCGGAATTCCCACTCTGCTCAGAACAAGGGATCCTCTCCTCCTCCTACATGTTCATGGAGGGCAAGTGGGAGTCTGGTACCATCCCTAGTAGAGATTAGTCAGGGCCATAGCCACTGCCTCTGCTAGTAGAGTATTACAGAAAGTCATCTAAAACAGGCTGACTAAGGCCTCATCACATAGTATATAATGCCCAGTTTCAAACTGAAAATTCCTTAATGTATGAAGAACTGAAAATCTCAAAACACAGTGAAAAAAAGGAAAAACTAGCTGTCTCTACTCAGTTGACTTAGTGAGGCTGCCTAGGAAATGTACCTCTGGGCTTGCCTGAGGTGGTGTCTTTATTAGATTAATTGAGGTCTCAGCCAGAATGTGGGCAGCACCTTCACATAGGCTGAGGTCCTGGACTGAATAAGAGTGAAGAGTGGTGAGGAGCAGTCACCTCTCTGCCTTGGAGCAGAAGCTATTACTCCATTGTAAATTACAAGGCTCTAGGTTTGATCCCCAGCACTGAAAAAGAGAAGTATAGGGAAGGAGGATTTTAAAGAAACCACAATAAAACATGAAAAAAGAACTTTATTTTTTACTCCACAAAGACTTGTTCTTAAAAAAAAAAAAAAGTGAAAAGACAAACTATAGAGTAGGAAATTTTTAAAATCATATCTCAAAAAAAGGAAAAGTATCCACAATATATTTTTATAATTCTCAAAACAACACAATCCCAAGGAAACAGACAAGAAGACAAAGACATTTTGCTGAAGAAGACACACAAATGTCCACTGAAGCCTGGCTAGATGGGTGACATCATTAGTACAGGAATGCAATGTGAACCTGTGGCTTGATAGTGCCCCAAGCAGAGTAGCCAAAAGAAAGCACAGTGTCAGCACTAGCAGTTTCCAGGGAAGAGAGGGTGCATCAGTCCCGCCTGGCCAGTGAGCAACCACTGGAAAAGAGTTTAGGAGTTTTGTTTAAAAAGAAAACTAAACATTCCTCAATAATGAGTTTTCTAAGCTTTATCACAGAGAAATGATTAGATCCATATGGAAGCTTATACATAACTTTTGTGGCAGATTTATTCATAATAAATAGACCCAAGTGGAAACAACTCAGATGTCTTTCAATTTACTTTATACTATAAAATACTACTCAGTATATCACTTACGTGCACAACAGCCCTGGGACACCTCAGAGAATCAGGCTGGGAAAAGTCAATACAAAGTGACACATTGCATGATTCCACACATGTAACACTCTTAAAAGGACAAAATTATAAAAACACAAGATTAGTGTTTTCCAGGTGTTAAACGAGGAAAGAGGTAAGGGAATTTGTAGTGGGTTGAAAGAAAATGTCCCCAAAGGGAGTGACATTCATAGGAGGTGTGGCTTTGTTGGAGTAGGGGTAGCCTTGTTGGAGGAAATGTGTCATTAAGGGGGTGGGCTTTGAGGTCTCCTATGCTCAAGCTACTCTAGTGTCACAGTTCACTTCCTGTTCCCTGCAGATCAGGAGGTAGAACTCTCAGCTCCTTCTCCATGTCTGCCTGCATGCTGCAATGGCCTGTCTTGATGGTAATGAACTAAACCTCTGAACTAGCCACCCAATTAAATGATTTCCTTTACAAGAGTTACTGTAGTCATGGTCTCTTCACAGAGTAGAAACCCTAAATTAGACAGAAGTAGAAGAGTTATACACAACCATGTAAGGGACCGTGTGCTGACAGAGCGTGCTCTCTTGACCATTAGTATCAACATTGCTTGCAATGCTGTAGGGACATAGCAGGGGACACTAGGTAAAGACCACAGGGATATCTGAATCAATCAAATTTTTACACTGATGTGTAAATTCACATTTATTTCACAATCAATAAAAAGCTATATATGTTGTAATTTCAGTCATATGATGTCCTAGTCAGCCTGTTGTCACAGCCTGGGACCATATGAGAGAAAAGCTCCCAGTGGGAAATGAGCTAGTTCAGGCTGGTCTCTGTGCATGTCAGCAAGGTTATGTGCTTGCTGTAGACGGATCCAGCTCACTGTGAGCTCCACCATGTACTCCTCGGGCAGGTGGTTCTGGGCTATATATAAAAGCTACAAACATGAGCCAGCAAGAATTCCTCCATGGCTCCTGCCTCTCCCATTCCTGCCTTGAGGTCCCCAACTTCCATCAGTGAAGGGCTATAAACAGGGAGCTGTGAGATAAAATAAACTCTTTCCTCCATAAGTTGCTGTTGGTCACAGAAACGGAAATGAGCCTAGAAAACATTGGACATGCTTAAGGACAAACAGATCATGCTCTCATTTGCCTAAAATATACAAAATCCTGCTCTTCCTGTAAAGGCCTGAGAAAAACTATGACAAGGC
The DNA here is from genome assembly GCA_004025045.1 of Sigmodon hispidus. Lineage (NCBI taxonomy): Eukaryota > Metazoa > Chordata > Mammalia > Rodentia > Cricetidae > Sigmodon > Sigmodon hispidus. Next base: position 49,332 of record PVIH01002564.1, read on the forward strand.
ATGGTGCCAACGTTCATCCTACTCTACAGAAGTTAAAAAGAAAAAATAAAATTTTAATCATGGAGAATTAATTTTTTTAATGACTGATGCCTGTTGATGTAAGCAGTATGCTTACTCACATACCAATTATGAGCAATTTGGCAACATCCCAGTGTACATGATCTTTGGTATTCTTTAGTGTTCCTCAGAAGTCATACTTCTGGAAATGCATGCCACAGAAATTCCCAGACAAGTTTATTTTGACATACACACAGGTTGTTTTTCCTGAAATAACTTAAAGAGATACTCAAAAGTAATCAGAATGCATCAACAAATCTTAGAAAGATGAGTGGCTTGCAGACTGACATTGGAAAATGACCACGATGTATTGTTAGTTTAAAAAGAAGCAAATAGCAGAAGAGTGTGTATAGTGTGCTCTTACTTTGTTTATGTCAAATGATAGCCCTTTAAGAGAAGAAATACAGAGAAGTGATTTTTAAAAGAGTTATTTCTACTACTAAACAACCCTTCTACAGTCAAACTAGTGTTGCTTAGCAGAAATTTGTGGTGGCCATAGTGCATCCATGGGCATTAGCTGTGACCTACTATGCTTTCATTATCTGTAGCTAAGCCTAACCTGGCTTGAGAAGCTTTAGATTTTATTTTTTATGTTTCATGTATTTTAGAAAAAAGAGAAGTTTTATTACTGTATGAGTTTTTTTGTTTTCTATTATGAATGATTTGCTTTTTTATATAATGTTTGATATTGACTTTCAAAAAACAATAAATAAAAAAGAGTATTTCTACAGTTATCTTGTAGATTTATGATGGGCTGTCATGCCCTGTGTAATTCATCTCTGTATGTTCAAGATATCTTGAAGCCAAAGTCACAGTTGTAATCAGAAATAAGAGTGAGCAAGTAATTGATCATGATACAGGACCCACTAACCTCCCATGGGGACCTTGGCACAGTGCTTGGGACACAAGGCTTTCCTTCTTGAAAACAGGATATCTCTTATCTTGAGGAATTGTTGGGAATACCACAAAGGAATACCCACAAACCAGGCTGGTTTTCAGTTCTCAATCAAGCTTTTCTACCACTCTGCCCAGGCTAGTCCTGTCATTTAGACTGGACAATCTAGTTGACCTTCAAAGGAATGAAGAAGAACTTGATGTTCAAGTCAAGGCTTAGGACACAGGGATGAGTGTGGGTTTCATAAAAACACCCTCAAAAGAATAAGACACAATGGCTATAAGATTCCCCTGTGGAAGGAAGTGCCAGCCAAGGGCAAACAGGAAGAGTAAGTGCCAATCCCCTTCTGGCCCTTCACTTTCTCCGTGGCCAGGTGAGAAGGGCAAAGCTATGGAAGGCAGTCTGCAGAGTGCTGTCAGAAGTCTGCTGTGGTGTGCTATGGTCCAATAGCACCTGCCCCCTACCCCCCGCCCCCTGCCCCAGGAGAGCTGCCTAAGTGAGTCCCTCACTCAAAGAGCTTACTGTGTCCCTTACAGGAAATGGCTCCCGGAAGACTGCGGAAGGCAAGCAAATGTTTGAGGACAGGAATTCCTCAAACTTTAGGACAAATGACATGACATGGCATCTGAGGACTACGGGGCAAGGCCTGCCAGGCATTATCAGATTCTGTCTGGTGGGCAGCCCAGAGAACAGAACAGGGCAGAGGATCCTCAGGGATGGGTGAGCAGCAGCAACCAGGCAGTTAGAGCCATAATGGAGAGCCCTGTGGTTACAGACAGAATCTCAATACGCTATCGGTGATCGTGCACCATCTAACACGGTATATGGTGGGAAAGACAGGGCCACTGTAAACAGTAGCCAGGGACAGAAAACAGCAAGCCCTGTCCCTGCCCTCTCCCCCAGAGCTCCACCCCTGCAGGGTTCTGAATGAAGGCAGCTGGGTAGGAAGCTAAACCTGACTATTTCACCAACTGAGATTTTTTTTTTTCCTTGCTTTAGAAGAAGCCTCGATGCAGGAAGAATCCAGAACTGTGATGTCACATGGAAGTGAACCTTTCTGAGCATTGAACTGAGCCAGGACAGAATGAGCTAGCTGTGGTGCATAGCTGTTTGTTAATGTGACACAAGAGAGAATCACTTGGGAAGAGGGGACAAAACTGAAAACAACACCTTCATCAGATAAGTCTGTGGGGCATTTTCTTGATGAATGACTCATGTGAAAGAACCCAGCCCACAGTGGGTGATGCCCTGGGCATGTGGTCCTGTGGTGTGTAAGTAAATAAACTGAGTAAGCCAGGGAGAGCAAACAAGTCTTAAAAAATCAAAATAATTCCTTTAAAAGAGCTTGATTCAGTGGCACATATATGCAATCCCAGCATTCCCAGTGGGAAATGGGAGGTGGAGACCTGACAACCTCTGGAAGCTCACAAGCCATGTAGCCTGTAGTACTAAGTTCAGCAAAATCGGTAAGAGAGAGCCTGCACAAAGGGGAAGGAAGAACCTACTCCTGAAAGTTGTCCTCTGACATCCATGCAAAGTAATGTAATGCACGCTTACACTCTTTTAAAAAAGAAGTAAAGAAAAAAAGAGTGGCCCAGCACTTTCCATGCCTCAGCAGGGAGAGGACTGACATGGTTCCCGCCCAGACCTCTTCGTCTGATGGGGAGTAAGGGATACTATCAACCATGAGCCTCTGGCACAGGCTGCCCATAAAGTACCATTCCTTGAGGCTGGAGTGGGCAGAACTCAACCAAATGCTACCTGTGTCTCAACCAGGAGCCCTGGTGCCAGATGGTCAGAGATCATTATGGTGAGGCAGTACAGCATGGGGAAGTGAAGAGAAAGAAAGGCAGAATGGTTCATGGGCTGTGGAGAGAGGTGGATCTGAAGAGGTGAGGGTAGGAAGAAACAGCATGTGAGTGACCTGCTAGGCATGGGAGTCCAAGGTGATGTCTGGGCCTGGGCTATCTATTGTCTAGAGCCAGGTCTTGGTTCAAGGCCTTGAAGCCACTATGTTGATATCTGTGATTCTTTTCCACACTGAGGGCTGTGAGGCCTGTAGTCTGGGCCACCACCTGGGGCCATGTTGGTATCTGAAGGTCATGCTGCCACGGAGTCATGCCAGTCTGAGTGGCCTGCACTGCCACCAAGGGCCACAGTGACATCTAAGCCCTGGGCTGCTGCTGAGGACCATGTGTGTGTCAGTGGTCCTCCCACAGCCCCAGCTGTATTGATGTCTGCGGCCTAAGGTGCCAGCAAAGACCCAGGTTCTAGGCTGCAAACAGTGGCTAGGAGGGTGTCTGAGGGCTGTGCTGCCACTGAGTCCATGGTGATCTGGTGGCGTGCCCTATCATTTGGGGTTATGGTGTCATCTGGGCCAGGGCTGCTGCTTGGGGCCATGTCTGGGTTCATGGCCCTGCAGCAGCTGGAGTCTAGGGTGATGTCCATGGTTCCTGTTACCATTGAGGACTATGCAGATGCCCAGGGTGTCTGCTCAGCCACCTGAGACCATGTTGGTGTTTGAGTGCCATGCTCCTACCAGGGCATACTAGATCTAGGTGGGATGTGCTGCCTCTGGGGCCATGGTGGTGTCTATCCTGAGCTGCTGCTACAGGCCATATCTGAGTCTTTGGTCCTGCTACAGCTGGGATCTGTAATGCTGTCCCTGGTCTTAGCATCATTGGAACCATGCTGTGCTGATCCATCCCTGACCTTCACTGGCTCTGGGATAGCTGGCCCTGACCCTCCATGGATACTGTAGCAGGAGAGTTGGCCTGGCCCCTCAGGAGAGAGATGGCACCCCTCACTATAGGAAGATGGCCTCACCCCTCACCACAGGCATGCACCTCATCTGGGCAGCACACTAGACCTGACCCTGTTGTTTGGGGAGAAGGTGAGCCATCCCTGAGGGCATGAGAATGGAAAAGCTGGACACCTCCTAATTCTCTACATGCCCCCTACAGCAATCAGGAATGAAGGCCCTGCACCTCTCCTAGGCAAAACACTTGAGCTGGCCCTGGTGGTGTGAGTGGGAGAGCCAGATCTGAGGACCTAAAAATAGAACAGGCCCCATCCTTTGCTATAGGCTGTTTGGGTGGGCTAACTAGGCAGACTAGAGAGCTTGCCAGGGTAATGAAGATGAGGGAAAGCTGGTGGCCAGACCAGCTACCAGCCAGGCCTCAAGCAGGACTATGATTGACCCACCCCAACATCTACCTCATCTATGAACTGTTGGAGCATGTGAAGGGGTTAAAGCTACAGATCCAAAACAGCATGATCTCCATGACACAGGACAACAGGATAGCCAAGAGGATCTCCAGTGAGAGCCCACACCAGTGGTGCAGCAGAAACCAGAGGCCTCGAGCCAGACTATGGCAATGATCTCTTGCAAGTAAAGATGGCTGGACTAAAGGGTAAGCTGTGTGACTCAATGGGCCACACCACAGCTCCCACAGGAGATTCGTCTTCCTCCTTTTTTTTTCTTTTGCTTTTTTTCTTGTTGGTTTTAGGGTTTTCTTTTAAATTTTGTTTTGTTTAAAGGGAGGTTGCAAGGGCAGAGGGCAGATGCAAGAGGACAGGAAGATAAATGGGATGATAATGCATGATGTGAAATCCACAGAGAATCAATAAAAGTTAAAAAAAAATAAATAAGTACTCAAAGTACTCACAAGTCATGGTTTACTCAGACACCAAGAAAAATAAAACAGCAGGCGCTAACAAACCTGTGAGTTACACTCTTGATTAACCTGTGAGAAAGCTCACAGGTCCAGGGGTTTCAAGATAGATCTGGATGCTGACATGCAGAAAGCAACCCCCAATTCTGTGTTCATCCACAAGGAGAAAAGGAAAGGCTTTGAAGAAGCTGCCTGGGGGATAAATCTGGCTTCAGTGGACTCTTCAAAGTGGAAGGAATCAAAGTTTGCTAATGGAGCATGAGACAAACCATGTGTCAGGAAAAGATTGGATGTACACAGAAGCATGGAGGGAGTTCATTAAGTGGTCCAATGTGTCCATTGTCCAGGGTACCACAGGAGCAAACAGGCTGAAAAGGAGGCAGATGATAGTGAACACGCAGAAGCACGGGAATATTGGTGTGTGTATGTTTGTGTCTGTATGTGCTTGTGTCTGTGTGTGCTTATGTGAGAATATGCATGTGTGTGCATGTGTCCTTGTGAGGTATACACAGAGAGGTAAACAAATGAGGCTGAGAACCTCCTTGAGCTTCAGGGATTAGACCAGTTAACAGGAGAATCAGCCTGGAAGAGAAGACCAGGAAAAGCTAATAGATATGAAGCTGGCAGTTTCTAAGCCCAAGAAAATAGCTTGTGATTGCTGTAGAATGAATCCTCACAAAGTCCAGGGCTGAAAGTCTTGGTTCCCAGCCTGTCATGTTGAGAAGTGGTGAGACCGTTAAAAGTGTGGGCAAGGTAGGACATCTGCAGATCCCTGAGATGCGTCCTTGAAGGGGACTTACAGAGCCCAGTTGTTTGATTCCCTAGCCTTTAGGCCAATGGCTCTGCTCTACCTCCAATTCCCACCTTAATGAGCTGCCCTATCGTAGACACAAAGGAAGTCAAAGCTTTTTGCTTTACATGTTGATCACCTGAAACTTTTGTTACAGTGACAAAGGGCTGGCTAGGATTATCCCAAAGATTACTCCACTGTGAAGTCTTGAAGATGTGTGTACAGGTTCTACCTCAATTAAAGGAACAATGAAGGCCTACATTAAGATAATTGAAGTCAGTGAAAAGAAGAAAATAGACAAATAGACGGCAAGGACAAATTTGAACAATGCAATGGTCTTACAAGATTAAGTTCACAAAGCTAAAGATGCTCCAAGAACTGCTTGCTATTCAGCTCCTGGCTTTTGTCTGTTTTCACACTCACAAGGTGGAGTGTTACTTTCTTAGCAGCTGTATAATGGGCAGATCTCTGGGAACTCTCCATAGGGCAGGGCCTAACACTCACTCCCTCACTGCATATTAGTGACTTTTTTCCTTTCTCTTGAAATCTGACCAAGTTAGCAGACTCTTTGTTGGCTGCAGGGGTGACAAGTTGTAGAAATATTTTAGTTGTTTATTATATATCAGAAATTTCACAAGCCTATTTATTATTTTTGAGGTTTTTGAGACAGAATCTCACACTATTGCCCAGGCTATCCTGCAACTAACCTGAGGGGTGTGTACTACCACAGAGTCAGGTATTCACAGCCCTGGGCCACGAGATGACACCTGTGGGTCAGAGATGAGACAGTGACTTGTGTCTTCTCAGAGGGTCCAGAGTGGACACGTGGGGACATTCCAGGCCTCCTGGTCGATTTGGGGCCACTCTGGAGTTTGACCCCCTCTGAGTGAGCTCCCTGTGAGGTCAGCAGAACTAGCACCTGGATCTCATTTTACAGAAATAGTTACACTGAATAGTTCAAGTCCACAGCCATGGTTCAGAACCAGGCTCTAAATCCCTGTCTTGTGACTGTGGGGTGGGAGCCGCACTCCTCTTCATCGACCGGGGCCTCTGCTAGGTTGTCCCTCATTTGTTAATCTGAAACCATGGCCTTTATCTCTATAAATCCCCTTCTGAGCCTCCGTCTCCAATATAAAACACACATCCCATCTGCCCTCGTAAGTACCTCAAGTGTGCAGCTCTGCGACTCCAATTACCTCATGTGGCTGCACCCCTGCACACACCACTTTAATTATTTAACGGATTTAAAGTAAAAACCATGCAAAATATGGTCTTCAGAGGTTTTCATTTTTCCTTTTCACAAAACAAATGGAAATAGCTGTTTTGTAATCTTCATAAAGCCAAACTCCCCCGCCCATCTGTCTCCTCTGTCCCGCTCTGCCCCTTGGCCCTGTCTGCTTTGTCCCTTCTGGATAGTGTTGTCAGGATTTGTGCACTGTGAGAAGAGCCTGCAAGAAGCACCCTAACAGGCAGAAATGTTTGTTTGTTAAGGCCTCTAATCCACTGCACATTGGCTGTACGTCTGTGTGCCTAACTCAGACAGAGTGTGAAATACACACCAGAAAATTGTGTGGTGATGACTACTTACCTCACAGTAGCCAGAGAGTAGAGACAGGAAGGGGCTAGGAACTGAGTGCACAGTGTGACACGCTTTCATGCACAGCTCTAAAGGCTGGCTTCCTACTACCTCCCAACAACGGCATGGCACTGCAAGGTCATCAAGAAACGACACCTGTTTGGGGTATGATAATCCAAAACCTGTGAAGTTTTCCCATTTCCCATAGAAGAAAGCCTGTGCCTTATAGGTTAATAAGCTTAAACCTTTATGCAGTGATTCCAGTGTGTGACATGCCTCACTAACATCTACCACAAGTCCCTTCTTTTTTTATTTCTTTATGAAAATTGCAAAATCTACAAACTCACTTTCATAGTCTTTCCTAAGACTATAAATGATTTAAGCAAATGCTTTAACAATCCTTATATAAAGAACAGAAGCAATTAGACATCTCTTCCTATCTTAGCCAAATTTTAATGCTAGGAACAATGTAACAATTTTTATGTGTGTGAAACAAAAAGCATAAAAACAGGACACCATTTCAATAACATCATTAAGCCTCATAGCCAGTCATGTACCATCTGCTTCTAACCTTATTGAGAAAAATACCCCTGCATTTATTTAAGCTTAACCACTACTGGTCACATATACTCCTACCCTAAAAGGAGAGATAGATAGATAGATAGATAGAGAGAGAGAGAGAGAGAGAGAGAGAGAGAGAGAGAGAGAGAGAGAAACTATCATGCTCCAAAAATAGTGAGTAACATTGACTGTGGAAATCAGTTTTAGCCACTTTTCTATTGCTGAGATATTACACAATTACCAATGCAATTTATAGAAGAAAGAGTTTATTTGGGGCTTATTGTTTCAGAAGGTCAGAGTCCATGACCATTAGAGAGGGAGCATGGCTTCAGGCAAGCATGGCATTAGAGAGATCACATCTTGAGAATGTGTGGGCTTTTGAAACCTTGAAGCCCATTCCCAGTGACAACCCCCTCCAACAAGGACTCACCTCCTAATCGTTTCCAAACAATTCTACCAACTGGGCACCAAGTGTTCAAGCAAATGAGCCTATGATCCATTCTTATTCAAACCACCACACTCAACATCAGAATTTTACAGCACAGAAGCAAACTGATTATACATGCACATTCTGCTCAAATTTAACAAAGTATAACAATTATATAATTATGTGTACCTCGTGTGAGCAATTTTAACTTTTTAACACTATGAAGCATGTTTACTAAGACCTTAACTGGAATCCAATCAACTCCTAGAGCCAACTGTCAAGCTATAAGAAATTCTCCACAATCAGAAACAAGTTAAACATTACATATGCTGCCAACAGGAAAATTCAGAATTGGGAAGTTCTATAGGACTGAGAATGATTTTTTTTCAATGAATAAAATATAAGGGAAAACAAACAAGGAAACTGACTGATTAAGGAATGAAGAGATATATCAATAAATGCAACTCTATCTGTATAGCCACCTGCTTAAAATGAATTTACAATTTGATAATCTTACCAGTGCTGCTGATGTAGCTCAGTGGTAGTACACTTGCTTAGCTTAAACAAGACCTCAAGTCTGGTTCTCCGTACTTTAAATAAAAAAAATAAAACAACACAACAAATACAAAACTCAAACAAAATAAATAAAAACAAATCTTACCAGAAAAATTCAGAGAATTTGAGCATCATGTGTGGAAATTTCCTTTGTGGTTAAAACCTTCCATCTTGGAAGGAAACCTCTTAAGACAAAGGATGTAAAAACGAAGTGAAACAATAGGGTAGTTAGAATAGGATGTTTAAAAAGAGGGAAAACAAGTTATCCTACAAGGAGGTTAAATAGTCCATTCTGCTGGGAAACTGGTTAAAATAGGAGGAAACAAGCATCTCAAAATAGCTCCAGGAAGTCCCTAAAACTGACCATATTCATTAGGCACCTCCCTCCTCAGAAGAATATAAGCAGTAAAGACCACCGAGAGTCATCCTCAAATAAGCCAAGTTACAAAGAAGCCCTTCAAACAAGTTCAGTCTCTTGGAAGAAGTAGAGACCACCTGAGCTGCCTGAGAGAGGCTCAGAACAACTTAGTTATCTGGAAAGGACACTCACTCTCCAACCAGTTGAGCAGCCTACAGCCCGTGCCGTGTGCTCCAGGTTTCCAGGTTTATAAGCTGTTACCCACACTTAGGTAACTTGTGGTAATGTGGCTATCTTTGAATGATTTCTGGTCCTGTAAATAACCTCATCTATATTACTGTAAGTAGCCCTAATAAAATTTATTAGTTCACCAAGCTGGACCTTTGTGCTACCTATACTTGGTCTGTAGCCATGTAGACTAAGGAATATGTCACATCTGTGTACTTCTTAAACATCTGGCCTCAGCATCCATCTATATCAAAATTGAAGGACTGCAAAGAGATTTTGTGTGTTAAATTATCTGTTTACTATGCCAAGTTAAAATGAAGATTTATATTATTAAAAGATATGAACTCATTGAAAATAACAGTAAACTGATTTTATACTAGGCTGGGTAATATCTATGCAATAAATGAACATCTTTTTAAAAAGTGGGTTGACTTGGTTGCATTTGATATAATGCAGACCCTTGAAAAGAATGATTCTCTCTCAGCCTAACCACACTAGACAAGCCTCCTTACCCCCATCTTGGGACAGGCCCACTTCCTGCATGTTGGGCCCACTTCAGGTAGTTGGCTACCTTCAAAAGGGTCAACCCCTATCTGAATATAGCTGCCTGCTCCTGAATTAGACCCACTCATCTAGGAGCAGTCCCAAGGCTGGGCTGGCCTTCTTCCATTTGATCAGCTTGCTTTCTAATGGAAAAGGGTAAATTTGTGATATTTTAGAGTTTCCCACTTTGGTCAAATATGAAGACCTCCAGTCTAGTTCAGAGTACCTAAAAAGGCAGCCAGCCCAATGCACACCCTTTGTCTCTGCGGGGCTGATATTGGGGAAGGGGGAGCCTCAAGGGTGGGGCTGCAGTTCTCACTGTCATCCAACAACAGTGGTACTAAGCCTCTTGCCTATATGAGCCCTTATTCTGGAGGTATCAATAATCATTTCACAGGTCAAGAAATCCAGGCACAGAGACATCAGCCCCTTACTCAAAACTTTATACCAAGTTACACGGCAGAGTTTCTTGCTTGAAGCCTCCCGAGCATTCCTCCCAGCCGCTGTCATAACATAGGTAGTAAGAGGTGATCAGAGTGTCAGCCTCATGGGAAATCTACCTCCAACTACAATCTCATCCAAAAAGAAAAAAAAATCCTTAAACATCATTTATGTGCTGGAGATATGGCTGAGTGAGTAGGTATGCTCACTCTGCAGGCACTCAAGCCTGTATTCAAATCTCTAGGACCCACACAGAAAAGCCAGGCATGGCTTCATGTGTATGTAACCCCAGCATTTCAGGGACAAATAAAGGTGGGTCCTGGCACCTCCCTGGTCAGCCAGCCTAGCTGAAATAATGAGCTAGGTCTTCAGTGAGAGACCCTGTATCGAGGCACTAACATGGACAGTAGCAGAGGACCATACCAACATGTACTACTTGCATGTGTTCTTTCTACGTGCATGTGAGAACACACACACTTATGACATACATGTAGATGAAGATACTTAGAAACTTGTACTGATTTTGACTAAAATACAGTGCCTATGACTCAGTCATTCTATTTCTAGAACTATATCTTGGAGAAGTTAGAGACATATACATATTTGTTCACAAGGTACACACTGGGACATATTAATCCTAGTGAAAAGCACCTTCATGTGATAAAAGACATTACAAATGGAGCTGTTATATACCTATTTTCTGTGGAGGTGTCTGGAATGCTCACCTATGCTTCCCCATTTGATCTGTATGTGAAAGACTGCAGTATCATCCTTGCAAAAAGGCTGTAACATGCTTGAATGACTTGAGAGCAGGTGATACATTGTAGGGAGAAAAATACACATTACAAAACTATCTGTAACTGAATGGGGTTAAAACATGGAATTAATGTTTGTGATCTGAAGAATTTTTCAAATTCTTTACATAATAATCATCTATTACTTTTTTACAAACCTGCCTAAAAATAATACACAGTCAGAGTGTTGGTCCATGTCTGCAGACTGTGTGATCACACAGTGTCAGGCCTCCTCAGGAGGCGGAGGCACCTATAAACAAATAGGAGAGTGAGAAGAGCTGGTGCCATGGCCAGCGAGCCAATGACCCCTGGAGCTGGTGAGGAAAACCCTGAGCAAAGTGAGGAGATCAGAGCCCCACCCACTGCTCTAAAGCTCTCTCACTGCTGTGGGTCAACAGGGAAGGCTTCAGTCACTCTGGCCAGCACAGTTACAAAGGTACACTCATAATAAGACCAAAGGTCTTCGTCCAGCTTCCACTGTCTGGCTCTTGTGGATGTCCTGACTATTTTCCATGGTTCCATAGACCTTCCCTGGAGAATGGCCATTTTCCCTCACTTTCCCTTGCACTGAGGCATTTCCCCCGCTGCTGAGCACATTGCAGTTTTCCTTCCCCATCCTCCCAAAATATCTGTTCACCTTCCCAGGCCAAAAGATGGTGGCGAGCTGACTGGTGAGTGGTTAGTCCACCTGCTAAGAGTTTAGTTAACTGCCAGAAAGAGCAGCCATAATATAGACCACTAATTTAGCAGTAATGTACTGTTCACAGACATTGCATCCCATTTAATCCTGTTGATTGTTATGGGAAGATAGCAGTGCCTTTTCCTTGTAAAGAAGATCTAAAAGACCCAAGATTTGATTAAGTTAAACAACTCTTCCACAATCAGCAAATGGTAGGAAGTTAGTTCAAAGCCAGGCTGGTCTGTGTCACTCACAATACTTCCACACCCATGACTTGCTCACATCAGGGAGGGAGGCTGAGCAGGTGGGGTCATCCAGGCCCTAACAGGTGAGGAAGCTGAGTCTGCTTTCTGGGAAATGGGGGTAGTGGTCTGAGAATGCAGGCCTCCTAGATTCTCCCAGATGTTCCTTGTCATGGCTGCCAGAGTCTGCATTCAGGCCAGCCCAATGTGCTGGATCCTCTATGCTCTCAGGTACCTTTCTGAAGTCAGTGCCAAGGAGATACCCTGATGAAAAAGACACTCAGTGGATGGAGGTAGCTTCTGTTGCCCAGTAGATGGCATGTCAGACATGGTCTTCATAGATTCAGAGAGTTCTTATGAAAAGCAGCCACCAGAAGTCAGGCCTAAACAGATCAGAAGGATAATTTTGAGGAGAAATCAGCAATATTGGTTTTTGACAAAAATCACATAAAAGCAAAACCCACTGAGCTTCTGAGGATGATGAATGAGTTTCTTTATTGCCTCTGTTGTTTGGAACCAGAGCTATTTGGAGAGGATTCCTGCATGTTGTGTGTGCAGACAGTGAGCAGGACCTGTAAAGGTATCTCAGCAGCTCATCTCCCTCCCACCTACCCATCCCACGCTTCTGACCTGTACTGGTGTTGTGGACTCCAAGGCAGACAGACCTGGGATTCAGCTCCTCCCTCCACTCTGTACAAATGTGTTGGCTTCAGTGTTTCTCTTGTAAGTTGCAACTAATGTTTTAGGAAAGGCATATGGTAAGATCAGGTGTTTGTTCAGAAGAGCTTCAAGCCAGGTCATTTGCCTGGCTCCCCCTATTCCCAGACCAAGGTCTCAATTGCTATTCAGTTCAGTCTCTGAAGAACTCACTAAGGTTCTGTGTCCTGCCCAAGGCATAGTAGGGGGAAGATTCTCTTACCAAAAGCAGAGCTCCTGCTGGAGGAGCTGCATTGAGAAGCTCATTATAGGTCGTTTACATGCACACCATAGGTCTCCTTTTACATTACATTGTAGGTCTACTTTTATATATACTTGATAGTCGTTTTCTTTTACCTGTGACAGTCTTCTTGGAAGATGGCCTTTGGAAACTAAATTTTGATTTATTTTTGTACATGAAGGAGTGGCTGAATTAAAAAATTAAATTTTTTCCCACAGGTGATCTAGATGAAGAATAAGTAAAGTTGGTTCACATCTTTTTGGAGCAATTCACGCTTTAAATACATGGGTATTCAGCCATATTTTTAAATTTATTAAGTTTTTATTGTAAAAGGAATCACACTGTGACTGAGTTTAAACTAAGGCATTTGTATTCATGTAGGCATATATTCACATATGTGATCATGCATGTGTCCACATGCCTATGGAGTCCAGAGGTCCTCCTCTGACATTTTCCACCATTTTTGGAGAAAAGATCTTTCACTGAACCTCACACTTGTGACTCAGCTAGACTGCCTGGCTAGCAAGTGCCAGGAGCCTTCTTGCCTGTCTCTACATCTCTAGTGCTGGAATTACAAGCACAGGCCTCTGCACTGACATCTTAGTGTGGGTTCTGAATGGTATGATTTAGATCCCCATGTCTGTGCTACAAACACTGTCCTAGCAGCCATTCCCCCATCCTCTGTAAGAACTCTTTAAGAGCAATCATCACTAAATATTTGTAACAACTTTACTGACATAATTTCTTGCATTTACCCATTTAAAGCATTCAACACTTTTTGGTATATTTAAAATTGTATGACTATTTTAGAACATTTTCTTTTTCCTTTTTCCCCACAGTGAGAGGAATCATCCCCACATGCTCTATTACTTAGCTCATCTTCAGTCCTGCATTAGGTCATTTTTCATCACCTGCATCTTCTCCCAGTGCTTCGTTCATGTAGCTTAATGTTCATCCAGTGGTACCATGGACCAGCACCTTGTTCCTTTCTATAGCAAGCAGCATCCTACTGGGAGGCTGTACTATATCTCAGTTGATAGATTTTAGGATCTTTCCACTCTTTGGCTATTAAGGATAAGGCTGACCTGAACTCTCATAAGCACATGTGTTTTGGGCATGTCTCCAGTATATCCTAAGCAATGTGATTTATATAACTGAGTGGCTAGAGAGATGGCTCAGCCATTAAGAATACTTCCTGCTCCTGCAGAGGACTAGTGTTCACAAGCACTTCAGTTCCAGTAGATCGAACATCCTCTTCTGACCTCCACAGACACCTGCACTCAGGAGCAGAATTTACCAGCCTGCTGTTTCCAACTAACCTCTAAGTAGTGAGTTTCTACTCCAGCAGTCAATTTTCTCTGTCTTGCATCCATTGACACCTGATAAAGCATCCCCTCTGCTTATATTCAGTTTGATGTTAGTAACTCATGAATCATCCTTGGTGAAAACTGGCCGGTTATAAATGTGAGAGCCAATGTCCAGGTTCCCAGTTCTGTTATATCCATGTGTCTATAGGCCAGTACCACACTGTCTTGATTTACAGATTTGCATGTCTTCCTTTGTTCTTCCTTTTCCTGTTTTAGCTTCTATAGTGTCATACATAGTTAACTCCAGTTAGCACTGTGAAGTGTCTGAGGATAGGGAACTTCAGTTGAGAAACTGCCTCCTTTTGGAAAGGCTTGTGTGGCACTGTCTTGATTGATAATTGATGTAAGAGGGTCCAGTGCACTGTGGGTGGTACAACCCTAGGCACGTGGGCCAAGCAGGTGTAAGAAAGGTACTTGAATGTGAGCCAGCAAGCAAGCCAACAGGTTGCAGCTTTCTCCCATGGTTTCTGCTTCAACTCCTACCTCGGCTTCCCTTAGTGATGTATTGGAACCTGTAAGCCAAACGAACTCTTTCTTCCGTGGGTTCTGTGGGGTCAGTGTTTCATTGCAGCAGCAAAGAAGCAAAGTAGTGCTATCAGTGGGGAACCCTTGAATGTCAACCTTGAGAGAAACCAGTGAGCAAATCCTGCCAAACAGAAGCTTTCTGTATTTAGAAAACCATGTGAATCCACCCAGATGCTGGGGCTCATGAAACGAGGGTAAAGATATACAGGTACAGAAAGATCTCTAGACCCAATAACTCACTGCTGTCTGTGATACTGGAGTCCCTCAGAGGTCACTGCCCATCATTTCTACCTGGAGATACCCAAGGGAGGGGACCTTTGTAGAGAGACTTGCCCTAGTTATACGCTGTTGTGAAATATTAATTGAAGATGTGTTACATCCATTTATGCTGTAGTTTTTTGGGGTTTTTTTTGTTTTTTTAATGATACAATAGCATGTTACCTTTGTTTGATAAAATTAACCTGGGGTGAGGAGGCTGAATCAGCACCTAGCTGACAGGAAGTGGTAGGGTGGAGCCATGTGTAACTAGGATTCTTAAGAGGGGATTGAGCATAAGAATGCCTTGTTAAGGGGAGATCCAAACTATGAGAGAAAGTTACTTACTTGCTATTCAGCCTCTCTAAGCAAGCAACATTTCACCTCAACCTTGGAATCCTGAGTTCTATAGGGGGATAGAGATCTAGATAAAGTCCCCTTTAGTGCCTGGATAGAGCTTACACCTGAGGGAAAGGAACAAAATTCTACCTCACCCCATCCTACCCCCATGACTGAACCCATACTGATAGCTGCAGAATGGCAACTGTCAATTAGGACAGCAATTGCTTAAGGGACAGCCACCAAGTTTAATGAGAAACCACAACTTCACCTTAGGAACCATCATTGCCTAGATGCATTGGGTGGCCCTCTTTCTTTATTTAGGGATTCACATTTGTCCTGGGGCCTTGTATCCTTCTCAAAATAGCTGAGATATCTCTTGGTTGGGGAGGAACATGGGGAGCAGGGTACAAGGTATAAACCTGTGTAACTCAGGCTGGTCCTTGTAATCCTATGTAGCCCAGGCTGGTCTTTAACTCTCCATCCAGCTGTCTCTCAAGTGGTGAGATTTCAAGTGTGCATCATCATTCTTGGCCTTCTAAACATTCTTCAGCATTCCAAGTGTCAGTGCAAATACAGTCAGTCTTTCTGTCTGTCTCTCTGTCTCTCTCTCTCCCTCTTCTCTCCAACACCTGCCCACACAAAAGTTGCCAAGTTCATCTTCTTAGAAAACAGTCATCTCCCTCCCTTTCAAAGAATCAATTCTCTTTGGCTATAAAAAGTTCCTAGTAAATGAAAGGCCCTGGAATTGGACACCCAGCAGTAGGTGCCCATGGGCTGTCTTTACACACCTTCAAGAGAGTCCTAAGCTGTGAGGTCTCCCCCTGACCACGAATGGATTCCTGCTTGTTCCAAAGCCTAACTAATCTATTGTTCTGTGGCTTATCTACAGCCCTTGGCTGGATTAGTTGGCTGAAGCCGGCACACCACACATGCGCTGTACATATCCATCCCCGTAGATGGGTTTCCTTTGTTCCTGAAGGATGGTCTCTGTGAATAGTCCTGTAGCTAATACATTTCTTCTCTGTGGTGAGGCAGCAGCTGGGAGTGTTCAATAGCAGTTGCTGTTTTTTATTTAAGTGCTTCTGTTTTGCAGATAGAAAAAACAGACAAGAGAAAAACTTGCCTCTCAGAGAGCTGGAATACAGAATCAGGGCAGGGCTTTCCATGAACCAAGTTCATGGTTCTCAGAAAGGACTTTTACTTCTTAGCTTCCAGAAACATTTAGCTGCATGCTCTCTCTGCCCAGCCAGGGATTAAAGCTAGATAGTTCCTGAAGGCTGGCACCGAGGCAGCACTGTCACCTAGTGGCAATTGGCAGCTTGCTCCAGCTCTCCCCAACCATCTCAGAGCAAGATACTGGCAGACTTTTACACTCCCGGTCAGATGATGTTTGACATTTGAAACCAAAATCATGACAGTGGAATGTGGAGTACACATTCAGCACACCAGTCTGCCCCTTAGTGCATATCAAACCCAACCTGAGAGCTCTGTATTAAAGAAGCTTTCGTCCTTCAGGCATAGGATAAAACCATCAGGAATCTTAGCCCCAGTGCTCCACTTACAATGCCAGATACACGATTTTCTGCTGTGGTTTCCCCCTTCAAAATCACTATGGAATTGGTATCCATGCCCACTGTCCTCAACTAGAGTTTTCAATGGGACACACACAGTAACCGACCTGGTGTCTCCCTGACTGGTGTTCTCTCTCCCAATCATTTCCACTGAGCATTCTAGCTGTGTACCTCTCTACAGCAAATGCCTGGTAGAGGCTGGTAGTTTTTCTTTCTTTCTTCCTTCCTTCCTTTTCTTTCTTTCTTTCCCGTTTTCCTTCTTTCTCCCTTCCTTCCCTCCTTTCTTTCCTTCCTCTTCTTCTCTTTGTGTGTTTGTTAGCATCTAAAGCCATGCCCCCTGAGCTCTGATGTCAAGCCTCATTTAAAGCAAGGGTCTCATGTGCATCTTCATCTCTCTCTGTCTTTTCTTGGGAGCTCCCCCATTTTAGTCTCCTCTTTTTTTTCTTTTTGCTTTCTCTGCTATTATAATCATAACCTTTCTGTTAATCATAACCATATTCATTTGACAATAAAGCTCTTAGGAGTCTCCTACTATCTGCTGCTGCCTTCTGCCACATTCCTGCAATCCCACAGGCATCCATAGAAATCTGCTACCAGATAACCAGGTGTATGCAAACCATGACAAAATATGCACAAAATCCTAACAGTGTGTGTGCTTGGTTTGTGTATGTGTGTGTGTGTGTGTGTGTGTGTGTGTGTGTATGTGCATTTGCTATAGTTTTCAGACAGGGTTTCTCTGTGTAGCCCTGGATGTTCTGGATCTCATTTTGTAGACCAGGCTGGCCTCAAAGATTCACCTGCCCCTGCCTCCCAAGTGCTAGGATTAAAGGTGTGTCACCATAACCTGACCCTTTTCTTTCTTAAACAAAATACTTGGTTCTGAAGTATGGAAACCGGAGAGTGGGAACAGACCCCTTTTTGGCCCTTGTCCTGTCTGTGCCTGGGGAAGCCTCACCCCCTGCCCCCAAATCAGGCCTCCATAGCAACTCCTGTCAGTTTGGGAAAGACTATAGAGATGTTCACTGCCACAGCACCCATATCTGAGAAAGTGACAAGCAACTAATGGGCAGGACATTGAGGCAGCAGCCCTCCAGTGCTCAGTGCTCACACAGCCCCTCCCATATGGAAGAGCATCGTCCCAGGCTGTGCTCTCCTCTTTTTTAGATCACTTGCCCGGGAGCAAACACACATACACACACACACACAAACACACACACACACACACCAAAATTCCAAAGCAATCCTATGGAGAGGTTCATATGGTAAGGGACTAGAGCTGCTTGTATCAACTTAACAATGATATGTGGTCCTGCAGCCTCATTCAAGCCCTCAACTGACCAGAACCTCAGGGGACATCCTCACCACAGTCCCTAGCTAGAAGAAGCTGGCCAGTCCATTAGGTGCCACCCAGCACATTGGGATGGAGATGCTGCTGCTACAGCTCTGCTGCTAGAGCATCTATCAACAGTGACAGTTAGTATCATATGGCCACACAACACACAAGTAGGCTTTATTCACAGAAGGTTAAAGGTACCATGCTGGAGTTCTCCTGGGTTCTGAGACTGTGTGTGAACGTGGTATCCCGCATGTAGAAGGCACTCCACTTTTATTGCTGCATTACTGAATCTCTCCACCCTCACATTTTAAAACTCTTTCCCTTGGTAAGTAGATGTTCTCCCAGTGTTGTCAAGTGTCACACTGGAGGGAGGGATAGGTCTGATAGCTCAGTACAGTTACAAAGAGAGACCATGTTCTTCTGCCCAGGACATAAACTGGGTGATCAGGCCCATCTTGCCAGAACGCAGATCAAGGAGAGTTTTCACTGTCTCTATGCTATTTCAGGAACCTGACCATGTGGGATGGTCTAATCCAGCACTAACGATGTGAGGGGTTCAGGTAGGAAGATGCATTTTCTAATTCCTGCCCAGCAACTCCAAAGTACTTCATTTTGGTATCAAGAGTGAAATAACTGTTCCTGAGGCTAAGCTGCTGACTCATGTGAGCTTAACTTCCCTGAAAAAGACACACGTTGGGTCTACAGACTGATTAGAATGGTCTGATTGTAGAAAGTTGAAATGTTATATAGATCAAGAACCAAAATTACCTCAGGCTATCTTTAATATATGTAGTGGCCATTTATCACCCCTCTTTCTGACCTGACATTCATTCTTTTAACTAACAGACAAAAGCTTTGTACTGTATTCTTAGTAGAACAAAAGCTAAAATGTCATCAAATATCTGTGAAACCTGTAAAACCTGCCTGTCTGATGTCCTCATCAATGTATTTGGCATATTCATCTTAAAAAGAAACTGTTATTTATGTATTTGTGTGCACATATATTACAGAATACAGGTGGAGGTCACAGGACAACCTTCAGGGAGTCAGTTCTTGCCTTCTGCCTTGAAGCAAGACCTTCTCTACCCCAGGCTAGCTGGCCCTTGGGCTTCCAGGGATTCTTACACCTCTGCCTTTTGCCTCACAGCAGAAGTGCTGAGGTGACAGATGCACACCACCATCTCTAGCTCTTTAGGGCTCTAAGCCTTAAAGCCAACAAGCTTGCATGGCTAGTGCACTACTCACTGAGCCCACCCACCCCTGCCCCCCCAGCTCCTGCACTGATGTATAGCATTCTGCTCTATAGCTGGAAGTTCATGCAACTGCAAGGGTGGTGCCTGTCACTCAGAGCAGCTCAGATCCATTTACCTTTGTCCCACAGTGCTCTCTGGACCAAGAGCACACACTGACAGTACTGGAGCCTCACCATGGCCTTGTTGAGATCGCCAACTGGAAACTTTTTCTGTCACACACAGCTTCTGCAGCACAGCTGCAGGCATTTTGAGCTGAAGACCCCCATACTGTCATTCTGGAGCTTTGTGACAGTAACAAAAATCTTTTCCGGCTTCGGATTTGGCTGCTAAGTTCTTTCCCCTGTAGAAGACCTGGAATATTGTAGGTTTTCAGGCATATCTGGCAATTCCCCTAACAGAGGCCAGGCTTCAGTTGGAGACTGCACCTTCTTGGCTTCTTAACTGTAGGGTTACCTTTTCTAAAGCAGCCTTATGACAGCAGCCCTCTGGACTCCTGTTTCTTCTTAGTGTCCAGCATTTCAGTGTTTTTACCTGTGAGTCTATAACAAGTGACAATCTCTGGGAAGCTATAGGTAGGTATACAGAGGACCACTGTTAACAAAAATAAAGAGGTTAATAAGAACAAGCTTTGGATGAGAAAGGACTTAGAATGATAGTTTGTCCTACAAGTAAAGAGTATTCCAAAGTGGAAGTATAAATGAGGAAAATTTAGAGGTAAAGGTGTGTGGCAAGGAGGCTTGTGAAGCATGCCACTTAAGAACTAAATACATAGGATTAAGTTCCCCATAATTACAGCTTGTAAAAACTGTCTTAGGCCAAAATGTAACCCTGGTATCAAACTGAAACCCTATTCTCTGTTATAAGAAGCCTTTAAGGTTTCAAAAGGTAGCCACTAAAACATACTTTGTTTTAGTCCTTCACAAAATGAGCTATTTGAATCTGATAATCAGATTTTATTCAAGTGCTTCCTGCACCACAATATAAACACCTTATGTTAATTTGAATGATTTCTTATTGGGCTTGAGTCTCCCCTTACTAGAAGTCACCTGTTCTCACAGGTGGTAACTCCTCTTATGGAACTTTGCAGTGACCACAGACTCATTGACAGACAAGTATTTAAAACTCTTTGTAAAACTTGACCTTGTGCCTACTGGTTTTAATAGCCTGGATTGGCTGAAAAAAAAAAAAAAAAAAGTGAATGTCACCCTAAAACCAGCAGCTGGCAAAAGTGATTAAAGTTTCTGGCTTCCTTCATTGAAAACATTCTTCTAAATTTAAGATATATCCATTTTTTTAAGAAAGCATCTGGCTCCTGGTAACTATTGGGCACCCAAGAGAATGGAGAGATGATGGTATGACCACTACTGTGAGGGGAGCTTGAAAACAACTAAAAATTCAGAATTGATGAGTCTTGCCAGGGAACACAGAGGAGATGGTGAACTGGATGAGTGGAAGCTAAAACCATGTAATTTCACTTATTGGAAAATGACACAACACACTCCAGTCAGCCTTAGAGACATGGACACCTGCAGGCACTTCTTAACTACTTCCCAAGATGAGCTTTGGAGAGTGCTGTGGACTAGCATTTCCCCCCTGAATGCATAGCAATTCCAAGCAAGGGCATATCCATAAAAAAGGGGGTGTTCCTCTTCACTCTCAAATGAGATCCCCAAGTAATGGAACTCAAACCCTCCCAAGACCCTTCCTATTCACTTCCACTCTTATGAGTGTGTCACATAGTTGCATTCTATACTTGGAGCTTTTAAAAGCTGTCTCAAGGTATTTGAAATGTGCAGCATGGTGCTCAGAGGACAACTCCTTAGTGAGTGTCTTCACTCACTACACCGTCTCTCTAGCCCTATGACTGTTCTTAAATGAAAGGATAAACTGCTGAGCCCAGTGACTAGTAAAACTACAAGTGAGGAAACTATATCCTCATCAATGTTTTTGTTATTACTTTTGGCTCATCCAAACCGCTTTCTTGTCAGAATATTTAAAAATTTCACTATCCTCAACAATGAATTCTCAACCAAAAATAAAAATAATCAAGATCTAGATGGTCAGAGGCCTATTTTAAATCTTTCACAAGAAACTCTTGTTTTGAGGGAAGGGGACAGACACTTTAAATCCAAAATCCCTGTGGACAAAACAAAGTTTCCTCCTAGTAAGAAAAAAATTAACTGGGCCTAGGCACTTTACTGCGTTGCCATTGACGTAGGGAATATTGATATAACTTTCTAGAAATAATGACAGATCTGAATTTCTTGTCACACTGTGACTTGCCCTAGTGTGACCTGTTATGACAATCATCTACTCTCTAAATATGATAGGATACACCACAGTACAGGTCCCCACTCTGCCCACCAACACAAATCCAATTTGAAAAAGGAACTTAGCTCAAATTCCAGATGACATAAGAACTACCATCAGGGTCTGAATGCCCTGAGGCCATCTCTGGTTCCCTAACATCACTGAGGACACCCACAGACTTGGGTTGACTTTATATGCAAACTGAAAAGGAGCAATGACAACAACATCATGGTGAGATGCTGGAGCCAGGGGCACTCCCTACCCTGGGCTTCACCAGGTACAATAGGACAGGTTGAACTCACCAGAACAAAGGAAAACATTCCTTAAAAAGGCTTGTGTTGATTCTGCCTACAGCCTACACCTTCCTAACAAGTCCCCAGACCCTTGACGGGAACCTCCCCACAATCACAGAAGACTTCCATCAAGCAGGCCCAAGCCAGAATGGGTGAATGTCCTTCCTACTGGAACTATATCCCTCCCTGGATTCTGTCCCTTTGGACCCTTCACCAGGCCAATGCCACCCCTAGTTTTTCCCTGGCCCTGCAGCCGTTGGGTCCTGCTCCCAACCCCAGTGAACTTCCACCACTGAAGTGCAGACTACACCGGCAACAACCACCCCAACCAGTGGACAAGCAGCCCTTCCCCAGAATTTCATAGGCCTAGACACAGGCTACATCAGTTATAAAAAACGAAAGCCAAAAGCTCACATACAGTCCACACCAGCTCTACTGGAGGCCAGGCTGGTCCCAGGTATCCCAGAAGACTCAGGTTTCACTGGAGGACAGACAAGGTCAAGGGAGCAATGGCCTACAAAACTTCAGCTGAGACACCCTACTAGACCTGAAGACCCATCAGTCACCAGAACCCTTGACCATTTAGGCCAGAAGACCAGAGCAGAAACAGAAACCAAGAACCAAAATACCCATCTAACAAAGAAAAACACAGAAAGAGATCTATTCTAAGTATCTCATTGACTATTTTTAACTTTTTAGTGTGCATTTGGAGATCTCAAGCTCTATTGCAGAGGTTTTAGTAAAAACAGCATGGTATAGTATAAAAAGACACATTGATCAATGAAATTGAAGACCCAGACATAAATCCACATACCTATGAACACGACTTCTGACAAAGAAGCAAAAACTATATGTACCAAACTTTTTCTTTTGAGTTACCAACCAGTTCCCAAATCAGAGACTTATTACTGGCTTAGGCATATTTCTGGCTATCCCTTTTAACTTAAATTAAGCTCTTTATCTACCTTTTGCCTCAGAGCTTTTACCTTTTCTTACTTTCTTGCTGTCTCTAGGCCTGGCTGGCTAATGGCTGCCTGGCTTCTAGCCCCTAGTTCCTCCCTCATTCTCTATCTCCTTCCTCTCATTCCCCTCTCTTATTCTTTTGAACCTAGATTTCTCCTATTAACTCTTCCTGCCTGCTAGTTCACCTGTCCTTTCTCAACCTAGCCATTGGCCACTCAGCTCTTTATTAGACCAATCAGGTGCCTTAGGCAGGCAAGGTGAAACAGATGAAACATATTACATAATTAAACAAATATCCTTACACCATTAAACAACTGTAGCATAAACAAAAGTAACTCATCTTTATATTTAATGTTATGCAGCACAAACAAATGTAACACATCTTTGTCTAGTTATAATACACATTTCTTTTTGTCTTAAATGAAAGGGTTTTAACTTTAACATAGCAAACCTATATACAAGAACAATTATCAATAAGAATTACATTCATAATATCCAGTCTATTTGCATTTGGCAAATTCATAGAAAATACTCCATTGTTTATCCTATTTTAGTGAGTCCAGAGTTTTATACCTAATTTACTTTCTATCATAACTAAGAAGAAGTATAAAACTATAACTATCTAGTCTTCAACTTCACCAAAGATCCCCAGAAGGATATGATATTAACTGAGTAAATAGGAAGTACAGTGCAAGCCACTTCGAAAGCTATAGAAACAAGACATCTTGCTGCCTGAACAGTTATCTAACGTCCCTCTGCAATGTTAGGGCATCCAATCTTCAGCCTACAGAACTATAGTATTTGGCAGACTTTTCTATGAAGCAGAAATTTTGAAACACTGTCCCGCCTTAGCAAAGTTCAGCTGTCTTTTTTCCTTTGGGTCCTGCTTATCCAGTTTGGATAGCATACTGTCAACAGTCAAGAGCAGCTTCTTGGTCAAATGGGTAGCTTTGCCACAGTGAAAGCAAACTCTACATGGAGGTTCTTTGGTGCCCATCATCTTCTCTGAAGTAAATTAGTGCTGCTGGGGGCAGACATGTCTCATTGCCATGAATAACCTTAGGTCATTAAACATCTTAAATGTCATATTCTGTAGGTCTTTGAAGTATTTGAACACCATATATCTGAATATATGTTTAACCTTGAAAACATACCTAATATGAAAAGTTTGGTTATTATAGATGATTACTCAACTGCATTTCTTAATTATACATTTTAAAATAAGCTGAATAATCACAATATCCCAAGAGTAGAAACATGCATTCAGTATACAAAAACAACTTTAAATTTGTATCAGTATACCAAAATCCATACCCATGTAAAATATTTGAGGTTAGTAGTTATCTTTTTGTCCTATATTCTTATATGCCTCTTAATGAAGACAATACACCATAACCCACCAAATGACCAAAACCACCCACCCTCTTGGGAATGAAGGTATTGTGTTCTCTAGACTGCTTTCTGTAATAAGTTCATGGCTCAGGCTAGGCCCAGTATTTAGACCAGCAGTCCCAAATAATCACAGAGTCTTAATTACATGCTGTTCAGCCTATGGCTTAGGCTTACTGCTAGCTAGCTCTCACATCTTAACCCATTTTTATTAATGTGTTAAGAACATTGCCATATGGCTCATGGCTTACCTGTACTCCACTACATCTTGCTTCTTGGGCAGCTAGATTGCCCCCCTCCCCGACTCTACTCTCCTTCCCCCTTTGTCTATGCTTGGATTTCCTGCCTGACTATAAGTTGAATTGTCATAAAGCCAAAATGGTCCCTTTATTAACCAATGATATTCAATACACAACATACAGAAAGACATCCCACATCACCTTCCTGTTTTCTCTGGACACTAGCATCTTTAAGGAACCTGAGGAAATTGAAATAATGGGCAAATCCTGGGAGGAAGCCAGCTGTTTTCCAGTCTCAGTGCAATGGGAAAGTGTGAGGCTTATAAATCCAGGCTAGAATAGTCTATGAGACTGCACCATCTCAGCCAGCAGCCTTGAAGCTGTTCCAGATGCAGAACTCTGAGAAAATTCCAAGAATGACATACTGAGAGGCTGAATCACCTGGGCCATCCATTTTTACTGCTGTCTGGTTCCCTTGCTCTAAACACACACACATACACACACACACACACACACACACACACACACACACACACACACCACAAATTTCCAAAGTAACATATATATCACATTAACACAAGTATAAACTGCAATTTACACAAACAAGCCAAAGATGGTTTTTTATGTTTGAGCATATAAAATATGTCACTTGTCTTGTAGTTTTTCTAAGTTTGTTTCTTTATGCCTATAGCCAGAATACATATACACATGTATGTATATTTATATATGCATATATATATTTCCATTTTAAGACAACCCTAAAATATCTATGTTGGTTTATTTTTAGCAGTCCCTGTTAAAATCTCTTAAATCCCCACAGCTGTCTTTTGCTCATCAGTATTAAAAAAAAAAATTCAAGGGCAACACTGTATCATACAGGATTGAGACTCCCTGTGTATCTCCCATCTCTATGTGGCTTATTCTTTTATTATTATTATTTTACCAGTTTTTGAAAGACTTTATTATTTTTAAACTATTTTATATGACTGTCTATATCCCTGCTGTGGAATTATATTCTGGACATTGTAAATATTTGTCCCTCCTACTAGTTTAATAAAATGCTGACTGGCCAGAAGGCAGACAGGAAGTGTGGGCAGGGCTACCAAACTAAGAAAACTCTGGGAAGAGGAAGAATCAGGGAGAAACACCAGAAGACACAGAGGTAAGAAGACCAGGATGCTGTTCTGAGAAAAGGTATTAAGCCACTTGGCTAATCGTGGGTTAGTTTAAGATTTAAGAGTTAGCAAGTTATATGCCCAAGCCATAGGTCAATCAGTATGAAATTAATGCAAGCTTCTGTGTGTTTCTTTGGGACTGCTGGTCCTGATGGAGAAGCTAAAGCAGAAACTTCATACTCCATACCCCTTTTGTTTTCTCTCTTAAGCCTATGCATATGTTTAAATACACTGTAAACTGTTCAGAGGTTCTTCCAGCTGGGTCTGTCTTTACTGATTATCTCTAGCCTTTTCAATCTGCATGAGCAAAACAATCTGCTAAGCTACGACTGCCAGGGCTTTGGTGGCTGACTCCATCCTGCTCTGTGAAAGCCTAGCATTAAGCTTGCAGGCCTGGGGCATGACCTGAAACTACATTCAACTGTAGGAAGTGGGTGCCCCACACCGTGGCAGCCTGCTCTTTTACTTTGGTACTGGCTTCAAAAGTACTCACTGTACAGCAAAGCCTCTTTAGAGAAGACATATCTTTCTTTTCTTTCATTTTCTTTTGAGCCACCAACCACTTCCCAAACCATGACACAGACATTAGTATTGAATGCTCAACATAGCACATTTCTGGCTAGCTCTTTTAACTTAATCTTTCTCTTTAGCTGTCTTAAGTTTTTTACCTTCTTACTTTCATGCTGTCTCTATGTCTTGTTGGCTAATAGCTGCCTGGT
Organism: Sigmodon hispidus; assembly: GCA_004025045.1. Classification (NCBI taxonomy): domain Eukaryota; kingdom Metazoa; phylum Chordata; class Mammalia; order Rodentia; family Cricetidae; genus Sigmodon; species Sigmodon hispidus. The sequence continues at coordinate 75,826 of PVIH01002564.1, forward strand.
TTCTGGCCCTGAACTTTTCCCTCATTCTCTCCTATCTTCTTCCTCTTGGTTCTCTCTCTCTTCTTTTTGAGCCAAGATTTCACTTCTATTTATTCTCTTTGCCTGCTAGCCTCACTTATCTTTTCTCTGCCTAGCTATCAGCCATTCGGCTCTTTATTAGACCATCAGGTACCTTAAGCAGGCAAAGTAAAACACACATCCTTACATTGGTAAAGAATTACAACATAAACAGAAGTAACACATTTTTACACAGTTAAAGTAGTATTTTGCAGCATAAACAAATGTAGTGTCTCTTTGCCAAATTAAAATAATATTCTACAACTATAAAATGGAGAAAAGAATCTTCAACAATTGGTGCTGGCATAACTGGATGTTAATAGATTAACATTAATTAGATTAATGTTAATGCTAATAGATTCATATCTATCACCCTGCACAAAACTCAAGTCCAAGTGGATCAAAGACTTCAATATAAATCCAGATAAACTGAGCCTGATAGAAAAGAGTGGGAAACAGCCTTGCATGCATCAGCACAGAAGATACCTTCCTAAATAGAACACCTGTAATATAGACACTAAGACTGACAATTAATAAATGGGACCTCAAGAAACTGAAAAGTTTTTGTAAGGCAAAGGACATTATCAATAAGACAAAATGGCAGCCTACAGAAATGGGAAAAGATCACCAACCCTATATCTGACACATGGCTGGCTGATCTCTAAAAATATATAAAGAACTCAAGAAACCAGACATTAAAAAAAAAAAAATCCAATTAAAAAACAGGATACAGAGCTAAATAGAGAATTCTCAACAGAAGAATTGCAAATGGTAGAGAAACATTTAAAAAAATGTTCATCATCCTTAGCCATCAGCGAAATACAAATTAAAACGACTCTGAGATCCAACTTATAACTTTCAGAATGGCTAAGGTCAAATACACTGATGACAACTTATGTTGGAGAAAATGTGGAGCAAGGGGAACACTACTCCACTGCTGATGGGAGTGTATACTTATACAGCCACTCTGAAAATCAATATGGTGGTTTCTCAGAAACTTAAGTATCAATCTACCTCAAGACCCAGTGATACCATTCTTGGGCATATATGCAAAGGATACTTAATCATACCACAAAGATACTTGCTCAACTATATTCACAGCAGCATTATTCATAATAGCCAGAACCTGGAAACAACCTAGATGCCCCTTGACTGAATAATGGATAAAGAAAAAACATGGTATGTACCCACTCGTAAGTAGATATGTCATGTAAAGAATAACAATGCTACAATCCATAGACCCAGAAAAGCTATGCAATAAGGAAGGTCCCAGAGGGATGCATAGATCTCCCTGGGAAGGGGAAATAAGACAATTCCTAGACAGACTGGAGGTAGGTGCAATGTGAGAACTTGAAAGATTGGAATGGGGTGGGAAAAGAGGGAGAAGTGATGAGAGATGACTAGAAAGGGGGCTTTACAGGGTTGGGTAGAAACCTGCTACAAGGGAAATTCGGAGTCTACAAGGAGGGCCCAGGTTAAGATTCCTAGCAAAAGTGGATACACAGCCTGAACTGGCCATCCCTTGTGATCAGATTGGTGACTACCCTGGTTGTCATTGGAAAGCCTTCATCCAGTGACTGATAGAGGGGGGGGGGATTCAGAGACCCATGGCCAAACATTAGGCCATGCTTGTGCTCAGCGAGTCCTCCTGAGAAGGGAATGTCGGAGCGAGAAGGGTCAGGAAGAAGGGTCAGGAATATCACAGGGAAACCCAGACATAGCTAACCTGGGTCATGGGAAATCAAAGTCTGAACCAACAACCAGGGAGCCTTCATGGGACCAACCTAGGCCCTCTGCACATATTGACAGTTGTATAAGTTGGTCTATTTGTGGGACATCTGGCTATGGAAGAATGTCCAGGGTGCTTTGGGTGGATCTTGGGAACTCCTTCCTCATGCTGAATTGCCATGCCCAGTCTGAATACAGGGGGAGGTGCTTGGTCTTATGGTAGCTTGATATGCCATGCTTTGCTGATGCCCATGGGAGGCCTGCCCCTTTCTGAGCAAAAACATAAGGGTGGATATAAAGGTGATTGCAGGAAAGAAGTGAGAGAAGGGGAGGGAGAGGTGGATGAGATCAAGATGTAAAATAATTTTTTTTTAAAGTTAACTTTTTTTTAAAGCTTGTGTTTATAAATAGGGCAGGGGAAAAATACACAGAAACATTTAAAAAAGAAACTCAATTATAAAAATAAGCATATATGGGGAACTTGTGACTAAAGACTAATGTTCCCTCACTGGGTACTTCAGATCAGCATAAGATTGGGAAAAAAACAAAAAAACAAAACAAAACAAAACAAAAAAAATCCACCATCTAACACTCAGATTCTGCCAATGAGAAATGGTGACATCATGAAATGACTCCCGTTGATATTCCATTTCCCTTTCCAATTGTGAAACAAGAAATACAATTTACTTATGCTTATAAAAGCTATGGAGCCATGATTTCTCACGGGCCTAGCCTCTTGTCTCTATCCCATCACTAACATTTAATAGAGAACAATTATTCTGGCAAAGTAGTACTTCCCAAACTGCAATATAGTGAAAGTTAAAAATAATAGGAAAAACTAGATTATCAGTCACAAATAGGAGCTAAAATTATTTGAACATTGAAGACCAATCTTTTCTTTTTTATATATTTATTTTATGTGAATTGGTGTTTTGTCTGCATGTATAACTGTGTAAGGGTGCTGATCTTGGAATTACAGACAGTTGTTAGCTGCCATGTGGATGCTGGGAATCGAAACTCAGGTCCTCCAGAAGAATAGTCAGTGCTCTTAACCGTTGAGCCATCTCTCCAGCCCCGACCAATTTTTTCTAAAATTAGGAATAGTTGCAATGGAATCAAACTAGTCAGAAGCAGAACTGAATGGAAAGATTAGAGAATTATTTCAAATACTCCAAAGAGAAATCAGAATAAAATTTACTGTCAACAGGGCTGGAGAGATGGCTCAGCGGTTAAGAGCACCATCTGCTCTTCCAGAGGACCAGGGTTCAATTCCCAGCACCCACATGGCAGCTAACAACTGTCTGTAGTTCCAGTTCCAGGCAAACACCAAGGCAAATAAATAAATAAATAAATAAATAAATAAATAAATAAATAAAAAACTTACTGTCAACATGGAGGTGAACATAGTCACTGGCAAGATGACACACACTGTAGAATTTCTGGTTGGCTAGGATGCTGGATTCTCCCATCTCTGATACATTTATTTCTTTAGGCTACACTGAGCTCTTGAGATTTCTGACTTTGATATACTGTTGAGTGTTGCATGCAAATTTTATATGAGTAGAGAGGATGGACAACTATATGATCTATAACTTCTTTAACAGCTATTTCTCTCAGGTACTCTCCTGCTTACTTGGCCTGTTAGGAATAACCCTTTCTGGCATCATGTAATGTAAAACATGTGGCTTTTGATTACATAAAATATGATACTTGGCCAAGAGGGAGAAACATAAACTGAAAATTCTAGGAAATGCCACACCTCTACAGAAGTGAGGGATGGCTCAAAGGGTTAAGGCACTTGTCACCAAGCTCAATGTGAGCTTCATCTCCAGAGGAAAAACATGATGGAAGACAAGAACCAACTCTAACAAGTTGTCCTCTGACCTCCAAATGTGAGCTGTGGCACATGCATACCCTACTTCTACAAATAAATGTTTTTGTTTTTAATGTCCTAAGTCTACAAACTGACTGAAGTTTGATTGCTAAGAGTTGGAATGTTATAGGTCAAGAGCCAAAATAATCTTGGCCTATATTTAGGCCTCTTCACAGTAATTTACCTTCTACCTCTGTATCTGACTTGATCAATACGACCTTTGGAATGTACTCTTGGAAGACCACATTCATTATCTTCCACCAACACGAGAGCTAAGAGTGTCCTAGGGATATCTAAAACCCCTAGCAGAGATTTCCCTTTTGCTGTAGCCCATCTTCTACCTGATGTGCTCCCAAAGTTTGGTAAATATACTACTGGCTTATGGCTCTAAATGCTCATAAAATCGCATCTGTAGTCGACTATGCCATTTTTGGGCAATCTGATTACATGTCCCAATCCATGGTTGTTCATTTATGACCCAGAATAAACAACCTTGGTCTTCTGTTGGAGCAAGAGCTATAGCTGTGTGCCATTTATTTGACTACACTTAAGATTGATCCTGGAGGAAAGAATGTGGTAGCTTCTCCTGCCCTCACCTCAAATGCCATAACCTCCACCTTTGGAAAAGCAAAGTCAAAGGCTTACACAGTACCAGGGCACTCATCGCTTCACCCAGCATTTGCTAAGCTGCTTATACTGGCATATCCAAGAACACTGGAACTTTTCTATGCTTGCACTCCACTTCCATATGAAACAGAAAGTTAAGTTCAAGTTAGTCAAGTTGCCCCATAGCCAGGAATTTGGTGTTCTGTTTACTTGTAAATATAACTGGCCTATCATACCTGGAAGTCACAGACCTAAGTTTGACTCACCCTAGAAGATTTGTTAGCAGTGCTTAACTCCCCACAAATCATACCCTGAATTACATAGGTTTATATACCCATGCACAGAAGTGCCAACTATCTTATTCTCACTACTACAAAGGATCCAGGAAGCCCAGTGGTATTAGATCTCAAGGGATCCATGAGCTGCCCTGAACCCAGAGGTTCTACATGGTCAATAGGGATTCCTACTACCCCTTGTGCACCAGACAGAGCTCCTTTGACCCAACTGTTCTTTGTTCAGGCCAGTAACATTTCTCATTTTTCCCATGAAGCTCTCAAAGTCTAAATAATACAGGAAATCTTTAGCCCTCATTTTCAATGAAAACTATTTACACAGAAGTGAACACTGTTGGCATCATAAACTGCAATGCTCCTGTCAGAGATAGTTATTAAATTATCAGCCATTTCTGACAGAAGAGGATATTTTCTGGCTCCAACTCTTAACATCTTTCTTCTCTGGGATAGTTGCCTAATTTCTAGAGTGACCTACTGTCAAAACAAGAGTTCAATAACTCCAAAAACCTCAGTTAAGAATACTTGCTACTGGGGGGTTGGAGAGATGGCTCAGATGTTAAGAGCACTGGCTGCTCTTCCAGAGGTCCTGAGTTCAATTCTCAGCAACCACATGGTGACTCATAACCGTCTACAATGAGATCTAGTGCCCTCCCCTGGCCTGAAGGCAGAACACTATGCATAATAATAATAATAAAAAAATACTTGCTACTATTCATAGAGGACCAACTTTGTTCCCCAGCACCCACATCAGGTAGTTCACAATCACCTGTGGCTCCTGACTGCAAATTTGGGGGAGGGGGAGGAACTATTGTCTTCTGTTGGCCTCCAAGGGCACCCAGATACAGGACACATACATATACACAGACATATATACATAAAGCAAAATAAAATGTTAGAAAAACAAACAAAAAGGTACCTTCTGTGTACAGAAAAGCAGGTATATACTCACAGCAGTGTAGACACTGAAAATGAACCACCTCCTAAAACTGAAAAACTGCTTTTTGATCAGTCAAACCCCAGGGTCTGGACATCTCATTAAACCACAAAGTAAAACCCTAAACAAGTAAAGGCACAAGCTCAATTTTATAGCTGAGGAAACATTAATGGTGTCCAGTTTAAAGCTGAGATCTGTGCCAGAGTACCAGTGAGGATGAGTTTGTGCTAATAACCAGAGACCAGCAAGTCTGACAAATGAAACCAAGTGATATCCCTAAACTGATGCACATACTGTCAAGCAAGAAGGTTCACTCATCCCACCATCAGGTACTACCCATTAGGTGAGTAAAAACCTACCAGCCCAGTTTTTACATGAGCAAAATGATTCTGGTAGCTATGAAAGATTAAACATGATGAAAACAAATGAGCTTGCTTTCTGGAACAGTTCATAAGTGACCAAGGGAAGGAAACTGGGTAAAGTACAGGAACTTGTTTATTAATCAAAGCTTTTGTTTGAATGCCAATTTGAGTACCAAACAAGTGTTATTTTCAAATCTACCAGGAAGACAATGTCTTCAACTGTGCTTGTTTAGGGACTCAGTAATAACTGAATCTCTAAATAATACTATCAACATATGGCCTAGACCAATGGCTCCCAAGTAGCATACAGAGTTCTAAACTTACATTTCACTACTTCAATGTTCACAGTAATTTGGCAGTACATTTAATAGCTTTGTATAAGCATACATACAACTGTGGGTATATCCTCCACAATACTTTACTAAGAAAGTAGGATTGGGTTTAGGGCCAGGGACCTAGGCAATTTTCTAAGTCAACAGTGTTCTTGCAGCAGTAATAGCAACCGTGAAATTTTCCTTTCTCCAATCTGACTTCCACTCCTAGATCAGAATCATCAAGTGCACAGGTGAGAAGGTGACACCAAGATGAAAGTCCTGATCCCTCTTCAGCTTTCAGGATTGCAATCTGAGCTATAGAGAAGTAATATGTCCAATGTAATCTACTAAAACATGCAAATGAAAAGAAAACAATTAGATCCACCTCCACTAGGTGGCAGTAAAATTCTACTACCAGCACTTCAAAGGGATCAGCACCTGCCTGGCCAACCCTACTTGATAGCAAAAAGAAAATCAGAAATTGGACATATACAAATCACATAATGAAACACTTGTTACTGTGCTTAAAACTCAAGAGTTAATGATCAAAAGACAACCCAGTAAATCTCCACAGACTCCTTTATACAACTTGGTGAAAGCCTGGGCAAAATAAGACTTTGGAATACTTTCATTAAGGGTGGTAAAAATGAAGGAGTCTTATCAATACTTTCCTAACACACAGACAGTACACAAGCAGTACACCTAAATATATTTCATTTCACATTCTTCAAATTTATATTAAGTTCTTAAATAAAACCTTTTTTTAAAAAAGTGTTTGTCTCTCACTAGAGGCAAAAAAAAAAAAAAAAAAAAAAAATCGAACAAATACTCCTTGTCATAGTTATTCTATATAGTATAGCACACATCCGCAATTTAAAAAAAAAAAAATTACTTACTTATTTTGGACACGAAGTCTCACTATTAGCCAAAGGTGGCCTGGAACTCATCATGTAGCCCAGGCTGACCTTACACTTGGGAGTGGTAATTCTGCCTCTGCTTCCTCAAAGCTGGGAATATGGGTATGAATTACCATGGCAGATGCTGCTATACTTTATTTTTAAAAAGCTGTACATAGCATGCTATGTTTTCCAAAAGCAGATGGTATTTTAGTATTAAACAAAACACATAAGTGGATTTCAAATTAATGAAGGCCATCTCTTAAGAGTAAATGATTATTGGGATTTCCTAAAAGGTGTTTGAATGCTTTTTAAGTTCTTTTAAAAAAGCCACATTGGGGTGAATTTTTATATAATGATTCTGCAATGTGAATAGTATTTCTAATTGTTTAAAAACCAGAGCTAAGCATTTCTGAAAAGCAGTAAACATCTTTTGTGCATTCCAACTTAGGGTTTCAGGCTCTGAACTAAACAAAAACCACTAGCCAATCAGAAAAATCATTTACCTTGGCTTTGATCATTAATTTAAAAAGCTATTTTGACTCTAGTAAATAACTGTACTATACTATTTAAAAAGAGAAAGAAAAAACAGCCCAACAGTTTCAGGAAGTTTCCAGACTACACATAATCCAAATATAAGTGGGAAAACATTTTTAGAAGTTAATGTAGTAATAAGCAGTAGTAATAGCTGAGGGTGCTGGCACTTTGAAAAGTGGCACATACACATGCTTACCAGGATGGTCATGCAGCAGATCATCAGAGAATTCAAGTGTCTTCCCAACTTGTCAGTCTACTACAGAATATGCAAGACACTGCACTTTGTTACATCACAACATTGTTTATTATGTGAATTTTTTTTTTTTACAATACAAACAAAAAAATACAGGTATGCAATATATGGATACAGCTAAATGCAGAATGGTGACTTTTTTTTTCTCTTCAAGAGGCCATGATTCTCATTTCTAGTAAAACAATAGACTTGAGTATAGGTAGAAACAGGTTGGTCGTTAGCTTCACAATTTTCCTAGAAATGATCTACAAATGCATTTCTCCTCCTGCTACTTACCAGAAAGTGTAAAAAGGGAGTTAAAGAAAAGTTTCCTCGTTGGTTCCTACCATATGAAAGATGCTATATTCTATTTTAGCAGGGCCAATATATGGAAAATATCTAAATTAAATGTTATTACAAAAATGAAGCAGTAATGAGATTCTGGCTAAAGGGGTACTAAATGAGAATAATATATATATATATATATTTAAAGAATCCAAAACAAACAAAACAAAAAAAGCTGTTATAAAAAGCTCTAGGTGCACTGTAAGCATATAGTTTTTTCCATGTGTACTTTTAAACAATGGAAGTGTCAAAAAATAGGGTCCACTGTGTTAGACTAAATACATTATTGTATAGGCTGCATCGAATGGAACCTCTGTATTATTATAATTATCATAGAGAAGCATAGTTTGCATCATATTATGGCAATTTATCCTCAATGAAAACCTTCCAGAGTCCTTTTATTTTAGAATATTCTGTAAACAATCAACCCACCAGAACATGATTGTACAACAGTAAAATGTTTTCTTGCATTAAACTGAAGACATCTTTTTAATTTAAAAATAAAAAAAGAAAATGTAGAAAGGTACTTAGAGCTGTTAATTCCTAAGTACACAATATCCTAGACAATTCAAGGCATCTTAATCTCCTTCGAGAACAACAACAAAAAAAATAATTTTTGTCATGCTGTTAAATCCATCATTATGGATAAAATTGGTGCAAATTGGTCAAACGGATCCAACAAACACTGATGTCCAAGCTGGCATATTGGCAACTAATACATAACTGGTGGTCAATAGAGTTTAAAAGATCTTGCCTTTCTTCTTGTTCTTTTCCAAGGTTCTAAATGATTAAAAGAAAATAACAAAGATGAGTTATACTATAAAAGCCAAAAGCAACAAATGGCAGAAGTAGCTAATCCAAATATAACCATGTTGGAATTTCAAACAATACATTTTCCTTGAAAAGGAAAAAAAATCTAAAATATTTAGACGTAATCAATGAACCAATCCATAAAAGTATTTTTCTTAGACAATCGAATGTTAGACAAAATTCTAAAATAAGCAGTAAAAGACATAATAAAGCTCCACTTTATTCATTTTAATGTACCAGAAATTTTTTCCTAAAATTAAATTGTGGAAAATTTAAAAGATCAACTCAGGTGCCTCTTTTACTGCCAGCTGCATTCTTAAATAATTTATCTACTTTGACAAATATATTTTCTTCTTTGCACAGAAAGCTCAGAGAAAGGAACTATAAAAACAGCTGAGTGCCAAAGAGATATCACAGTTCAACTGTAAATGACACTAATTATCAAAAGAAAACTAATGGATAAGCACTGTTGAGTTTTTTACATATTAAGAGGAAATGATTAGCTATTATGTCATACTTACCTTAAAGAATTTATTCTAAAGATACAATTAAAGCATCTCCTAAGGGCTAGGAAACAGAGATCCTTTCTAGTATGTATAAGGCCTCAGGTTCAATCCCAGCACCTCAAAACTGTCATATTCAAGACTTGAGTTGAGGATGTAAAAAATCAATTATGATATACCAACTGTAGAGACTGATAATAAAGCTGCTCAATCATAATTATAAAAATTAATCATGAAACACATTTGGACTGAAGAAATAGTATTACACTACACCAAATGAACCTATACATACAAGAACATTTATCCATGAAAACAGCTGTGCCTGGGAATTATGATGGTTTTAATGAGAATGCTCTTAGAGACTCACATTTTTATTTAAATACTTGGTACCCAGGTGGTGAAACTACTTGGGAAGGACTGGGTGATGTGGCCTTGTTAAAAAGAGGTGTGTCACCAGGAGCAGACCTTGAGGTTTCAAAAGCCCATGCCCTTCCCAGTTAGTTCTCTCTATCACCTGAGCTCTCACTACTGATCCAGCACCATGCCTGCCTGCTGCCATCCCTGCTCTTGCCACGATAAGCGTGAGCTCTAACTAGTGTAAGCCTCAAAATAAACTTTCTTTTAAAAGTTGGTCATGATATTTTACTACTCTAATAGAAAAGTAACTAAGTCAGAGATGTATAACAAACTATGGGTTTTTAATTTTTAAAAATAGATAGAAAGTTCTTTAAACTATCAATGCATCTGTTTCCTGGACCCCCTGGTATTAATTACCTTGAAGAGTTCTGCTGCTCTAGAATGCGCTGTTGAGCTTCCCAGTTTGCTTTCTCTTCTTCAAACTGGCGACGTTTTTCCTCTAATTCTTTGTGTTGTGCTTCTAAATTCTTTTTCATTTGCTCATGGCGCCGCTGGAGCTAAATCAGAATCATAGATGAAACAACTGCTTAAATTTAAGATAGATACTCTAGTGTCAAGAATGTACACCTGTGGGGCTGGAGAGATGGCTCAGAGGTTAAGAGCACTGACTGTTCTTCCAGAGAACCTGAGTTCTACTCCCAGCAAAACCACATGGTGGCTCACAACCATCTATGATGAGGTCTGGTGCCCTCTTCTGTAAAACTGTATGCATAATAAACAAATAAATCTTTAAAAAAAAAAAATTAAAAAAAAAAAAAAAGAATGTACACCCGTGTCACAATGCTAGAGTGGCACCTGGAAAGCACTGCTGAGATTCCTCCCATTGCAGAATCTACCACCCAAGCCAGTGACTCCAGAGAGTTACCTTAGAAAACAAAAATAACCACTTTTTAAAATAGATGCAACAAACTTATATTTGTGAATATTTTATAATAGATAACTGTTATCTCATTACTTCTCTTAATTCAAAAGTAAGAAGGTGGTTGAACAGGAAACTCATTCTTTCTATTTTACAGATGAGGAAACAGATGTGGACTACAGGCTAGAAGATACAGTATTAAAAGACTTAACCCCAGATGTCCCAGTTCTAAGTTCAGATATCCATAAACCAGCAGCTAGAGGAAGTAGTTAGTGAAGGACCTCTAAGTCCAAACGGATCCTGGTAGTGGATAATATCCAGTAATTCCTATAAAGTAGTGGTTTCCAAACATTATTCTTCATACAAATTTTACCTGGGGTGCTTCCTAAAAATACAGAATCCTATAACTTAATCTAGATCCACTGGATTAGAACCTTCAGTGTTATATGAAGAGATCTGAATTCTGAACAAATAGGTCCCAGTGATTATTCTACTGATGGTCCTTCTGAGGCTAAGAACTAATGGTGTAAGTAACTGCTGGCTGACAGGTGTTAACTACAGAAGCAAAAAGCTTGCATCAGAAAAGTAACTTCACTGCAGTACTAGCCAATCTGTTTCTGAAGGAAAAAAAAAAAAAAAAAAAACCAGAGCAAAATAAAGCAGATTAAGTCATACTACACCAAACACCCAACGACTGTTGAGATTATTCAACTGCACAGAAATTATATGCATTAAAGATTTATTAGTAAATTAATACCTTGGATTTGAATTTAATATAACTTTGCATAGTTTGTTTTATTTTGTAAACCCACAAAAGTGTAACTTTTTATTTATTACTACTGCAAAGATTTCATCTAATTCCTATAAAAGGAAATCAAATTTATTTTAAGGTGTGTAAAATCTAAGGTGAAACCTTCTTCATGACAGCAATTTATAAAACAACATGGAGAATATAAATTCTGTTCCAGGATTGGTATAAATGAATACAAAGCAACCACATACACACAGTTCATTACAGTCATCTCCTTTGGGAAAGAGAGAGGACATAAAACTAAAATGGATTCACACAGCTGTACTTTTAAAGTTGGAAAATGGACTCACAGCTATTTACTCTTTACAAATAAGTAATACTTATAATTATTTTGCAAATGAATAATTTTCTAAGTAAAACGTTTCTAAGTAAAACCAGTTATTCCCAAGGATCCTTAGGTGAGCTGTATTGAGAAGTAGAAAATCTTTTGAGTATTAAAAAAGCAACAGGTCTGAAAGACTGATGCTCAGATGGTAAAAGTGGCTGCCAGCCAGATCTGATACCTGAGTTTAATTCCCAAACTCCCCATGGTAGGAGGAGAGAACTGGTTCCCACAAGTTCTCTTCTAACCTTCCTACCCCTATAAATCCTATAGAATACAAATTATGTTTAAATACACCCCCTGAAATTATCTAGGGTAGCAACCACAATCAAAACACATACACATACTGTCTTTATGCTGGCTTATGCAGCTGTAGTACTATTATGTTTTATCCTTCCCCTTGTGTATATGTGAGGATGGGCAGTAATATCTACTTTCTAGGTCCATAGTATAGACTATATGACAAAATATGTCAGAAATGTGGTACTGCATATGACATACTATGCTGCTAAGTATCAGCAGTTATGTCAAGTATTTGCAGCAACATAGATTCAAGAATAAACTATATTAAGCAAGGCTAAAACCATTTATATAACTTATCTGTATATACCAAATATGTAGATATAAAACTTCACAAACTCAGGGATGCTGGCAAGCATACTGGAATGGGGAACTATGAAATAAGAGCAATAGACACAATTAATAGACAGGCATTTGGGAAAGGGAACTTAGCCTATCTTTCTTCATAAGTACTTCCCTGAGAAGGGCAATGCTACTGACATGTGACATAAATGCTAGTTTGCTTAGGAAATTACCTTTAATTTTTTATTGTTCACTATAACTAGTAGTTAACTGTATTTTAACTATTTTGTACTCTGTCCTTCCATGTAGTATACTGTATCTAAACCCTTACATATTGAAATATCTAATTTTATAATAAAAATAGTATTTCTATTCCTAGTATATATTAGTATATTAAATTATTCTGAAAATGTATAAAGATAATTTACAATTTAATAAACATACTATTTAAAAGAAAAACTGAGAGGTTATCAATTAAACTGATTACCTCTGCTTCAGAGTCCTTCAGTTTTTGAACTTTTTCCTTGACCTTCATCTCAAACACCTGCTCCATCTCCATCTCCATCTTCTTCATCTTGGCTACATGTTCTCTTCTTTCTTCTTCCATCTGTGCCAGAGGGCTCCTGTCACCAACATTTAAGAAAAACCATTAAGGTCTACAAGTGAAAATTGCAACACTAAATTCTGAATGAGCTCATAAAAAAATAAGATGCTATAGATAGTATTATCATTTGGATGCTTAAAAATGTCGTCATAGGCACAAATTCCTAGTCTTATATAACACAAGTGGGTAAAGAATACAACAGAAACTGTAAAATATATAAATGTGCTCATAACCATAGGTAACAGGAATTTAATCTCAATTTCTACAAATGAATATTAAAATAAAATTGTTAGAAAAATGTTTCTGTAAATATTGTGTATGTCAATTCTAAAGATGATTGTCCTGGCTAGTTTTTATGTATCCTGACCCAAACTAGAGCCATCTAAGTAAGAGAAAGACCCTCAATTGAGAAAATGCCTCCATAACATTCAGCTATAGGTAAACTCATAGGCCCTTTTCTTAGTGACTGAAGAGAAAAAGCCTGCATACTGTGGGCAGTGGCACTCCTGGACTGGTGGTCTTGAGTACTCTAAGACAGCACAATGAACTATTATTATTAAGGAGCATGGTAGCAAGCAGCACTCTTCCCTGGCCTCTACATCAACTCTTGCCTCAAGGTTCCAAATCCTGTTTGAGTACCTGCCCTGACTTCCTTCAATGATGAACTGTAATAAAGTAGTATCAGTAAAATAAAACTGTTCCTCCCCAAGTTTTATCATAGCAATAATAATCCTAACACAATGATATATTTAAAATAAAATGTAGAAGGAAAATAGAAAAGAAACATTCCCAAAGTACATTCAAAGAAAACTACAGAAAGTCATGTGATTTATTTTCATTAATTTTTTTTCCAGTGTGAGGTAAGCAAAAACTTAGCTAACAAAGACTGTCTGTTCCAAGTCATGTTGGTAAGACTATGAGTATAGTTTCTGGTATCACTAGGAGACACTGTTGCACAGTAACTCTCTGATCCTCTGGCTCTTAGAATCTGTCCCTTGCCCTTTTGCACAATGTTTCCTGATTCCCTCAGAAAGGAGTGCTTTATAGATAAATCCATTGAGTGTAGGCTCCACAACTCTGCATTTGCTTACTTGTGGTTTTCTCTAATGATCTGTGTCCTTATTTCTATATACAAACCTGCATTTTGTTTTATCAAATGAGAGAAGTACTAAAGTGAAACTAAACCAGACACACTACTTTGTATTGAAGACTGTGTTAATAAGCAGAAATCATCTTACCTCAGTGCAAAAAAAAAAAAAAATATATATATATAGCAGATTACCGTGTGAAGTGAATATGGGGGAAGAGGAACATTTAAGTCACTGCTGGTGGGAATGCAAACTGGCAGTCACTATGAAAATCAATGCGGAGGTTCTTCAAAATGATGAAAATAGATCTTAAAACTAAATACTGCTATATAACTAAACCTTCTTGGACATATACCTAAAGGGCCTATATCTTACTACAGAGGTAACTGCTTATCTTCCTTCATTGCTATTCTATGCATACTAGCCAGAAAATGGAAAAAGCCTAAATTTCAAATATCTGATGAATGGATAACAAAATGTGGTTTATTTATACTATGGAATATTATTCAACTTTTAAGAACAATGAAATTTGCAGATGAGAATTGAACAAGAAAAATTATCCTGAGTAAGGTAACCTAGACCCAGAAAGACACACAAGGCATATTTTCTCTCATATGTGGACATCAGCTTTTAAGTTTTAGAGATGTGTTTCATGTAAAAGATTTACAGAGGCTAATGGGAGGAAGAAGATCTTCCAAGGAAGATAAAATAAAATGCAGTGTTATATAATGAAAGGGAGGAATCGAACAGGAAGGATTAAAGGGGGGTATGGAAGAAGATAGCTAATACTAAAGACCTGAAAAAGCCATACAGAAATCTACTATTGCAGACACTTTTCAAAATACATACATATAAATGGGTTTTCAATGAAGTTACACTATAATAGGGGGCAATACTCCACCTAGACATTATATGCTACCTAATAACCACCCCCAGTACCAGAAATGGATACCTCCCTTTGAGTTGTTGGAAATGGGGCCCCATAAAAATTCCTAAACTTCCCAAATTACAGGCTATTGCCAATGCTATTATGTACCCTCCAGATTTGTTGGTAAGATCCTATTGCTGAAGACAGTATCTAGTTGAGTCATAAAAATGGAAAAGTCTATCTGGTACTCAATTAGGAAGTTTACTTCCCCTAGGACTGATATGCATGCTTCCAGGGGAGGTCATCAACCAAACTCTGAGCTACAGTAATAAATTCATCATATACCAAAAGGCACCAAGGGGCCCTTACCAGCTGGGCCATCTTGCCAGCCCAAGAAATTGCTTTTTACTTTCTCTTCAAAATATATATTTATCTGTTTGATTTTGTGCTGTATGGATTATAAAGATGACTAGCAAAAGACAAGAAAATATAGTTCTTACTTAAAGAACAACAGAAAAATAACCATTCCAACAATTAAAGGTAAGACAAAACTTAAAAGCAAAAATAGAGAATATCACTCAAATTTTCTAATGAATAACAAGAATTTCAAGATAGGAAATAAAATATTTACCATTTCTTTTCTGGAGAAAAATATATACGTACTTAGTAAGTTGCCCTTTGTTCTTGTTGTTATCCACTCCATTATAAGTCACTGCTGCTAGTTTTCTGCTTCTGTAGTTCTCATAGTGTACATTATTTGTAACATCCTTCAAATCCTGCATGTGTGTTCTGTCATAAACAGCAAGAGTTTGCTTATGTTAAAGGCTTTGATAATAAAAATTTCACCGATACAAAATGTTAAGAGCCAACATTCACATGTCTTTATTTACAGACAAATAGATTTAGTTTCCCAGTGAGCTTCCAAGAGCCATGAATCACTCAAACTACTGAAGAATAAACTTTCTACCAAAGATCTGCCTGTCTCTGCCTGAGGTCACAATGGCCCAGCTCCAACTACGGCATCTTAATTTAGAGTAGCTTTCTGTACAGTGAGTGTGCTGTTTGGGGTAGCTTTTTTTTATCATATATGAAATCAAGACACCAGGGATAAAGTTCACAATTTATAGGATATGATGTCATAATTAATTAATGATTAGAGATGATAAAGACTAAAAAATAATCCTCCCTTTTCTTATATCCCATTACACTCTGAACTTTCTGTATATACCATCTTTACCATTTTACCACAACTCCTTGGGAGACAATAATAAAGACAGTATCTTGTCCTTCCTTACATCCAAATCCCATCCATTATGAAGTCCCTTCCCCCACATCATGAATATACAGTAAGTTAATTATCTGGGTTATCTTTTATTATCTGACATTTCTACATAGTTCTCTAAAAGTTTACTTGTCTCAGTACTAAGTTTGGGTTTTCCAGTCTTCTCTCCTTTAACCCTGTCTACCAATACACTTGAGTTCTCTTCTACCCGTTAACAGTTACATCTAAGCTTCTACTGCTTCCTTCTGCTTTAGTCAAGTTGGGCAGTTCCCAATTCCTAGCACACCTGGCAGGTGAAAAGGAACAGCTCATGCTAATTTGTTAAATCTTTTGGGACCAGCATTAAGCCATAAGTAATAACAAACTATGTCTTTAACTACATTGTGAGCAAATCTTTAACATAAACATGTATTCCTTTTATACTCTTGATACAGATAAATACTAGATAATAACTTTTAAAATGTAATAATTATATACAGAAGATAAGATAAATAGTACTTAAGAATGTATCACTGAATGAGTTTCTCCAGATGAAAAACAGAGATAATTATATGATGCTAACATGAAACAATATTTTTAGCAGGGTGTGGTGGTGCACACCTGTAATTCAAACATGTGGGAAATGGAGGCAACAGGATCAAAATAGTAAGCCAGCCTTAGCTACACATAAAGTTCAAGGCCAGGCTGGGCTGTATGAGACATAACATAAAACTACCCTAAAATTTAAAACAAGAGAAAAAAAAATATTTTCTATAATTTAATAATCATTTAATCACTAGATAATTAAGAAACATTAAAGTAAATTTAGAAAATAAAATATCATTTAACCCCTTGTATTAGTGTCTGCTTCACTAAAATACTGCATAAACAGAAGGGAAAAAAAGGGATGTAATACAGATTAACATGAAAACATTCCAATTCATTCTGATAGCCTCTCTGTTCCTATTTTTTCTAGTTCTACTATAATTTTCACAATTTCCTCCCTGCTGCTACCATTCTAATTCAAGTCCTTAGGTTTCTCTAATCAAAATATTCTCAATGTCCTCCTCTTATAATTTCCCTTCTCTTACAGTATCAGGAAATGTAGTTTACAGAACTAGTAGGAAGACTGGCTTTGCTAATAAAATTCCATTTATTACTTTAAAGTGTTCCATTTACCAGCTACTAACCTGCGTACTTTTAACATTGTAAAGTACTTCTTTTGACTAGAGAGCCTTTGTAACCTGCTTCCCAAATCTATTACTGAATTAAACCTCAACATAAAGTATGATGAAAAAAGTATAAAACTAAAGTGAATATCAGAAAGGTTGCCTCCAGCAGCTGATGGGAACAAGAGACTCACAGTCAAACATTAGATGGAGAGAGATCCCAGGTTGGAGGTCTCCATTGGGACCCTCCCTCTGAAGCTCAGGGGAACTCCACAGAAAAGGGAATTAGGAATTGAGGAGACCAGAGCTGGTGAGGACACCAGGAAAACACAACCCATGAAATCAAATAAGCATGACTCATAGGGGCTCACAGACACTGAAGTGGCAATCACAGAGCCTGCAGGCATCTGAGCTGGATCTTCTGCATACATGTTATGGTTGTTGGCTTGTTGTTTTGGGAGGACTTCTGATAGTGGAAGTGTGAGTCTCTCTGACTGTTTGGCATGCTTTTGGGACCCTTTTCTTCCTATCTGGTTGCCTTGCCTAGCCTTGGTGTGAACTTTGGAACTAGTATTATTGTATTTTGTTGTGCCATGTTTAGTTGATATCTCTGGGAAGTCTACTCTTTTCTGAGGAAAGACTGAGGTAGTAGGAGAGAACTGGGGACAAAGGGAGCTATAGTAAGGATGGATGTATTGTATAATGTCAATACAAAGTAGCTCCACTTACAGAATAACAAAGTAAGTCTTCCAAACTAACTTTCTTTACAGTGCTTTAAAAATAAAACAAACAACAGCAAAAAAAATCAAAACAAAACAAAAAACCAACCCTGTTATTTTCATTGTTGCTCATACTTACCTTATCAACATATTTCTTAGAATTGTAAAATCACAATGTTCGCCATTTTCAACTGTAGAAAAAGAAGACAGACCACATATTAATTTTAATAAAGCTTATTTTTTCACAAGAGAAAATAAAACCAAGGAGAAAATATTTAAACTGCCTAATACTAACAAAATTCCAAGGAACAATAGGCAAATGTACCCTATTGAAGCATTTTAAAAACATTACTTTTCTGTGTGGGGAGAGAGAGGGGGAAACAGCATGTGGGTATAAGTTCTATGAAGGAAAAGGTTGACATCAACTATTTTCTCCACTCTCAATTTTATTTATGGAGGCAGGATCTCTCAATGAATATTTTATCCACTAAACCACCTCCTCTATCCTTTTTTGTGTAGCTTAATCCTAAGTGATAGCCACATAATAAATGGGCTCCTTGGAAATAACAGTGACAATTTAAAAAAATGCACTTTCTCTTTATTAGTAGAGAATATAGTTAATATATGATACATTAAAAAAATGTAGGTGGGAAGTAGTGGCACATGCCTTTAATCCCAGCACTCAGGAGGCAGAGCGAGTTGGAGGGGAGCCTGGTCTACAAAGCAAGTTCTAGGAAAGGAAGGGCTACAAAGAGAAACCCTTCCTCAAAATAAAAACAAAACACAATTAAAAAAACAAAAAAAAAAACCCCTTCATATTGTGGTTGAATATATTAAAAAACCTCCTTAGGACAATCAAAATGAAAAGGCTAGTGAAGAGCTCTAAGATTCTTTTATTTAAAAAAACAAAAACAAAACAAAAAACAAAAAATGAGGACAGCAAGGAAGTAGGCAAAACAACTACATAAAGAAAACAATGGTTTCAGAGCATAATTCTAAGAGACATAAAAATTCTAAAGCTGTAAGTTAGTAACTGCAGGTCACCTGGGAACAAAGTGAGGGTCCTTGGAGAAATTATAGATAAAAACAGTAACCTGGCATGATTTTATAAAAATTATGCAATTATTCAAAATATCAACACATAGATCAAACAGAAACTCTTAGTACAAAAGAGATTAAATATTAGAGTAAACTAATATAATAAATACAAAAGTATAGAAATATTTCTATTACTAATAGGATTTCTGGGGATTAAGGACATCAGTGAAAGTTTATGGGTATTGAAAACCAACAAATTGTAAAGTGACTGAAAAAGGTAATCTCCTTGAGGAAAGAAGAGGCACTGGTCATATGACTGTGGCTGGCTCTCTCCAAACTGCTCGATTTCCAAAGATTTATTAAATTCTAGGAAATAACCTTAGACGTAGGGAAAACCCCTGAACTACAAAGTATGTCTTCAAACAAAATAGAAATTGGCTTGATGCCACCATCAAGCATTGACAACTGACTGTGAAGTATTACAGCTAGAGGATTTAATCTAATTTATGCAACACATTTGAAAAACAGAATTATCTTTAAGAGAAAAACAAAGACTTAGAAAAAGAAATAAAAACTATCCTTGAAAACATAGATTATATTGTACACTGCATATTTTATATTACTGAGAGTACACATTTTAGCACCTTTATGAGACTTTACATTAAGTTATCCACTGAAAAGAACCTTACCTTCAGCCACACCCCAAGGATACTGCCTTCCTCTGACTCTTTTGCCATTAACTTCGATTATAGTATTACTACCTACCACAGCAAGAGGTAAACGGTCCTATAAAATAAAATGTTACTGTAAATAGATCTCTACAGTATACATAATTCAATTATAGATAATTTATAATAGTCAATACATTAATGAAAAATTATTTAGATAGTTCCTATATTAACTCTTATGAGCCAAGCAATAAATACTCAAGAAACTGGTTATTTGGTTTTTGGTTTTTTGAAGACAGGTTTTCTCTGTGTAGCACTGGCTGTCCTGGAACTCACAGAGCTCCAACTACCTCAGTCTCTCAAGGGCTGGGATTAAATACATGAGATACCATGTACAGCTTATAAATTGTTATTCAAAAGTTATCACAGAAGTTTCCATCCAGCCTCCAAAGAAGAACCATGTAAGGAACCCAAGTGAGCCACAGGCTGGGCCACATGGCAGGTAGATTACTAGAAATGGGTTAAATTAAGATGAAAGAGCTAGCTAGTAATGTGCCTGAGATATAAGCCAAACAGCATGAAATTAATAGAAGTGTCCAAGTCATTTCTTTGGGGGCTAAAAGTCACTGCAGGCAAGGTCAGATCCCTGGCCCAAACAGGGCAGGAAATCATTTACAACAGATGGCGTCCCAACATGGGCCGAACACCCACATAAAGCCTGAGAAAGTTTAAAAAGCTTAAAAAGCATTCTATAGCACAGAAACAGAACCAAAAGTGGCTTCTGAATCATATATCAGAACTGTGTCTTGGTACAGAGACGTCTGTATTCGGGCTTGAATTTAAAAATGGCACCTCCGCATAGACAGCTCAAATGTGTATGTCTCATGAAAGACTTAGTATAAACAACAAGCTGCATGTGACTGATATAAAGTTTTTGCTTATACTGAACGGAAAGGGAATAAAGTCAAAAATAGGTTTTTTTGGTAGCAGCATTTCTTGAGTCCACTCTGTTTGCTGGCAGCAAGCAGAGACGTAGTGGGCACCTCCACCATATTGAAAAGCCACCAAAAAGGGCGGAGTCAACAATTAAAGCGATACTAGCATTTTAAAAACTCTTCTAGTTGGGAAATGATTAAGAATTCACAATAAGCAGATTCAGATAAAGAAAACCTCTAAACGGGGTACATACAATGTGTGTAAAATGTGTATAGGCTTCAGAGAAAAAAAGAAAAAGGGTAAAGAAAGTCCTTAGAAAAGAGAAACAGAATTAAAGATATAAAAGGCCACATAAAATGGCAGATAAATGAAGTCTAGATTATTGCTATTGTGTTTTCTTTTAATTTTTTAACTTTTAATGAGCTAACTGCAGAAAGACAGTGACTGCAAAGTTAAACAAACATATATTTTAAAGATATCTTGACTTTGAAATCTGTTTATGAGAATATGTTGCTTGGGAAGAGTTTCTGCTTTTGTTTCCACAGAAAATCAAAACCTGTGGATTGTTTCCAGGCAAATGTGGTTTCATTTGCCAGGGCCACTGGAAAATTCTCAGATGGGAAGATCAGTTTCCAAGATGCCAGTTGATATGATCCACCCACAAAAGCCCACGACACTGGCAGTACCCTTGATCAGCAGGAAGTAGTAAAAGAAAGAAAGCTATATCCAATTGCCCAACATACTGCTTTTAATGTTTGTTTTCATTATAAATGGCTAATGGTCACAGTCAATCTCTTTCAAAAAAAAAATGGGAGGGGAGGATATGATATAGGAATGATTAAAAAAGAGTTTTTAATGCTTTGCAGAAAACATTGCCAGACATCCTTCAGGACACAAGGAGAAGCAGCTGACAAACTGTGTCTGATTTCCTGCATCACTGAAAGGTATGCCAAAGAAATGGGCCTAAAGGCTAAAGATGATGCCCCAGTGTTACAAAGAAACTTTAGGTGACCATCTAGGCAGACAGGTACCATCTCTGTCATTTCTAGACTTTGGAAGTCACTTGCACTTCTTGTTTATTTGGGTAATATTATATCCTTCTGTGGTATTTGATGTGGTTGAAGGTTTAATAATTATAGATATAGTTTTCTTAGTTATTTTAAAGGGTATATTAGATATGAAACTTTAGACTTACAAGGATAAGGTAGATAATGGAATATTTTCTTTAATTTTGTTAATACAAATAGACTGGATATTGTAACTGTAAATTTTGCTTGATAGCTGTTCTGTTGTATGTAATTTTGCTATATTGAAATTGAAACCTTCCTTTTTGATTACACAGGAAAGAGGAAATGTGGTGGGACTGTTCTGACTGGTTTCTATATGCGATTCTGTAAATAAAGAGCTGTTTTGGTCTATGTAGAACATCACAGAAGTGGGTGGAGAAATCAGAATAGAAACGGGGAGAAGGAAGGCAGAGTCCATCAGTCTCCAGCCAGCAGCCGAAGGAGCAGCATGTAGGAATACAGGTACGGGCCACTGGCCACAGCCACATGGTCAGGTAGATTACTGGAAATAAGTTGAATTGAGATGAAAGAGCTAGCTAGTAATGTGTTTGGGACATAAGCCAAACAGCAAGAAATTAAAAAAACAAAAATTATCACCAAGATAAACAATGAATAAAACTGCATTTGCTGTTGACATTTTAAAAATTAGTTAAATTACTCTACAAACTGTCCCATATGGGGAGATATAGGATAAAAAATATAGTATCTAGAAGAAAAACAGCAGCAAAAAAGCCACAAATCTGACAATATCAGGAGGTACAAGAAATATTCCATTCTCTAAACTGTAACTTTAGAACTTCAAACCCACTTTTGAATCTATATTCATTCATTTTTAATTCAGAATATAACTTTTAAATAATTTTCATTACTAGAAATATAAAAGATATTTTGCAAAACCTCTAAAATTCTTCATTCATCAAAAAAATATTCTATCAATTATACAATAATTAGATTGTGTGTATATATATATGAGGTCAGTATTCACTAAATCACTTTAGTTCCTCAAAGTGGTTTTGAGTATTTTAGGTGCTCTAAAACAATTTTAAATTAAAATATACCAACTTAAAAGCTAGACATGGTGGTGCACACCGTTAATCTCAGCACTTGGGAGGCAGAGGCAAGTGGTTTTCTGTGAATTCAAGGCCACCCCAGTATACAAATCAGGTCCCAGGACAGCCAGGGCTGTTACAGAGAGAAACCAGGGTGGGGGGGTGTGGGGGATATATATAGCAAGGGACAAGAGAAAACACACAACAAAATTAAAATGATGTGAAGTTTTTTTTGACTTTTATAAAAAGGCAAATTTAAAAAATAATTTTATCAGGCTCTTACAAGTTCAAAACACACAAAAATTAATCCCCTTCTTGTTCATATTTGTTTCTTAAGGAGAAAAAAAAAAGGGATATAAACTTGAAACCAGTTAATTGAAAATCATTTGTGATGTTATTCACCCATCTACTCCGGGCAATGACCTGTTCTATGTGTTGTTAGTCAAAGGTAACTGTCAAGTTGATAAATATTAAAAAATAATCATATTTATTTTTGTAAGCCAACTAACACTTTTGTGCTATAATATAGTACAATGAGAAGATCCAAACACTTCACTGTGCATAGACATGAACCTACCTTTATCTTCTTAACCAGCTTATTCTCTTCTTCATCATCCGTTTCTGGAAATTCATATATTTTAATTTTATGTTCTTGAATTTCTTTCATTATCTAAAATAGAAATAGAAAAAAAGCACCACAAATAATTATGGAATTAGCAATATTTTTTGATTATTTTATGAGACACCTCAGTTTCTGGTCCTTTGTAGTTCATACTTAAATACCAATACTGGGCAACAGGAAGAGAAGGTAAAGAAAAGTGCTTGCCAAGCAAGTGTGGGAGATTTATAAAGGTAGAGAAAGCCAGAAGAAACAAACCAACTCCACTAAATTATCTTCCAACACCCACAAGTATGACATGGCATGTGCACCATGCACCCTACAGACACACAACAAAATGAAATATAGTATGTTGACATTCAATTACTTCAGAAGTGCCAATCCAATGATTATCATCCCAAAAAGAATTCTAAAAGTAAAAAAAATAGACTAGAATGGCATTTATCCAGTTGGTCTCTACTGTAAGGACTTTTGGTCATTTCTTTAAAATGAATGAGATTCTTTCTCATAATGTAACTTATTATAAAAGCTGAAGCAACAAAGCTTAAAGTCACCTAAAAATAGTTGAAAAGGGTAGGTAAAAAACACAAAATTAGCCCAGGAGAAAGGTTTGTACTCTAATAGAAAAAAATCATTACATGAACAAGTGCACAAAGTTAGACAAGCAAGTAAGGAGAAAACACACACTAGAAGTAAAGAACCTCAGGACTTAATAATATCAGAAATTTCCTAGTTCAAATGAAATTGTCTTGTCCAAGAGGATTTCATGTTCACAACTGAATATAGACATCCAAGTAACTCACCTACCTATACAATTCAAATTCCAAGAACAATCTTTCCCTGGTTGTACTTTTACTGTAGTGCTACTCTGAAAGCAAGACTCTATAATATCAAAGTAGAGGCTATAAACAAAAGGAGTTCTGGGGGCTGGAGAGATGGCTCAGCGGTTAAGAGCACCGTCTGCTCTTTCAGAGGACCTGGGTTCGATTCCCAGCACCCACATGGCAGCTAACAACTGTCTGTAGTTCCAGTTCCAGGCAAACACCAAGGCAAATAAATAAATAAATAAAGTTTTAAAAAAAAGGGCTGGAGAGATGGCTCAGCAGTTAAGAGCACCGTCTGCTCTTCCAGAGGACCAGGGTTCGATTCCCAGCGCCCACATGGCAGCTAACAACTGTCTGTAGTTCCAGTTCCAGGCAAACACCAAGGCAAATAAATAAATAAAGTTTAAAAAAACAAAACAAAACAAAAAACAAAAGGAGTTCTATGATTACTATACTAAACAGAAGTAAGCCTTGAATGGTGGTACACACCTGTAATCCTAGCACTTGGGAAGCTAAGACCAGGGGACTGAGAGTTTCTTGTTAACCTAGGCTGAAGGGTGAGAGTTTATCTCAAAAATAGAGAAACAAAAAAAAAAGCAACTTATTAATGACCATCAAAAGGACCATGCCTCTAACACGAGCCTATATCTACTTTATAAACAAATCAATAGCTGGGTGAGGTGGCACACAACATTAATCTCAGCCCTCAAAAGGCAAGTGGATTTCTTTGAGCTCATGAGGCTATCCTGATCTAAACAGTGAGTTCCAGGCTAACCAGAGCTACACAGTGAGACTTTGTCTTGAAGAACAGTGGGGAAAAAAAAAATGATGCCTAAGATAGTGACTCATGCTTTTAATTACAGCACTCAGGAAGCAGAGGCAAGAGGAGCTTGGTGTACAGAGGGAGTTCCAGACAGTGAAGACTACATAGACACACCCTGTTTAAAAAAAAAAAAAAAAAGGTAAATAATGACTAACAGAACAATAGAAATAAACAACAGAACAGCTATTTCTGTTTTGAGATATTTGATCATACTATAAAGATGAATGTTTTACCTCACCTGCCTCAGGAACCCTCTGATTGGTTTAATGAGCTACATAGCCAATAGGTAAGCAGGAGAGGATAGGAGGGACTTCCGGAGAATGAGAGGAACTCTTGGGGGAAAAAAATCAGAGAGGGAAGTCAAGGATTCGCTAATGAGACACTAAGGAAGTTGGACATAGTCTACTGAGTAGAGGTAACAAGTAGAGTGGCAGAATGTAGATTAATATAAGTGAGTTAAGTTTAGAGCAAGTTGGGAATAAGGCTAAGCTCAGGCCAAACTTTCACACTTAGTAATAAGTCTCATGTCATTATTTGAGAGTTCGAGGTCCAAAAAAAGTCTGACAATATTTGGAATACAACTTTGGGCACATATATCCAAGTACAAGACCTGTGAACAGTCGAGTCGGTTCATCAGAAGACTAGGTAGAAAAGCCTGCTGGCCCAGTAAATTCCCAGAGCTGGAGTAGGTAGATGCTCCCCACGCTTAAGGGTCAGCTCTCATAGACCCGAGGGCAAGCACCATGTGCTAAGTGCAGCCTCAACAGAACACACATAAGAGGTAGTGCAGCATTTTTCTCCAAAGCCAGGCATGCAGAGAGCCTGAAAACTTCTGAACAGTTTTCAGAATTGCTTGAGAACATTCTTAGGTGATAAAAAAGAAATGGATAAAGACAAGTCATATAAAAAAAATAAACAGTATCAAAATAATAAAGTAACGTCTTTAAAGAGAGAGTAAAGTAATATGAAAAGAATAAGTTATGTAAAGGATGGAAAATATAACACAACATTTGGAACCTAGATAATGCTTTATTAACTTTAAATTTTTAAAATGCTAATGAGTATAAACCAGTTACTAAGAGATAATGGACTATGGAACAAACTGCTGAATTAAACTAGCTTGTACATTTTAAGGATGTCTCAACTTCAAAATGGAAGTCAAGAAATGTGTTACATTGGGGGAGAGGTTTCCATAGAAAACAAAAGGTTATGTATGGATTCCTTCTAAATGAATAAAGATTAGATTTGCCTAGAAGAGACCTGAAAATTGTAGCTGCAGATATGATAGAAGAAACCAAAAAAACCTTTAAGACAAGTGATGCACATGCTGATCACAGAACAGCTTTATGACTGGATGAGACATGATAAATCTTGCTTGCAATAGAGTTCTCATGACTTATTATTATATACCATCTTTTTATATGGCATGGATGGAGATTATAACACAGTTTGGTTATGTAGTTCAAACAGACATATAATGTTGACAGATGTCTTTTACATGCTCAAACATGGAGCAGAGAATCATCTTTAGCTGATTTGTGCATACCACACATTCCATACTTATGTTAATGCAGATATGTATGATACCTTTAAAAGTTTGTGTGCTTTCAGAACAAAAGAACCAGACATCAATAAAGATAAGCAGCCTAGGTGATCTAGCCTCTTAAAATGCCTGTTATAATTCCTTCAAAAATCTACATTCAGCACATTTTCAAAGCTGCTAGCTAAGATGATCTAGTCTCACAGACTATCCAGCCAAGACACACAGACAAAACAAAAAATAATACAGCTAGCTCTCCCAGTACTTGACCATTATCCTAATATTATCCTAATTCTTTTCATAGACCCCTAAAGATGCCTTTACCTCCAGGCAACAGGAAATAATTTTAAGAATATGAAGTCAACATTCCCAACAGGTAGGGTGGGTGGTTTTTGGTTGTTCTGTAGGTCACAGATGTTTGTCACTGTTTAGTGGGGTTGATTACATGGTTACAAGTTGTTACTGGTCATGAAAGGGGGGGGAAGTAAGCAAACAACATTTAATTTAGGGATCTCTTTCTGAAAAACAGGAGGGGAAAGGCAGAAATGACAGAATAAAAGGGTAGAATAATGATCAACTTTTAAACTAAAAAGCAACTACCAGTCTCAAATATTTACACTGGTATTGATTTTTATATACTAATACAAACTTATGATTACTTTTGTTGTAACGTATTGTATACATGTATCTACTCTTGTTTAATGTATTGTTCCTATACAGATCATTTAAAAATGTAATATAAAGTTCTAGTCCTTGAAAGCTGTTATTACAATCAAACTTGCGGTCATGTTAGGGGCATTTACAAGGTTAAACAAGTATGTTTTAGACAGATAGATAGGTGGTCTTCAAACACTTCAGAGATTTACAGAAAATGCATTTAAAATGTTATTATCATAAGGCTTTTCATGACAGTGAGATATACTTGCTCCTGGCAGCACTAATCTACATCAGAGATGATGATGGACATCAAAGAACCTCAATATGGAGTTTGCAATCATTTGTGGCAATGTTAGTCACTGGGCAAGAAACTTGCATCAACTGCTGACACTTAGGCTGTCCATATTGGACAAGCAGGACACAAAAGAAGGAAACTGTCAAACTTTGTCCATATGAGGTAGGAGAGTCCTTCAAAATTAATGCTACACAGAAAAGTCTGTCAGGTATTCTAGGCCTGTAGGCCGAAGATGGATGTTCCAATGTTGCAGAGGAACCTTGGGTGACTGTCTAGGCAGCTAAAGTCTCTGTTGTTTCTATAGTTTTGGAAGTTGCTTATGCTGAACTTCCTGTTTACTCAGGAAATAGGTTATCCTTTTCAGGTCTCTGATGTGGTTGAAGACTAGATAGTTAAAATCTTACAATTTTCTTTGTTATCAAATTCAAAAAAGAAATTCACACAAGATGTAAAGTTTATAATGCTGAGAAACATAAAAGCTTAAGTTGTTTATCTAAAAAAATGTTTTTTAAGGTCTAGAATGATATTTTTAAGTTGGCAATACAAGTTATGATAGAAAGGCACCTCCTGATTTATATAATAAAAAGCTGAATGGCCAATAGGTAGTAGGCAGGAGATGATATAAGGAACTTCCAAGAGAGTGATAGAGCAATTCAGAAAAAGAATCAGAGAGTCAGAGATTCACCACTGTAACACCAAGGAAGCAAGACCTTACTCTACTGAAGTGAGGTAACAAACCATGTGGCAGAATGTAGATTAATAAAAACAAGTTAAGTTTTAAGAACTAGTTGGGAGCAAGCCTAAGCTCAGGCCATGCTTAAATACTTAATAAGAAGTCTCTGTGTCATTATTTAGAAGCAAGTGGCCCAAAGAAGTTCTCTACAAACAATCACTAGTTTTATCAGCAATGGTTCTTAGTCAGAAGTTATACACTAAAATTATGTTAAGTGAGAATTTCTAAATAAATGCTAAAGCCCCAACTTCTGTACAGAACAGATTGGTAGGGATAATGTCCAACAATTATTTTGAAAAAATTCTAAATGATTTTCTGAGTAAGAAACATGGTTCTAAGCATACAGAAAAGAAACTTGAGGCTAGAAGCGCAGCACAGAGGTGAAATATATACATGAAAGGCTTTGGGTTCAATGCTGGGTGGAAAAAAAAAAGTGTGTGTGGGGGGGGCACAGCAGACATGGCCAATCTGAAAGTAGAAATCATTACTAATCCATTCTTTCACCTCTAACTTCTCAGAATAAATCTATATAGAGATACAGACTATTCAGTTTAAGGGGCAAAGATGGGAGGATCGCCCTGACATGGAGTCTAGTCTGGGTTATAGAGACTCCATCTCAAATAACAACAATAAAGAAATAAGAAGAGAGAGAGAAGGGCAAAGAAAGAAATGAGGAAAGAGGAAAGGATGAATGAAAAGGAAGAGCATGAACAAGAAGAGGAGGGAAGAAAAAAAAGAGAGAAAGCATACCTGTGGTGAAAATATTAATAGTAAAAACTATGGTTAAGATGCCAAAATGTGTATGAATTTAATACTTCATATTTAAAACGTTTTAAAAGATATTTTGTTATGTAGAAGCTTACAAAAAATTTTGTAAATTATTTTGAATATAATACAAACTTGTTATTATTTAAATATTGACCTAAAATAAAAAAAGACTAGTGGAATAGACAGACTTTCAAAAATATTTAACTTAACATTCATAAATGCCATATAAACAAAGCAAATTCAACAAGAAAAATTAATTAAGAATGTTATCACAGGGCTGGAGGGATGGCTCAGCCGTTAAAGGCTTGGCTCACAACCATAAATATAAGAATGTTATCACAGCCTGGCAGTGGTGGTATACACCTTTAAACTCAGCACTTCGGAAGGAGAGGCAGGTGGATCGCTGTGAGTTTGAGGTCAGCTTGGTATAGAGTTCTAGCATACCCAAAGCTACACAGAAAAACTCTGTCTCATAGATAGATAGATAGATAGATAGATAGATAGATAGATATAGATGAATGAATAAATAAACAGATAAGTAAATAAATAAAAGAGGTAGGAAGAATTATTATTGCAGTAACAGGCATGAGTTCAGGGGAGGAAGTTTAAATACATGTATATATGTGTGTATATATATATATACACACATTAATATTGTTATCTTCTAACATTGTTAGAAGATTAATATTGTTTTATTAATACAAACAAAATTAAAGTTCAAGAGAAAACAGGAAAAGCATATGCCTATGAGGATAGCAAACTAAATCTAGAAGATAAAGACTATATTGTACTAAAAATAATAAGAGCTATTAATTAAAAGAATGATTAAAAGCCTCAAAAGTTAATTTATTCTTGCTTACCTGCTTTTTAAACTGTTGGCATTCCTCTGGTGTGAGCGTGTCTGCTTTGGCAATTAATGGGATAATATTCACTTTTTCATGCAAACGTTTCATAAATTCAATATCCAATGGTTTAAGTCTGAAATATAGTATTTAATACAACTGAATTCATGTATTTAAAGGAACAGATTCTTCACATTAAATACAATAAGATACCTTACGTACTTATTAGAAACACTTTGAAGATGTGCTGGGTCAACCAGCAAGCAGAACTAAACATTAAGAAGCAATGGAGTGGTTAAAAAGGCTTTTTGATTCTTGCCTTTGAAACACCTTGGTCACTGGATTTTACCCCTAATGAGGAATTGGAAAAATAAACAAGACTCCTAATAAAATTTCTTAGAATCATCTTTATATTTATCAAGGTTTACCAGGTGAGTGGGTTATTTGTTGTTTTGTTTTTGGCCTGTGGAAAACGGTAGTCCTCTTTCAGTATATGCAATTCTTGCTGTCAATTATCTTTCTCAGACAAAATGCTAAGAAGTCAGTCTTCAACTTGTCTCTCTCTGTCCATTATAATCTGGCTTTGGCACTATTTTTTTCAAGACCAAATACTCCTACTATGGTACTTACCATCACTAATTTGCCCAGAATGCAGGACCTAAAATATTATTCCCTCACCAGCTCTTCTAGAATCCTTAGGACTCTCTTTGAGATCTTTAGCATGTGATTTCCTCAGAATTCTCTGCTAGGTCATCTTCATTTTTTTAACCCTATGTTCTGCATGACTAACATCACTACCATCATTTAAGGCAAAAATGACCAGATCTACATCCACTCAAACTTTACTTTTATGGTCACAACAGTGTCTAACCCAGTAGTTATGCTGCTGGAATGAAAATGCCATGTTCCTCAGAATCAAGGTCTCAATCTGAATCTCCATTTTTCTTTCTTCATTTGTTTCCCATTTTAATACATGATACCACAGTGTACCCAAATGCTTAATCCCCAAACACCCAGGATTACTTGTTCTTCTATCCTTCATTTCCTAAGACTTACCAAGACCTGCACAAAAGACACATATGCATTAAAACAGAAACAGACCCATTTTTAACACTTCAGACCACTAAGATCTCCACAGTTGGCAACTACATAAGCTTTTCTGGTTTCCCAGCAAACCATCCACACAACTGACGGAATCATTCACTACTTGTTGTAATAATCTAGTAAACATCATATTCTTTAGCAGCTGTGGCTCACTAAGATTGTGAAGAAAAGTGTTCTCTCTTTGACCACCTTCCACTTCCAGTGTGCCAGAATGTTTTTAACTTCTCACAGTTCCTGAAAAGTTCCATGCTGGAAAGGTGTTATAGGTTACAATCTCTGCCTGGAACACTCTTCAGTCTCATACTCCACCTATTTTGTTTACGTCGCTCTTACTCATTCTTTTTGGTCATGGCTTACAATCCAATTTCTCCATGGAATCCTTTTCTAGATGATGGGGCTGGGGGCTCTTCTAAGCGGTCATATCACTTTATGTGCTGAGTATAAAAACATCGGCCCTGTGTTTGGTTTTCCCATTCTAACACTAAAAGACCTTTTTAGTTAGTTGACTGTTTTCATCTCATTCATCTGTTTTGCTTTTGTTTTTGTTTTTTTTTAGCATCTAGCAAAGGTTCTAAAGATTCCCAGATATTTGTTGATAGAAGTAAAATGGTATCATTTTCTTGTGTCCTTCAGAAACCATAGTGGAGACTTGGTCTGCACACCCAGAATGTTCCACAGACTAAAACTAATGCTCCACAGTAATAAGCCAAGATAATAGAAATATCATCCCAAAAGGCATTCCTTAACTGTATAAGGAACAATGAGAAAAATGGAAGGCTAAACTTTGTAACATTTTTATTCAATGATACTTACTTAATAAGTAGTATTTGTAAAAATTATTAAAAACAGAATGTGTGAGATCCGATGTAGTAAGTATTATCTTATGATTGTAAGGCTAACTAGTATACAATCAGAGATAAAACATGAGGTAAAGAAGCAGATGCAGAGAATCTGGGTTTATATACTACTTTGATTCTCTTTATCTTAAACTATGGAATTTTCTGGCATTCAAAGGACATGAAGCATATTAGAAAAAAGTGTTGCTAGAACAACCTCCATCATCTGTACTCTCTGTAAACATATTCGCCTCAACACTGCCAACAGAAACTATCCTTAGGACCAAATTGAGTTTTGTTTCATCTCATTATCACATACAATATTAAACATTCCAGTTTATGCTCATGAAAAATGTAAATGCCCACCACTTCATTAAGAAATTATAGCACAGGTTTGTAAAATATTACTCCTATACATTGACAAGGGCAAAATTCAGTTTAAAACTTCAATGAATCTTAACAGCATATATAAAACATCAGCATCAAATTTTCAGTTTTCATTTTATATTTAAAAGCAAAGTGTAGGTTTTAGTGTTGGTTTCTATGCAGTGGACAGAGGTGAAGAATTAGCTGTCCTGAGGACTGAACACAGACCTTGAACTGAGCTACATTCTAGCTCATTATTTTCTTTTACTTGCTTTTATTATATATATAATTTTTTATTTTGGTAGGGGTTTGCTATCAAAAAAAAAAAAACATAGCCTAGGCTGATCTTCTAACTTTCTGAGTAGTAAGATTAGAGGTATGTGCGGCCAGTGCCTCCTGGCACATCACATTTCTATTTCTTTTTTATTTTAGTGATATAAATGTATAAACTTTTAACAAAACTATACAATATTAAGCTAAAAGAAACTTTTCTACTCTTACCACACACACACACACAAAGTAATTATATAATATAGCTCCCTGTTCTACCAGGCATCACATTAGGCAAGAGACCAAAACCACAACCATAGAAAGGAATGAATTTATACCACTTGAATACTGAGTGACAACATTACTTAGTTTATGTTATATAATAGTCTAGCTCCTTTTGGTAAAGGGTGGGTAGAATTACAGTGATTAGGTAGTTAGATTATGTTGTGATTTATCCTCCTCTCAAAAAAAGACTGAAGAGTAATGAAAATATTAATAGCTAATGACACATATCTGCCCAAAATAGAAGTGTACAGAGTTTGTTTTGTTCTTTTAAAAAGAGGTAAGCCACTATCAAACAGATCAGATCAGATGAATGTCTTAAACTTTAGTCTGAACTACTAAAAGAGGGTAGGTAATACCTACCTCAACACAGTAATCTTCATATTAAAGTGTTAAGCCACTTAGAAAGAAACAGCACAAGAAAACATTTGGCACTTAAGCTTTGTTTCTAATTTTATTACCTTTTCTGTTAGGTTTACATTTCCCCTGTCTATAGGTTGTTGTTACATTGTGATTTCTTAGAATCTATTTGGCTGTTTTTATGATAGTTCAACGTCTTACAAAAGCATAGTTAAAACAAAAACTTCAAAGAACTATTAGTTATAAGACCTCAAAACTGTAACTGGAAATTGGAAATGCTTCCTTTTATGAAGCAGGTAAAAACTACAACCTAGGTCTTAAAAAGTTGTTCCAAGCCACGAAGATTAGATTCTTTATAAGTGATCTAGTTATAAGTTCGCCACAGATACAATTATTAAAACTAGTCACATACACACACAATATAAATAAAATAGCAAAGCATCAAGATACTGACCCATGTCCTGAAGGAGCAATGAAGTATAAACAACATTGCACCCTGTTATCAGGCATCTGACGTCTGTTCACTCGAGATTCCGCATTTAAGTAATCCTCAAATTTACTATCAATGTAGTCGATAACAGGCTGCCAGCTGTACAACGTAGATAACAGAACAATTAAGTTACAATCCTACAAAGAAATGAACTGTTAAACAATTAAAGGGTAGTAGTTTTAATTTGATAAGAATAATAGTAATTCAGCAATAAAAAAAATCTCAAACTGTTCTACGTACTGATTCAAAAGAAGGTAAAAATTAGGGATCAATTCATAAAATGTCTGCTTTGAAAGCATGAGGACTTGTGTTCCAATCCCTAGAATCCATATAAAAAGCCAGGCACAGTGGCCCTGAAGCTCATTGAGCAGCCAGTCTCACTAAACCAATACATAGGTTTAAAATTAAAGGTGTATTAAAAATTAAAGGTGGAGAGCAATCAAGGAGACACTAAAATAGACCTTGGCCCTCCACATCTTAAAGTACATACATTACATGCATACTTATGTAAGAAAACAGATACACAAACACACACACAAAAAATAATTTTTAAAACTACATGAATTGTATCTTAATTCATTATTTCTATCTTTCAAATTTAAAGAATGAATTGTTCTGTGTCAAAGAAAAGCTCTGGTAATATTATTTACATGGATAACTACATCGATGCTAAATATTTTACAAAATGAAAACAAGTACATCCACAGTTTTAAAATTCCAACAAAGATTAAAGAATACAGGAATCTCATCATTAGCTTACTGGGTATTTTTAAGAGTTGAGAAAAATGCTAATTAACTGCAATTCAATATTAATGAGAAACTCAGAAAAAAGTTTATAAATACTAAAATAAAATTACTTTGAACTAGAATTTCATGAGTATCTGATTCATCTGTAATTTGCTGAAAAACCAAAAGTCTAAAATACTAGGTAAGTTAGGATGTAATTTATATTATAAACAGAATTATAATAGGAAGATTCAAATTTGTTATATAATTATACATCAGTATAAGAGGTATTAATATATTAATATATTATGTAGTATATAATAGTATATATATATGTGTATATATATACATATATATACAATACACACACACATATTTGTATAAGAGGTGGTGACTCCACTGTAAATAGAGAGAAATCAGAGGCTGAAGCAGGAGGATTTAAGTTCAACCATCTTGAGACCTGTGTCTCAAAACACCAAAAGAGAGAGAGAAAGAGAGAGAGAGAGAGAGAGAAGAGAGGAGAGGAAGAAAGAACCAAAATCAAAACCACACAGAAACAAAAAAACAAACCAACAAACCAGTCCAGGATATACAGCAAAGTTGGTATATAAACCCAAATCCTAATCATTTAAAACTTAATGATTCTCATTGTTATGTTTTTGTTGTTCTAGGTTTTTGTTTCTGTTTATAAGGCAGGGTCTCACTGTGTAGCTCTAGCTTGAAACTATATATATATATATATATATATATATATGAGATAAATGATAAAATTAAAGACGTGCCATCACGCTAACAAACTACACTCATATTTGAAATGACCTGGTAAATAATGGGAACAAGCACTTCTTACCAATTACTATTATCCACAGCATCTCCAAATCCTGGGGTATCAACTATCGTCAGGAGCAACTGAACACCACCTTCTTTGATTAAAACTTTGGACTGCTCCACCTATAAAAGTCATTGGTGTACATGTTAATTATACATTATGTAAGTTGTTTCCTACAACAAGAGGTGAGGACACTGAAGTTTCGCAAAAAAAATTTGGAAGCTGTTTACAAATGAAATCTAACAACCTACATGTTTTCTGTTTTTGTGTGTGTGCATTTATGTACATACGTGTGCAGGTGAAGTTATACATGTTTGTGCAGGGTTGTGGAGGCCCAAAGTTGATGTGGGAGTCCTTCACCAATTGTTCTTTACCTTAACGCACTTGGGCAGGGCCTCTCAATTGAACCCAGAACTCACCTACATGCCACTTTGCTTTGGGCATCCTTTGTCACTGCCACACCCAGTAGGTTTTCACAAGAGTTTTGGATGCAGATCACAACTCTGCTCCTCACATTAGGACTGAAAGTACTTTAGCCACTGAGCCATCTTTCCAGCCCCTACATTTTCCTGAAAATGACTGTTAACCATTACAGTCCTAGTTACTTGAAAGAAAAACACATATAAGTAGTATAACGAACTCATACTTCAAGTGTCATCAGAAGTTTTAAAGTATTGTAAGAAAAAGAGCTGTAAACTATGCTAATTCCTAGCAAAATTTATGGGTTTTCTGCAAGCCTCAGCTGTAGGCCAAAGGTATATATCATCTGTCAAAAGTATAAGCTATGACTATAAACTACTATCAACTTTCAGAAGTCTGACAGAAAGTAATCACTGTTTCAAGCAGCAGAAATACTTTCCCCAGAGGTTCTAGATGTACTGATAAGCTAACTTAAGGAAGACAAGTTTGTACTCAAACTTTGGGTGTCAAATGCCTAAAATGATATTTAAGACTATCAGATTTAAGGAAATGTGAAAAGCAGCTTCAGCAATTAGTGTTGAATAATCAATGAGTAGAAATAGTTTGATATACTTTTAAGGACTATGTAAATGAGGATGCCTTTCCACCCCTCTCTGGCATTCCTAACAGATGAGTGCTGAAGAGACTGTGAAGCTCAGGCTAGGGTATTTGGGCAAGAGTCATTTGCAACAATGTCCAATAGCACCTCTGAGATGACAAAATTGGTCTTCATTCTACCAACCAATACAGCAACTCTTGGTTATGTGGTTACTTACCTCTTGGAATGTTGGTAGTGTGATCGTGGAACTGAGTAAATACTTAGTTTTATTTCATGTGAACAAACTTAAATAGCTCAAATGTAGCTACCAAACTGGACATTATATGTTTATTGCAATCAAGAGGGTTCTTTTTTATTATCAGAAGTTATTGAAATTGGAGAAAAGAAAGCCAATATTCAGACACACAAGTCTGTGAAAAGCAAAACCTATCTCTTAGATAAGCCTTGGCCTTATCTTTCAGATCAATATTCTT
Source organism: Sigmodon hispidus (assembly GCA_004025045.1). Taxonomy (NCBI): domain Eukaryota; kingdom Metazoa; phylum Chordata; class Mammalia; order Rodentia; family Cricetidae; genus Sigmodon; species Sigmodon hispidus. The sequence goes on from PVIH01002564.1 coordinate 112,629, forward strand.
CAAATTGCTTTGATCTTAGCTTGTGTTATCAATGAAAACCGAGTATCCCAAATATATGCATATTTATCTACTGGCAATCTGGATATTTCAAAATATTAATTAAATGTTATTAAGTATGAAATCTATACAGATTTCTAAACTAAATACCAATAAACAAGACTTTTAACTATTCATCAGTGTTAGATTAACAAGAAGTTCACACTTTAATTTTCTTTTTTATTTGATCAAAAGATAATCCGGTCAAATCTACAACTCAAAATATCTTAAATTCATCCCCAGCTCTTTCAGAAGTTATTCACTGATGATATGTGTCATTAAAAAGAAATGACCAGAGTCTAGAGCAATGAATGGCTCAGCAGTTACAAGTACTTATACCAAAGAACAACCAAGTTTGGTTACTACCAGTCATATGGGGGCTTACAACCAACTCCAGTTCCAAGAGTCTTGACACCCTCCTTCTAAACCTCTGAAGGCACCATGTACATGGTGTACATACACATCACAAACACACAATAAAATAAATCTTCAAACAACTTCTGGCTTTCTTATTAGCAAGTCCTATTACCCTTTCAGCAATAGTATACTGACAACTTACACTTTAAAATTGTTTCTGTATTAACAAAGATTAGGCACTGGGGCTGTAAGTAAGGTGGCAAAGTGATCATTTAACATTGTCAAGGCCCCAGGTTAAACTCTGAAACAAAATTTCAACTTGTTTATTGACTTGGTAAGAAAAATGAAGTTTCTATGTACTTTGATGAGTCTGTTCATAAAAATATTTTCTATCTCTGGGCTATGAAATTTTGGGCATCCATACATGATTAAATACAAAAAAGTCAGCAATAAATAGAAAAGATTCAAAAACTTAACTGTAAACTTGTACTATTCATAGAATCCAATTTTATCATATCATCTGGTTTTGCAAGTGTCCTCATGGGATCCATGGAAAACTAATTAATTCAAGCCCAGGAATTTCAAAGTTTTCTAACAATCTGTTCCAAATGGTCACTTTCCCATGCACTCTTCTTAGCAGGTCACATCAGAATATCTTAAAGCATCACCCAGCGTTCTCTAAGATTAGATGCATAACTTATGAAGATAGGCCATTTTCCACTATTGCTTTTCCCTAAAACTAAGGAAAACTAAATCTCATATTGTTTATGTGTGTAGCTAATTTATTGAGGCATCTTTTGACTCCCTACATCTATCAAATCACAGATACCACTATTTCTAATATTGTAGCTTTTCAATAAGCAAATCAAGCTTTTAATATTTACTATTCAGCTTTATAACCAAAAGGACTACCAAGTGATGTAGGATGTCTTTCTGTATGCTGTGAATAAAGGAAATGTCTTGGCCTATGGCAGGCATCTTAGAAGTAGGCGGGGAAATAGGGCATAGACAGGGGAAGGAGGGTGGAGTCAAAAGAGACGAGATCTGGTTGCCCAAGAATCAACATGTACGAGAGTAACACAGGTAAGCCACAGGCCATGTGACAAGACAGAATAATGGAAATGGGTTGAATTAAGATGCAGGAGCTAGCTAGCAATATGTCGGAGCCACAGGTTGAACAGCATGAAATTAATATAGGCCTTTGTGTGATTATTTGGGGCTAACAGAGGGTCTGAACCTCTGGACAGACTGGAAAACTCATTCTACAACCGAGTACATTAAACTTTTTAATTTAATGTTCATGATATATTTATTAACATAAATAAAATGTGTTATTTAATTAACTGCATATCATGTTGAACAAAAGGTTAAAAGTTTCTGTCAAGGGTTTACATTTTTACCCATACTTCCTTATAAAGTAGAAGTAGGACCAGTGCTCTGAAGAAACAGCTTGGTACATTTACTTGGCTCAAAATAGGAAATGCTCCATTTAATGCTTCAAATGTTTCTTTGGAAAACAAAAAGTGAAAGAGACCTGGGTGTGATAGCATAACAATGTAGCATGAGTACCCAGGAAGTAAATTATGGGCTGGCACAGGTCTCTTGGGAATAAATGCTTCCTTTATATTCATTTTTTAGGAGCACAGATGGAGCCTGGGCTGATCTGGGAGCCAAGCAGGACCTGAGCTGTAACACTTTCACCAGGGAAACCTTCCCCTAGCAGAGCAAAGTTTTTACACTACAGGGGACCTGAGCAGAACTGTTAACAACTTCACTGAGGCTTGCTTGCTGGAACTGAGCTATTACATTGGGAAAATCTTTCCATGGAGCAGGGCTGTAAGCTGCTATGCTTACTGTGACCTATTGTAATCCTTAGACCCTGATGTCAGAATACTTTTCTGAGCTGTAACACTTAGTATTCCTTGGCTCCCAACTGCCCAGATCCCTTTCCATCAAGCTGCAATGTTACAATCTATATGAACACTTAACTGGGCTCTATGAAAACTTTTCAAGAAGTCCATAAATATGAAACATTTTCTTCTATTGTTTTCAACTTCTCTCACCACAAATTGAGTAACTACCTAATCTGTTTTACTATAAAATGACTACTAAAATGATTTACTAAAATTCATACCAAGAAAACATTTTATAATACATCAAGATAAATTTTTCAAACAAGAAATTAAAATTGAAATCTCAAATCTCAAAATAAAAGATAGTTTTTCTCTCAAGCAAAAATAGTTCACAATCTTACAGGGACAAAAACATCACTTATAAAAAACAATATAAGATGTAATAATTACATACATATATTATTACAACTTGTTAATATTTGTCAATATTAGGATTTATATTTGAAATAAGAACATGAAAAGTACAAATGTCTATTTTTCCCCTTCATTTAATTTTAATAATCTACTAGGAATATATATATACATATATATATAAACGAATAGAAAATTAACATTGCACTATTTCATTCATTCTGAAATATCCTTGAAAGATCTAAGTAGAAACACTTCCCTCTCCCAGCTTTCCCTGAGATAAAATGAAAGCAGTTTACAACAGTCCAGGAGTACTACAGAGCAGGAATTCTTACATACTAAACTTTGTAAGAATTTAAAAGAAATGTAAATTATTTGGGTTTTGCCTCCATCTGATGTACACTTACACTGAGAATCACTAGTTTAGGAAAAAAATCATGCCTGATGTTTGCTCACATCTGGAAATGTTCAGCAAAGGTCTTCAGGCCAACATAAGAGGTTAAGAATTTATTACAGCATTCAAGTGAGACCTTAACTTGAATCACAGCCATCAAGGAACAGAGATCCCAGAATCAGTTCTCCATTAGTTTAAATACTTAGTAATTTTCCAAAACTATGAATATTAACAAATCTGTCACTTAAAACACAAGTCTCCTGTAAATATAACATTCAAGAAGGAAACTATGATGTTGTGGTATTATTTCTTAAAGTTTTACTCTTTGGCCACATCATGAGACATGAGATCATCTGACAACTGTAAATGTTCTAAAAATCCTTCAAGTCACAACAGTCACTGACATTAGTCTTTCAAAACTCTAGACAGTTTGCCTATATTGGTCTATATGTATGAAAGGTAATATAATAATGGCACATCAATCCCTCTACAAACACAATTTATTACTTCAAGGACAGATCATCTGCTAGACTACTGGACTTGGGGTGGAGGAGCCAACAGGTTACAAAAGATGATCACATTCTAACTACATTCAGGCCTCTTAAATGACTCTTGTCCACAGTATGTCATGTGCTTCCATAAGAGTAAACGAGCAAAAGTAACAGCATTCTAAACAAATGATAGCTGGGAATAATATATCTGCAATACTTAAAATGTCAGAAATTCATATTTAGATAAAGAACTCCTGGAAATAAGAAAAAAAAAAAGACAGGAAATATTAGAAAGATCAAAGCAGTTTAATGAAACCTAAGTAGCCAATTAATAAAGCAGACCTGCCCAACTGAACTACAACTGGAAAATATGTGAAAGCAATGAGTTGTCTTTGTCTTTACACATACATATACAACAGAATATTAGTATGAATAAAAACAAAGAAACCCAAATTTTTATCCAAAATAAAAAGGACACGTTATATTTCTACAAAATTATACTACCCAGCAACGAGGAAGAACAACTACAAGCATGAACAAATGAGAAAATAAATCAGCTTCAAAAATAAATATATATCAAGTTTAAGAATATCCAAATTAATCTAGAGAACTGAAGTGTTTCTTTGAGGAAGGAGTGATATAAAAATGAGGGAGAAGCATAATAGAAACTTTCTGGAATGCTGTAAATGTAGTACACATTGACCCAGAATCTGGTTGATCAGATATATGTATACATAATGTGAAAATCCATAATAGTTGCGCTTAAGTTTGTGCCCCTTTTTCTCTAAAAACCTTTACATAACAAAAGCATTTTCAGAACAAAACTGAATAAAAAGGACAAAAAAAGATTATCACACACAATATAGAAAATCATTGGTGGCAACATCTTATGGATCCTATTTAACAGATGTTTCTGCAATTTGTATAATAACCAGGATAATAATCTTTCACTGAATATTTTGTCAAGTAACATGTTAAACTAGATTTCTTTGTGTTAAATCCCAAAATTACATGTTAATATTTTAATCTATTAAAACAGTAATCAAAACTTACTGAGTGAATGGATAAAGAGAGCTAAAAGGAGGAGTAAGAAGAAAACAGTCAGTAAAGTACTTGCCTCAGGAGCAAAAGAGCCTGAGTTTGATTCCCCCAAATTCATGTTGTTGTTGTATTTTTTTTTAAAAAAAAAAAAAAAAAAAAAAAAAAGCCACTGAGGTGCAGCAGAGTGTATTTGCAATCCCAATACTGGACAGTGGAGACAGGAACATACCTGTGGTTCACTGGCCAGGCAATGTAGCCTCGGTAGCAAGGTTCTAGCCAGTGGAAGACAGATCTTAAAAAACAAGGTGGATGGCTTCCAAGAAACAATACCTTAGACTGTCAGTTAGCAAAATAAACCACAAGAAAACTGCTAACTTGCAAAATTGATAGTGTATTGTTATTCATAAACTAGTGGTAAAGAAAAGCTAATCCTTTTTGAAGAATCAAATGGTCTATTCAACTAACAGTCTTTAACCACCTACAACGTGTATGTATACAACAGTTTGAATTTTAAACTTGTCTTTTTCAATAATCTCAGGGCATAGCACAGTCTGTCTCAACAATTGTATTATTACTACCATCTATCACATGAAGCTGTAAGACTTTTAAGAATCAAGTAAATTAATAAGATCCACAGAATCTACAGTAGTATCTGAAAGATAGTAACAGAAACTCAGTAAGTATTAGATTATTGATGTTAGATTTGAAATTTACAATCTACAGGTTAGGACAACAATGAGAACTCGGAAAATTACCTGAGCAAGAAGTTTATGTAGGATCATGACAACATCTAGCAAATTATTTTATGCTAATCTAAACTTGCAAGTCTACATTGTAGATTTCATTAAAAAACTTCCAAGTTTTCTGATCTTGAATATTAAGGTCTGCATTTAAAAAAGTTCTTCTTCTTTAGAATTAAAATCTTCAATATTAATCACAAAATAAGCTATGTAGGCTCACATTCTTAGGAACACTATTCTGCAGGTAATTTAAAGGTTGCACTTATTCCCTCTCTAAACCAAATAAAGCTAAATGAGAAATAAAATATTTTCTTCACAAAACCATTCCTTAATCAAATAGCTAAATTGCATCAAGCAGTATGATGTGTTTCTGCCCTTCCATCTTGTACAGTGTACTTCTTGTACTACTTCAAATCCAGCTCTAAAAGGCTCACCAATGAGCTGTATCTTACTTTATCAACCCATCAATATAAGAGTTAGAGCAGTGCTACCAAACAAAAGTATACAGTGATCTACATAAGTACATTTACATTTTTCAGTGGCCACTTTAAATACAGCTGATTCAAAAACAATGAGAGAGTAGGTCGGTAGTGGTGCAAGCCTTTAATTCTAGCACTGGGAGTGTTGGCAGAAGCAGGTGAAAATAGAGAACAGTGCAGGGCTACCCTGAGAAACCCTGTCTCAAAAACAAAACAAAACAAAACAAAAGAACAAACAAAAACCAGTGAAAAGTTATATTCTTTTCCCCATGCTAAGTGTTCAAAATCTGAAGTACATTTGCAGAATATCTCAATTTTTTTTTGCAATACATTTATTACAAAAGCTGAGGAGCAACATGTAGCTATAAACTATTGTGTTGCAAACTACAGATTTAGAGTCTAGGGCACTTCTCAACCTGTGGTCACAACTCCTTTTGGAGTCACATATCAGATATCCTGCATTTCAGATATTTACATTACAATTTAGAAGACTAGCAAAATTACAGTTATGAAATAGCAACAAGATAATGTTATGGCGGGGTCACAGCATTAGGAAGGGTGAGAATCACTGCTCTAGAGTCCAGACCTTGTTTATAAAGTGTGTTTGCCAACTAGCAGCATCCACACCACTTGGGGTCCTATTAGACATGCATAAGTCCAGTACTACCTCAAACATACAAGATCAGGAAGTATATTTAGTAAGATCTCAGCTTATCAGCATGCATAGTAAGTAAAACTAAGAGGTGATAAGTGGACTATATATAGCCTGGCAGTCTTACATAATTACTACTGCCATTTAACTATCACATGGTATTAACTCACTGCCAAGAGTGGAAGTGTTTTATATATGACCATGCAAAGTAAAAACCAGTTAGCACACATGGCTGTAGAGTACTTGAGATGTGTATAATGCAATTGAGGAAGTACATTTTAAATTTGATTTAATTTCATTTGTTCAACCTTAGTCACATGCAAAGAGAATGTCATAATGGGCACTACAACTCTAGAGTTACTACTAATCACTATGCAATTTCTAGGAAGGTCATCAGAGCAATTATGGCAGGCTCTAGTCAAAATAATACCTCTGATCATGTATATGTTTTTCTTTTTAGTTTAATAAAGTCATGTTTGCCACCTTCCACATAAAGTCAAATATAAATCTACTTCTAGACACCAAATAAATGTTATATGTCAACATAACTGTTATTAATTAACAACAATAACATATATACCTGTACAGTCTTTTTTATTCTATGAGAAGGACCGGGATACTCTGGAGAATACAAATCTGTGAGGAACAATGAGTTGATTAATGTTGACTTTCCCAGTCCAGATTCACCTACAAGAAAGAAAGTAGAAGAAAAACCTGTCAAACTCGGCCAATTTATAAAATGAATATAATAAGGCTGGTGCTTCATTAGTTGGTTACATTCAAAATACACTACAAAAACTCCCTATTAGAGCTGGACAGATGGCTCTGCCATTAAAGGATAGGCTCACAATCAAGACTCCATATTAGAAAATGTGTTTATTTATTCTTCTCTCATACAATACATGCTGACAGCAGCCTCCCCTCCTCCCAGATTTGCACACCACTTCTTCCTCACCCCATCCCCAGATCTACTGTGTCTCTATGTCCCTTCAGAAAAGAGCAGGCCTCAGAAAAAGTATTTCTGTCCTTAAAAACCGAGTGATGGCTGGGATAAACACTTCGATAGGATCTGGAATCACCAAGGAGACAAACTTCCAGCTATTTTAAATTAGGTTAGATGCCAGTGAGGAATTATTTGATTTGGATAACAGAAATGTAACGACATACCTTAAAAGAATGGGGGTAAAGGGGAGATGATTAAAAAAAAAGGTAGGTGAGACCAGGCAATCAACTTTCTCTGCGTCTTGACTGGATGCAGTGTGACCAGCTGCCTCAAGCTTCTGATTCCAGGCCTTCCCTGGTTAGATGGACTGCAACCCCAAATAAGCCATTTTTATGTTGTTTTTGTCAGGGTATTTATTACAGCCACAGAAAGGGATGGTGACCAAATACAATCCACACTGTCAAAGGTTTTTAAAATAGTTAATAGATTACCACCCATCCTGAAGAGTAACATATCTAACGCTGTAATTGACACTTTAACAGAATTGTGTTTAGTGACCAAAGACAGTCACATTAAGGAAAAAGCTAGCTTATATATCACTGCTTCAGTAGGGGAGGGGGGAGTAAAAGTACTAATCTTTATTATAGACAATAATGAATGACTAAAAATACTTAAAAAAATAAAAATCTGGGACTAGAAAGATAGCTTAGTAGTGCTTAAGAGAACATACTGCTCTTACAAAAGAGCCGAATAGGTGTCTGGCATCCACATCAGATAGCATACAACTAACTATCTGTAACTGCAGTTCCAGGGTATCCCATTCTTCCAGCCTCAAAGGCACCTGCACTCTCATGCCTATGCACAACAAAGAAGAGAAGCTAGGGTGTGATTTCTACTGTGATCACGTACTCTTTTAATTTTTTATGTTTAGTATATCATACCAAGCATACAGTTCAGTTTTACCAAAACATAAACAGCTTTTAAGGTATACAGTATACAATGTTGAATATATTATAAAATATAATGATGATTGATACAACAGTTAATGCATTTATCTTTACTAATTAATATACAATAAAAGGCATGTTTTGAAAAAATAACATTTACATATGCAGGCTGGGTTATGTTTAAAATACCTCACAAAAGATCCTTACAGCTATTAAGACACCCAAAGAACAAATAGCAGACTTGAGCAAATTCTTCACTGATATTTACATGTGAATTTTCTAGACTCAGATAAAGTGTTGCACAATTGCATGGTATATATAAGAATCACTTTAAAACTACGAGCACAAACAGATTTGAAAGACACTCCATGCAAAAGAGGTAGAATAGCCACCCTAGTACCACAAAAAATAGATTTAAGTCAAAACTGTCAGGACAGTCAGAAAAGGACTTCATATATTGATTCACAAAGATATAACTTAATTATAAACATACAGATACCAAACAGCAAAATTTCAAAGTATGTAAAGGAAACATGAAGTAAACATGTAAAGTAAAAGTGAAAAAAAAAAATGGTTCTATAATTAGTTGGACACTTCAGTCATAAACAGAACTGTAAGAACAAACCAGACTGATGCCATTTTGAAAAGAATTTCCATTTTGAATAAGGGTCAAATAAAGTTTAAGTGCCCAACACTTTCCCAGACCTTCCCAGACCTCCCCAGACATCCCTGGGTAACTGACATCCTGACTGACAAGGTGAGACATAATTATGGGCAAGCCAACCTACCACACATTTGGATAAACCAACCAATGAGAACAAGGTAAGTGTACCACATAGGGAAATGTTCCTAGGACAGTACCTAATCCCTGAATCCTGGTTGGTGGAAAATATAACTGTAACTTGGCACAGATGTTTGTGATTTTCAGGCTTAAAAACTAATACTCTGGCTGAGGGTCATAGTTCAGCTCCTGAATCTATTCTGTGACCCTGGTCTATCAGTAGCAGCTTGATTACGTAAGTTTTTGCCACCTGCATTGACTTGGTGTGTGAATTGTGTTGGCTCCATGCAGATCCCCTAACAGAACAACAAGATGGGCAATAATCTAAGGAAACAATAAGATCTGAGATATATCATAACCAAAATAGACCTAACAATATAGATAAAACTCTGCACTCAGGAGCCTAATACACATTTTTCTCGAGTGTAAAGTAAAGCATTTTTCAAGGAATGACTAAAAATCTTCATATACCTTTAAAAAAACTAAAATAAGTTCTTTTTTGTGGTACCTCCTACTTGTTTGGCTGTGTCAAGTCAAAGCCACCTGCTGTCAGAAACTCACTCAAGTGGATGATGGACAAGCTCTGTAACTTCTGTGAGAAGCCCATGGCCACAGAAGTGGCTGCTGATGCTCTGGGTGAGGAGCAGAGGGATTATATTGGTCTAAATTAGTAGTAGGTATTAGAAACAAGGTTTTTCCATAAACAAGGTGTCTTGATTCACAGGCAGAATGCACCCGCTGTTGAGTAAGGGACATTCTTGTTATAGACCACAAAGAACTGGAGAGAGAAAGCACAAGTCTGTTTGTGAATTCTGATTTAAGTATTCTCAATTTGGTTATTTAAAAAAAAAAAAAAAAAAAGAAGAAGGAGAAAAGAATGTGCCTGGCCTAACAAATACTACTTATTGTGCCTCACTGGTTGAGGACTAAATAGATGGCCAAATCTAAAAGCAAGCCCTTAAACAAAGAAGTTAAGAAAGAAGCCCAGGAACAAAGCACCCAAGATTCAGCATCTTGTTACTCCATGTGCAACCCAAAAGCCAACGGACTGCTCTGAAGACACAAAGCACTGACAAAAACGAGGAGGCAGCAGAATGTGCTATGGTTTGGCTATGAGAATGAAAGAAGCCAGGAAAACATTGCCAAGAGACATAAACCTCCTCGATGAGAGCTTCTACTTCTGAGTTCAGAGTCACTCAAAAATAAGTCTTTAGACCTTGAAAAAAAGAAAAACTGAAATAAAAACATGTAATTTTCTCATCAAAATTAAACAAAACTGAGGCTGTAGAGACAGCTCAATGAGTAAAGTGTTTCATGAAAACATAAAGACCAGAGCTTGATCCCCAGAAGCCATGTATAAGTAGAATGCAACACTGAGAAGGCAGAGAGAAGAGAGTCCTTGGGGTTCAACAAGGCAGTCTAGCCAATCAGTGATTCTAGGTCCACAGGGACTGAGAAAGATCCTGGATTCAACTTATGTCCTCCACATACATGCTCACACAAGCACATGTATAAGCACAAAAAATAAAAATAAACTGAAAAATTACACATATTTAGAAATTAATCAGCATACTCCCATGTAACCAAAGGATCAAAAACTATAAGGGGAAGTAAATTACACACAGAGAAAAATGAAACTGCAACACAGTGTGCCAACCTTATGGTACTAAAAAAAGGCAGTGTTAGAGAACTGTTTAGTTGTAAACGCTTACATAGAAATAATGATCAGATTTTTTTTTTTAAACAGGCTTTTCAGCTTATGGATTTAGAAAAGGGTAAATTAAACACAAAATGAAATAAAACTATGGCTATGGCAGCTCCCCACCCCCAAAATCCAGAAAAGAAAAAAAAGTGAGCTGTCCCAAAGGGCCTTCAAAATTAACAGGTCACCAACTATACTGAGAACAAAAAAAAAAAAAATTTCAAATTAATAAATTGGGATTATTATTATTCCTAAATTTACAGTAAGACAAGAGCTAACACAGTACTATTAATATGCCAATAAATTAGATAACACATGAAATAAGACTAAACGTTTATATCCTATAAAATCTAAACAATGAAAAAGAAAATATATAAATACATTTACATCTTGGGAGAAAAAACCTTAAGCACAAACCATCTTTCCACCATAGAAAAGCCTTGGGCTAAATGGCTTCACTAATGAACTTTAGAAAGTACTTAAAGAAAACCCATTCTCTTCAAACTATTCCAGAAATTAGAGGAAGGAACTACCATTTTGAGGCTAGTAGCATCATCTTTATACTAAGCCCAAACAAACACAAGAAAGGAACATAAAGGTGGGTTAGTTTTCAATTTGTCCTGGATTTGGATTCAAAGAAGAGATAAAGCACTCACTCATATACAAGTGATCTTGAGTGGGCTACTTAAAGTTGAAGATACAATCTAAATGTGGGCGGCACTTTCCTGTAGTAGCCAGATAAACAGACAAGAGAAATGCTTTGTTTTAGGCCTCACTGTCTTCATCTGGTGAGTTTGTTTACCCTGCTGGAAAGAACACCTACCCTACTGCTGCTGCAGCTTCTGCTACTTCTACATTTCTGCACTGATAACAAATCCCAACTTCTTTGAGGATTCTAGTACAATAGCTTTCCAGTAGTCCTCCAGACCCTCAACATTTCAGTCTCATGACCTGAGATGATGGGAGGTTCTCAGTTTCTTTGGTATGAAGAGAGCTACTGTTAGGCTACCCATAACAATTGTGTAAGCTGATTATATGAAATCAGTTCTATTTCATTAGAGAACCTAGCACACACAGTTTCACTAACCAACAAGGAAACGCAAATTAAAACAAAATCAGACCATAACTGTTACAATGCCTATTTCTCAAAAGCAAAAGAATTAACAAGTGTTGGCCAGGAACTAAAAAAAACCCTTCTGCACTGATAGGAATATAAATTATTATAGGCGGGGCTGGAGAGATGTGGCTCAGTGGTTAAGAGTACTAGTACTGACTGTTCTTCCTGAGGACCTGAGTTTGATTCCCAGCATTCACATGGCAGCTAACAACTGTCTGTAATTCCAAGATCTGACACCCTTACACAGTTATATATGCAGGTAAAACACCAATTCACATAAAATAAAAATAAATATTATAAGCATTACAGGAAACAGCAAAGAATCCCATAAAATTTAAAAATAAGGGGTTGGAGAAAAGGCTCAGTGAATAAACTATTTACCAAGCAATCATGAAGACTTAAGCACGTGTACTCAACAGACCAAACAGAAAGGCTAGGCATAGGCACTGATAAGCGCAGAGCCCCTGAGATCCTTGGAGCAAGTTCAAGACCTTCAGGTTCACTCAGTAAATCAATAGTGGTTGAAAACAATGGTTGTCAGCTGCTGGCCTTCACAAACACATGTATATGAACACAAAATCACACATACAAGGACACTATCACACACACACACTTATACAGATGTAAAAAAATAAATTAAGTACATACCCAGCAACCCAACTAATGGTTATGTAACCAAACAAATGAAACCTGTGTATCAGAAGAGGTATCTTTACTCTCATGGTTACTGCAGCATTATTCACAACAGCCAATCAGGATATATTTGAAGAAACTGTGGTACACACAAAATAGAATAATGTTCAGCCTTAAAAGAGGTAAATCATGTCATTTGTGACAGCATGCACACACCTGAAGGACATGTGCATTCTATTTTAATACTCTTAAAACTCCAAATGCTTGGGGAAATATATGAAACTGGGTGTTACAATATATGGGGCATATCAGAAATGTGGAATATGAACAGAAAAGGGAAAGCATTAATAAAAAATAATTAAATGAAACTTTTAGTTTTCTTTTTCCCGTTTTGTTTGTTGTTGTTTTGTTTTCTTGAGACATGATTTCTATGTGTAGCCTCATCTTGGAATTCATTGTAAACCAAGCTAATCTTAAACTCAGAGATTCTGCTGCATCTACGTCCCAAATGCTGGGATCAAAGACATGTGTCAATAGGCCCAGTAACTTAGTTTTATCCTTCCCCCCCCGCTATTCCTAATTGATCTAACAGATGATATTTTGCTCAAAATAACAGCAACAATGTATTCAATTATATATGCTAATGTATGTATATAACTTATTTTGATATGTATATGTCTACATATTATTTTATACACAGGTTATATATTACAACAGATTACTGGAACAGAACTGAGAACTCAGAAATACAAAGAAATTCAGAGTCAGTCAACCTTACACAGAGGAATAAAAGTATATTTAAAGTAAAAAAAAAAAGTCATTTTCACAAATGGTAGAACAACTGTATATGTCATATTTGACTATTCATAATCCACTAAAAAGTGAATCTACATATTTCACACCTTTCATTTAAAAAAAAATCATTAACTTCAAATAGATAATAGTCCTATTTTAAAATATAAAACTATAAAACTCATGGCATATTACACAAGAGTAAACTTAGATGACCCTGATATAGCAATGACTTCTTAGAACACAAAAGGTAAAAAAAATACTGATAAACTAGATTTTGTGAAAAATCAAACACTGGCTCTGTGAAAAGCAATGTCAATAGAATGAAAATACAAAACACACACACACCAAACACGTGTGTATACACACACCTAACTGACAAAAAAAACTGAAGCACTATTATCCAAAAATTGTATATATTTACATATTTAGACATTTTAAAACTGAATGGGGGAAGGTGATTTAAAATGGACTAAATACTTTAGCAGATACACGTAAGACATACAAATGGCAAATAAAGTATAAAAGGCAGGGTATTTCATGGCATTAAGAAAATGCAAATAAAAAGAGTAAGATACAGCTCTATCCCTATTAGAGTGTTCAAATTAAGACTGACAAAATCAAATGCTAAAAAAATGTGTGGAGTATTACGAAGTGACAGAAACTGCCACTCATTGGTTCCAGAAATGCTTAAGTCGCTTTGAAAACAGTTCTGTGATTTCTTAAAATAAAATGTATTTTAATCATGCAAATCCAGTAATTGTGCAAGTAAAAACCTACTGTCCACAACAAGAATCTCACATGACTTCTTGTGTCTTTGTTTATAATTATCCAAAATTAGAAGAAATCAAGATGTTCTTTTCAGTAGTAAAGGGATAAACTATAATATATCTAGAAAATAGAATAATACTATTGGACACTAAAATGAAAGTGAAAATAGTCAATGCCAGAACATTAACTGCAGTTATAAAGTGAAAGAAGGTAATGTGAAAAGAAGCTATAGTCAATGATTTCAACTATATGACATTCTAGAAAAGACGAAACAATGATAACAGTGAAGAAATTAGAAATTACCAGAGGTTAGGGGAGCAGGGAAAGCAGGTAAATTATAGAGGACTTTAAGGGCACTGAAATTATTCTAAAAGAGATTCTATAATGATGAATCCATGTCATTTACATTTGTCCAAACGCAGAGAATGTATTAACAGCAAGAATGAGCCCCAGAGTAAATTACGTAGATTCTTTTCTTTAGCAAACATGCCACTCTGTTTGAGTCAGAAAGAAGAATTGATAATAGGGTAAGTTATGAATGTGTGGGTAAGGAAGGTTCATCCTTCATTTTGAAAGATTAGTAACATCTTTGGAATTATTCCTATAGGACTTGGAAATTACTTGTCTATGCTTTCTAACATCCTATATATACCTAAATATGGATCTCATGGTGATTGCTTTCTAATTTTACCTTCCTACACTACCTACCTGCCAGTCTGTAAGTGACATGAGCTGCAAGTTTTATCCTGCTTGCACACCCTCTGACTGATACATATATAATAAGTGATTCTTAAGTACTTACTGAATTGTAGTTCTCACAAAGTGATTGTAATGGTATTTTCTGAAGGAATTTTGTATTCAGTTTTATAACATTTTTCTTTATCACAAATAAAAAGAAACTTATTAATAGAGAAAATTTTTCAGCTATGTAAGATCCTACTTGTGAGTTACTATAATTTGGGGATTTTGTGCATGGTAAGAATGTTTAAGTATCTGAAATCAAAACAACAGATCATTCAGTTTTTAGGTAACACAAAATTAAATATTTATAATTTTACCTGCTTTGAATAGCTTATTTGTTATTTTGGCTATTTATAGTGATAAAAATATAAGTCAATTTAAGAAAACGGGCTGTTACAAGCAAAGTTTTTTTTTTCTTAAGAATAAAGTGATGAGTCCAATTCCCACAGTCATGTAAAAGTGGAAAGACAGAACTATAGTGGGATTATGTTATGTTGCTCCTGTTTCCCATTATTGTAAATAATTGTCCCAGCTACTGGCTTAATAAAAAGCTGATTGGCCAAAGATGGTCTAAGAACATCATCTAAACAAGCCATGAGGAGCAATCCAGTAAGCAAAGTAGTCCTTCATGGGCCTCTACTTCAGCTCCTGTTCTGACTTCCTTTCATGATTGAAAAAATTCTTTGCTCCCTAAGTTTTGTTATACCTTTCTGATCATGGTGTTTATCACAATCAATAGAGGGAAAACTAGTACAGCTACAGAGTGAGTTCATGGCCAGATACTTGAGACTCAGTAGCAAGAAAACCAAACAAGTTGCATTTCATTAAAGGATCCATCAAAAAAGTTCATAAGATTCATTAAGAGAATGCAGATTTCTTATTTATAAAATTCAGTATCAGATGACTTTAGCCTCCTCACCCACCCAACAACCCCCCACCTCACACACATACAATGGGAAATAACACAAATTTTCTATCAACCATATGGCCTTGACCATCAGATGTTATACTGGTTAGTTTGGGGAGAACTATCTGAGAGAAAGAAGGGAATCTTAATTGAGAAAAGACTTCATGAAGTCCGAGAGGCCCTCTCTTGATTAATGGATGATATGGAAGGGCCCAACCCACTGTGGGCAGTGCCACTTCTGGACAGGTGGTTATTTTAAAAGACAAAAGCAAACTGAGTGTATCATGTAGTTTTCTGTCGCTGTGATAAAACATCATAACCAAAGTAACTTAAGAAAGATTTTATATGAACTTAGTTCCATGTCTATGATAAAAGGAAAATCATGGCAGCAGGCATGGACAAAACAGCAAGCTGAGAGCTCATATTTTGAACAGCAAATAGAAGCAGAGAGGCAGGTGGGAGGAGGTAAGACCTTAAGCTCTCAAAGCCTGCCTCTAGTGCCATAGTTCTTCCAGGAAAGCTATACCTACCTCCTAAACTTCCCCCAAATAGCAACATAAAGTGGAGATCAAATGCCTGAGACTATAGGGAACATTTCATTTCCCTGACCACAGATATTATTCTATTAAACATATATTCAAAAGCTATTATTTAAACTAAAATTCTAATATAAAACCTTTTAAAAATTAGTGACACTTCAAAGGTAAGATGTAGTGTCTCTTCATATATAATTATTAAGTTGCCAATCTACAGAAGAAAAGATAGACTCAATCCATCTGTCTAGACTCATCTCTGCTCCATGAACTATATATACTTCTACCCAACCAGAATCAATTAAGTTAACAAACTGCATTAGTTACTTTGATGTTGCTGTGATACCATGACTAAGGCAACTTTCAGAAGAAAGGATTTAATTTGGGCTTTCAGTTCCAGAGGCATAAGAATTCATCATGGCAGGGAGGCATGGCAGGACAGGAAACTGAGAGTTCACACCCTTAACCACAAGCTTTACAGCATACAGAGCAAATAGCGAGTAAAGCTTTAAACTCTCAAAGCCTGCACCCCCAGCCCCCAGTGACTTCTTCCTCCAGTAAGAACACACCTCCTATACCTCCCCAAACTCCCCATACTACCAACTGGGAACCAACTGTTCAGATATATAGGCATGTAAGAAACATTTTCACTCAAACCACTATGCCAACATTATTGAGTATAAAATTGTAATGCTTTAACCATATGGACTGTTATAATGAATGCAACTTCCACTATGAAAAAAATTATCCAAAAGGAAAAAAATTATGGTAATCAACACAGAAAAAATACTGTTCCCCTCAATTAGAAGTATTTTACAGTTAATTCTAGTAACTTAAAAACAGTGGTAAAGTATGATTAACAAAAAAATGTACACTGTTTAAGTCCAGCATGGACTCAACTTTGTCAAGAATAGTTCAGCCATTAGACTGCTTTCACCTTCTTAAAACAGGAAACTATAACAAAGTTCCTTTACACTCACGATTTTACTGAAGTCCAAAGGCAGCATTCAGCCAGTGAAAATAGTCACTTAAGAATAAGACTGTCACTGAATATTAGAAATCTTACCCAGGTTGTAAAAGTAAGGTTGTTTCTTTATGTATAATAATGACATCAACCAACCTATACACAAAATAACCCTTAACTTCAAATGGATTATATTCAAATGGATTATATTACAGATCAGAGCAAATTGTTCACAGACTGAATAAGAAAACAAAGAGAGCAAGGGCTAGCAATGGTTTGGCACTGGCTACTCTGAAGTTCTTAGTTTAATTCCCAGCAACCACATAGTAGCTCACAACCATCTGAACTGATGCCCTCTTTTGGTATATATGCAAAGCACTCATACAGAAAATAAAATATAAATAAAATTTTTCAAAAAGAGAAAAAAGAGAATCACATTTCCCTGCAACATCCACACACAATGAGTGCAATTCTAAAGGTAAACATTTGAATTATTAGCTTTAGCCTACCTTTCTTTTAAAAATTCAAAGCAAATACTTGCTTAAGTTAAATGTTCATCATGTGATATAACTTCACTAGGGTGATCAGTCAAAGAATAAACATATCCTACAATAGTAAGTAACTTTTTGATGCCTTTTCCTTTCTCAGCATCATCATTGGGAGAGAATCATTGTGTTGTTCTACTCTATCACAACTGCCCATCATTTCTCATTTTTCAGTTTCTACCAAAGGGGTTGGGAGTAAAGGAAGGAGAAGGAGGGGATACAGATCCTATTATACAACTGAGCTAAATCTTTAAAAATTTTTCCACATAAGGTAAAATACAACATACATTCACACATTATTTGAGGTACTATTTCTTAAATTCATCCAAACTTGATTAAAGACCAAAACTCTGGATTAGTAAGAAATTATCTCACCTACTACCATAAGTGTGAATTCAAATCCTCTTTTCACCGATTTTCTGTACACCTGATTTGGGAGGTTGGCAAACCCCACATAGCCCTCAAGGTTCTTCGGTTGCTGAGGAAGGTAAGAAGAACCATGGATCAACAAATATTTCAAATTCCTCAATTTTTAAATTTTTTTAATTATACAAATTATTTTTTTAAAATTATGCAAACTATTATTCATTGCAAATCAGATAGTTTATATTGTCACCAATAAAAGCATTAATTATAGAATGTACAGAATAAACTGAACATGAATTGAAAATAAAATTTTTTTAAATCAAGAATGAAGAATTAATGAACCCTATTTTAGAGCAGAGACTTCATTGGACAGTAAGTTAGTAACAAGAAACTAAACAACCAACTAAAGGAACAAAGTAACCAGTTCTAACTATGAAACTAGCAATTCCCCTAACTGTACACCAAGAACTTTTTTCTTTACACTATTTTCCACACTTACAAGTGCCTTGAAGTTGATCTTGACTTAAGAAACAAAATAAAAAATTGTGCTTAAAGCAATTCTTTTTGGTAAATCTTGATGATTTTAAAAATCAATGTCAACAGGCATATGTCTTTCAGGCATAACCCCAGGTCCTCTTGTGTCACCTCAAGGCTACTCATCCTCATAGAATGAAATGTATCATTCTATTTTTATAGGATTTATAGTAAACCATAATTATGTCAGCTATATGGAGTTTTGGTTCTCTGATGACCCAATCATTTCTTGAGTAATTTTTAGAAATTTAATTCTAAATTGGTAAAGTAAGTCTCATTCCTAACTAACCCACTGGTGAAAAATACTGTTCATGATTACACTATCTGAATGAGTAGATTTACTGCTTAATTTTACTTTAAAAAGTCATCTATATTAAATATAGTAAAATACTATATTTATAAAAGGTAAAATATGAAAAAACAGTTCAGAGGCACATACATCTTCTAAGTTTCTGACACATTTAAATTCTAATGATAAAACAACTTGTGATATAAAAAGCATTACTCTAATACAACTGGATTTAAACAGTCTGCACTCTTCACTGGTATCACATTTATAGCTAAACCACAACTTTCATCCTTTCCATTAACATTAATTTTTAAGCCAAATGTTGGTAAGCTAAGCTAGCCAATTAAATTAAAATCTAATTCTGAACATAATTAGACTGACCAGAATACAGTATTTTAAAGCCAAATATCTGGAAGCCTGTTATAAGTATACCTGAAGCTATGTTTTAAGTTTTACATGTCCTTAGAGGTCATATCTCATCTAATTACAAGTTAAATTTAACTTAGACTATATCAAGGTTTTGTATAAATTATGAAGTATACTTACAGCTACTTTGTAATGGAAATATTTTCATCATTCCAGTGTTCCAGATTCCAAGAGAATAAATTCATAGTAGACAGCAAGTGAGGAATTCCACAATTGTAGTGGCACATTCAGTTCAAGCAGGAGTAGCAGATCCATTGGAACACAGTAAAATATAGAAAAAATTAAAGTTACTTACATGTAACTCAACAATTTACAAGTAAATTAATAGAAAAAGTTAAAATAAATGAAGACAGACCCTTTCCTATGCATGCCAAAGTAATTTTCAGTAGCTTTTTTATTTCCTCTATAAATACAAAAAGAATTTCTATTTTTCAATAAAGGCCAATTAACTATACTGTGTTTTAGAGGAAATGCTGCAAAATAAGTAGACAAGTTTTAAGAGGTGTACTATGATTTTCATACAAATTTTCTGTGGTCAGTCAACAGCCCAGCTTGGGCAAACACAAACATTTTAGTTAAAATCTTTTCATACAATGTTGCATTTCAGATTCTGTGAACTCAGACTTAAAAAACCATGTAGATTATAGCAAAAAATAAAAAATGATATATCATAACATACAGGAAAATGAGATAAACTGTAGGCTGTGAAAACCAAAAGACAAGACACAACAGTAGAATAAACTTCCTGTGAAAGGTACAAGTGTATGCTTGTGCAACCTACTTCAAACAATTTGAGGCAGTTAAAGTATTAGTTTATACTTTAAGTAATTAATTTAGTAAGTGAAAGCAAAATTTCAATCTCTCTCTCTCTCTTACACACACATATACACACTGCATGTGCACAACTGAAAAATCCACAAATATCCTTTTCTTTTGCTACTTCAAGGAACCCACCAAACAAAATGGCATAGAACACCTAAGAGTATATACCTGTGTCTTAGTCACTGTCTTTTTCTCAAGTCTTTGGTTCATAATCAGTACAGTTTTAAGGTTAAATCAAGAAAAGGCAGTAGGCATTCCAGACAACAGGAAGGACCATAAACTAGGAATAAGTCTGGTACTTTAAGGAACAAATGGGAAGATATGTCATCTATAACAAAGGAAAGAGACAAAAGAATAGGAAATGAGGCCAAAGAGGCAGCAGGCTGGGGCCAGATCATGTGGGACTCAGCCAAAGTAAGTTTGAATATTATTTTAGACATGGAGGAAACCACTGGAGGGTTTTGAACAAGCAAGTGACCTGATTAACATTTTTAAGATAGCTTTCACTGTTAAGTGAAGTGGTTTAAGACGTAAGAAGACTACTGCAAAAAAGTCCCAGGAAGAGTAAATTAAATTAAGCTAGTAGGAAGCAATGATAGAATTTAAGAATTCGAAATATATTTTTGACTGTAGAAGTGGAATGCTGCTAATGAACTGGACATCAGTAGAAAAAAAAAAGAAACCAAGAATAACTACTGGCTTTGACTTGAACAACTGGATGGTTGGTGGCAACTATGAAAACAATGGAGAAGAGTGAGAGCAAAAATCAACAACAGCTTTAAGCATATTACATTTGAGCTGTCTATTATATTCAAGGTGTCCAGTAGACAATTTCAAGCATATGACTAAAGAATTCCTGAGTTGGCTAGTGCTGAAAATAAGTTATCTACACATAGATTCTGGGAAAGAATTAAGATCCCCAAAAAGAATTACAAATAATTAAAAGAAGAGGATTTACAGCAAAGCCCTGGAGCACTGTAACAATTTGGGCTGACAATTAAGGCTGAGAAAGTTCTGCCAAGAAGATGGGGAAAAAAACAAGATGACAGCAAGGAGGAGTAGGCTTCCAACTGTGTTGTACCCAATCAAAGAAAATATGTCCCTAAAATTTGGAAATACTTTTCCTGCTACCTTTTAACAAAGCCAGTCTTAGTAATGCTGCGCTAACATGATTAAGCTGATTTAAGGTATACTGCTCTATGCACATAATTACTTTTGTTTTAAATTTAAATTATTTACAACATTCAACTTATTAGTTCCCATGTGACTAGTTTGAGACAGATTATTCTCCTCAATCCTAACAAAATATGAATACACAGATAACGTGCAAAAAAGTAATTGATCACACTTTGAAAACAAAATTCTTCAGAAAAATTGTGTCCAAAGATAAATAACAAAGCAGTTGGACTACTGCTGCCAAACAAATTTTCTCAGTATTTGCATGCAAGCATCCCAGAAAACACAAAACGTAATGTCTGAAGCACCCGATTCCAGTAAAGAAAACCTAGCACCAAATACAGCTTAAAGGATATACTAACAGTATAATATTATTTGTTAATTAAGGGAGATAACTTTTTATCTCATAAGACTCTTTCCTTACCCTGAACTTTAAAAACAATCTACAGTCTTTAAAGTCTTTAACTCTGAAAAGTCTTAACCACCCACTGATTCTTTTCCTGAACAAAGTAAGTCACAGCGCCAAAAATGAAACATAATCTCTCTGGGCAAGTAAATGTATTTTGTTTGCTTGTTTGGTTATGTTTATGTGTTTGTGATGTCATTATGACATTTATAATCATGAAAATATAAGTAAATTAAGTGATATGTGATTTTCCACCTGGGCTTCTTCCAAAATGCTTTCGGGTCATGAAGGTACTCACCAATCTCAAGCCAGTTATACAACCATCAATACTGATTGCTTATAATGGTTTCTATTTTCAAAATATTTTAATTAATAGATTCAATTTTTATATCAAATTTATTTAAGGGAAAGCAAGCAGTGGAAAGCCTACTATGTATAATGCCCTACTTCAATCCAGAGTAATACCAAAACAAAAACAAAACAAAACAAAAAGGACAGAACAGTAGTAATCTGTTAGAATTATTAAGGCTGAAAACCAAAAATCCTTGAATATGAACTTAAGGTCATGTCACCTTTTCTTCCAACATCAACCTATAACTTGAGTAAAAGATAAATTCAGAATTTATAAAAGGAAGGAAGGGAGGGATGGAAAAGAGAGAAAGGAAGGAAGAGAGGAAGGAAGGAAGGAGGAAGGAAGGAAGGAAGAAAGGAAGGAATGAATCAATCTATTATTCTCTGGAAAGAACATACAAAAGGACAAGGCTTAAGAGAGCTGGCACATAGACACATGAAGAACTGAGACAACTATAGAAGAGACAATCTTTATAAAAACTTAACAAAAGAAACCTAAGTTCCAGCTCCCATAAGAAAACTAAAATGATAGCTGAGGTTGAGGACATGCTCAATGATAGTGTGCTCAGCATAGAGGATGCCCTCAGTTTTCCACTATACATGTTGAATGACTGACTTTGTTCTCAGAAGGCAGAGGCAAGAGGAGCCAGCATTGTCTACAAACAAGTCCCAGGATTACATAAAGAAAATTTGCTTAAAAAAAAAAAGGAAAGAAAGAAAAGAAAAAAAGACAAAGGTTGTTTCTATAAATCTGCTAAGTGAGTATGTGATAAACCCTAACTCACAAATTCCTGGTAGAAATGAATGTAAAGGCTGCTTCTAATTGGAAAACTTTAAAATTAAATGTGTGTGTGTGTTTCACATGCATGTATTTGAGCCAGACCAAAGAAATGAAAACATAAGCCATCATCATTACAGCATATTTTTAAAAGTTAATTAACAGTTAGCCAGCTTAACGGCTGTGGCTCAGGATGTTTGTTGGCAAGCATGAAGACATGAGCTCAATCTCCAACACCCACATGGTGGAAAAAGAACCAATTTCTGCAAACTGTCCTCTGACCTCCACAAGTTATGCTCACACCCACAATAAATTAATATTAAAAATAAAACAAAAAATAATAAAAACAATCTAAAAGAAAACAGTACCCCAATCTTAACACCAGTGTTGTTTTGCTATGTGGACATGGTGACAATACTTTTTTCTACTATCTCCCAAGTTATTACCAAAAAAATCAGAAGCATCTCTACTTTTAAAAATTCACGATGAAAGAAATTGAAGTTATGCACAACAAAAACTACCATGGGTTTACCTTTTACCAGGTAAATCAGATTTTTTTTTTTTAACAAACTCATTAGACTACAAAGGAAGAAACCTTAAGATTAACCATGATGAGAATACAAAGGAAGTAAAGAAACAAAGTTATCATATAGCTAGGTAGTGGTGCCCTGCACACGCCTTTAATCCTAGCAGTAGAAGGCAGAGGCAGGAGGGTCTCTGTGAGTTTCAGGATAGCCAGGGCTACACAGAGAAACCTTGTCTCAAAAAAAAAAAAAAAAAAAGAAGCAAAAAAAAGCTATAGTATTAAAGTAAAATAAGCAGCTGCTTAGTTGTGTATCAACTTTAGCAGAACTATACATCTGAAGGATCTGACAGTCTTATGACCACAAGTCATTACATTATTTCATAATTTGATAAAAACACAGAAGGTACACATGTCAAGCCTACAAGTGACAAAAACTAAGAAAGCTAAAAATTATTTAAGCCTCTTAAGACTCCAAATTAAGATTTAATATGGAAATGTGTGAAAACCAATCATATGTTTGTTTCTTCATCTCAAATCCAAAAGACAAAGTTTTTTTTTTTTAAATAAAGGTCAGAATTACAGAAATAAGAAGGGATAAGAAAATTATAGCAGCCCAAGAAGAAAAGATGAAAGTATCTTAGTTGATCATCATTCATCAATAAGAAAAGGAAGTTGTCCTAAAAGGTTAACATTAAGAGTTATTACCATACCTTAGAATGTAGCATCAGGAAAGGCTATGTAAAAAATAAAAAATATTCAGAGGGGAGTACCAACAGCAGTTCAAGGGCTCTGGTTCTCCACCTCATAAACAGTGTTAAAGAAAATGGAAAACAAACTACCAAAAACTCAGAAAAGCCTGAGGATGGCCTCCAGATTATATAATATTAAAGAAATTACACTCTGATCTCAAGAAACAAATGAGAACCTTTGATTACCAGCATTCAGCTATATAACAGCAGCATGAGTTTCTCAGAAAGTAATGAGGCTCTAATACAGGATAGATAGATCACTCCATCCACCAGAAACATGGAAGCAACACAAGATTTTAAATTTTCTGTAGCTAAATTAAAAAGTAAAAGGAAACATGTAAAATTAAATGTAACAATGTATTTCATCAATGCAAGATGTTCAGAATATTTGTCTCCACATGCAATTAATATAAAATTAACAAGATATTTTATATAAAAATGTGCTTCAATATCCTGATCCATATCTTAACTCAAACTAACCTCATCTACAGTGTTCAATAGCCACATATATGTTTTGGACAGTTTGGGATTAAAAAAACATCTAGTAAAGACTGCAGGGTGAACTGCTTCCAAGATGAGACTAAGTGATTTATCTTCCAATCCTGAGACCTCATGAAAATATCAGAATAAGATTATTAAGTATTAAGTACTTATCCCAAAAATTTTAAGGATTAGTTTTATTCCACTTTAACCAGTCATTATTATGCATTTTCTTCATACAGTATATGAGGACTCTGTATTTTACTGTAGAATTCTTAACAGAACAATTTTGTAAGTGAATGAATTCATTCTGTATTTTTTTTTAATGCTTCCCTACTGCATTCCCGTGAGAAAATAAACATCTGATGGGGGTGTGTGGCAGACCTAGAATACTAATGTAGTTACTGGAAGTGCTTTAATTTTTTTACATCAAATTATTAGCTAAATTTTTAATAAACTATAAAGGTTTCTATAAAATCATAAACTAACTCTACAACTAAAGATTTGAAAAGCCTACTTTGTTAAGCTATTGAAGCAATCAAAATAATACCTCAAAACAGCAAATTCTAGTGTTACAAACTAATGGATTTTCTCCCCTTTTTATTTTTAGCTTTGGAGCTATAGAGTTCCTAGAAAGTTTTTGATGAAAAAAATACATCTAGCCCCCTGCATAGAAATAGGCAATTAGAATCCTAGCAATAGATCCCAAAATATAGTTTTTAACTACAACTCTAGAAATCTGTAAGTCACCCTTTTAGCAAATCTAAAGTTATTTCAAAATTTTAAGAAAGAGGCTATCACTATGCAGTCAGCACCAGAGCAGCTAACAGCAATGCTCTAACACAAACTGAAGTGCTTCTGTTGTGTGTGGTTCTAGTCACTAGCTAAGTGACTGAAGTTACCTTTTTCCTCATGGAATAGCAATCATCTTCCTGAAGTAAGCCATAATTATTCTGTACTTAACCAACTTTTGCTTTCTAACAAAAATCCCTAGATAAAGCTGATGATTTCTATAAGCTTTCACTAAATCCATCCACTTGTGCCAAACTTACAATAAGAAATCAATTCAACCCTCAGCATCTTTGGTCAACAGCTTTCACTAATTCCATCCACTTGTGCCAAACTTACAAAAAGAAATCAATTCAACCTTCTCAGCATCTTTGGTCAATAGTCTAAATGGATTTGGTAACTCTTTTATTTGTACACTATTTTATATATCCATAGAGTAAGATTATTCCTATTTAAATTTTTCTTTCATATAGTACCTCAACATTAAAGGACATAATTGAGAGCTATACATATAAATCTAGCTCAATGCTTAACAGACACAGAACAGACCTTAAATTAGATTTGAGGCCTGTGTCTAACAGGCAGAATCAGATCTGGTACTGTAAACATGGTGAAAATATAGCTAGGGAAGTCCTAGATCTTAGGGGAGACCCTACTGATGTGGCTTTTCTAAAGAGCCATGTTGTCAAACCTTTTAAGTATTTGTGTTTATAGAATTTGTACTGCTCCCAAGTCTGGGCAAAGAAGCTTCCTATTAAGGTGGGTAGTAGTTAATGCAGACACTCACTCACTTGTTAGGGCTGAGAGTAAGTGACTCTATGCTCAGCTATAGCTGGGACACCTGTATCAATATACCATCACCTAAAGCTCAAGGAACACTGTGGGTGGGTGGGGGTGTAAGAGCTACAGGATGGAAATGTGCAAAGATGTGAAATGATGTCCTTTAGACAACTGTTTACACAAACTCACAGCTGTTGTGGTTATCTGCACAAGACCAAGCAAGTTGAAATAAAAAATTCCAGCATGAACTGGGAAGGGGCTCCTGAGAGACCCTCCCCTAAATGAAGAACCGTAGCTGATGACTGCTACATGCCAGTGGGTTTCCCTGTACTCATATGCACGTGGGCAGCAGTAACTATATTTAGTGAATTAAAAGATGATAGATATATGATATGCAGATATAAGAAATTACTTAAGAAATAAACCAGGAAGTAAGAACACAAGGTAGATAGATATATCCACAAGGCAGAAAATGTAAAAAGCTACGTATGATTTTAAAATGCATATTATATTACCTAATAACCCCTGCTCCATGTAATTCATAGCACAAAGCGAAATATACCAGACAGTAGTTTTTAAAAGTCTAGCATATTCTACTAAAAGCAGGGAAATAATCAGATTATATGAAACAAACAGCTCTTCACAATAACATAAGAAATGTAAAATACAAGCTTAAAATACTAACAAACACCCCCAAGAATAAATGGGGAAGAGGAAGAGTTTTGTTACATTCTCTTAAAAAAAATGTTATTTATAATTTAAAAATCTGAAGCTGAAAAAATGATATCCTAAAATTTGAAGGCAAATGGATGGATTTGGAGAATATCCTCCTGAGCGAGGTATCACAAACCCAGAAAGATAAGCAGGGGATGTACTCAATCATTAGTGGACTCTAAACAAACATTAAACAAACAAGAAAAAAGCAAAGCATGCCCAAGCTGCAAACCACAACCACTGAACAGCTTGGGATCAGAAACACCTTGGACTGACTCCTTGGATCCTACTCCCCCTAGAGGAAGACCTGACTCAGTCTTGAGGTTGGGGGGAGAAAACTGGATCTGCCAGGAGTGAAGGCTGAACTAAGCAATATTGGGACAGTGGGACCATGGGACTGCCTGCTGCCTGGCCAGGGAGGGGATGGGGAGTTGTGGAAAAGAGAGAATGAACTGATGTGTTGGGAGGGGGAAGGGACCTTGAATAAGGATACACAAGGATAGAAAGTGTGACTTCTTTGTTCATAATAAAAAAAAAAAAGGAAAAATCTGAAGCTATGAAATATCGAGAAACAGTAAACTAGCTAAACAATTTTAACACCCAGATACCATATACCTATTTAAAACTAATAATAGCTTAACTGACCAAAAGACTACATTAAGTGAATACGTAACTTTCATATAAAGCATTTACAAAATACTTTTACATACATTGTCTCATGATATAAGGAAGAGTCTCAGCCCTGGATGTTCTTTAGAACCACCTAAAATAATTAAAATACAAATTTCTGGAGCTGGAGAGAAGGCTCAGTGGTTAAGAGCACTGGCTGTTCTTCCAGAAGTCCTGAATTCAATTCTCAGCAACTACATGGTGGCTCACAACCATCTGTAATGAGATCTGGTACCCTCTTTTGGCCTGCCGGCATACATGCAAACAGAACACTGTATACATAATAAATAAATAAATAAATAAATAATTCTTTTTAAAAATTTACAAGTTTCTGGACTCTTCTCTCACCCAGTGAATTAATGAACCTCCAACAATAAAGTTATTTCCAACACCAAAGCAGGGCATAATATCACTAATTACAGCAATTAAAAATGAACATGAATTAATCTACAATGATTGAAGTTGCTTACTATTTCTCCCATCCTAGTTAATTCATTTAACCTAATCATGAAAGTCTACTTACTAAACTTTTATACTTAAAAAGAATGGTTCAAAATGTCAATGATTCAAAGTACATTTGTTTTCTTCATAAAAAAAAACCTTCATATTTCAAAATAGTATGGTATTTTAGTTATTTTTAAATAGTATAAATTGAAAGCATAAAGATAAAATTACAAATTTTCCTTTCATAATAATCTCACTCAAAATATTTATTCTCTAAAATCGACAAAACAGAACAAAAATATTCTTCAAAAGATTTCCAATTATAGCTTCAGTACAATTTATATAATACAAAATGTCACTCAAAAAAAAAACAAAAAATTAACATAAGCCTTGGTTTGAAATGTACCAGTTCAGACTTCTATAAAGAACACTTTAATAATATATTCAAGAAATTAGGGGTCTTAGCCTAAATCAGAACCTGGAAATTTCAGCAAAAAGAATAGGGGACCGAACAGAGAGGAAAATAGGAGGGTACAAATGAGTTCAATGGGGAAAACTTGGGACTTTAATTAAGAGAAGGGGCATGAATATAAAAAGAGGGGAGAGGGCAAACTAATAGTAAGGCTATCTGAAATAAAATCACAATCATATCTATTTACTTAAAATTAAATATAGCACATAAGTCTGTGTGTAGATATACATACACTGTTTAAATGAAATTTTCCCGTATGGATTCACAATGTTCCTTTCAAAAGCCACGGGCTATTTAAAAAACAAACCCAACACCAAGCAAGAGGAGCCCCTCCTTTTGAGTTATCAGTCAAGGTTATCCAAGAAACTCACAAAATATCGCTATTGCTCCAGCCTTTTGAGGGCCCCAAAGTGGAAGGTTATGTCCCTATTGCTGAAGATACCATTCACTTCAGAAACAGGACTCAGAAAACCTAAGGTGGGTCCTACCTGAAAGTGTCAGCTAGTTCCTGACAACTAGCTTTCATGCTACTAGAAGACACCATGTCAGCTTCCAAAGAAGGGAAGTAATCAACAACCCTACCCAGCTACAAACCACAACAAAAATCAGCCTAGCATGACAGCGCAAAGGGTGTAGTAATGGCAAGCCTAACTTGGTGGTAACCAATGGCTCTCAAATTCAACTTAAGACCCACTTAACAAAAGGAAAACCATCCCTGATACTGAAAACCAAGCCAACAACGCAGGGCTAGTGAAGTCATGGATCTTGGAGGAAAACCTAAAACTGTCCTCTTACTAAACCAGCATAATTCTTAACTATATTTTGAATATTTACCCTTATACCAACAAGTGTAGTTCTCACTTCTCATCAAAGAAACTTATCTTTGCAACAAAGATCATTAAGGAAAATCATAGCCAATCAAAATGCAGAGAATAAGAAGTTGTGTGACTCTCAGTCCTAACTGGTAACACACCTACAAGACAATTCCTGCACCTAAGTAAGACTCAAGGATCATTTTGGAAGAGGGAGTACTAAGTTTGTTAAGAGCCAGCGGTACAGGAAGTTTCCTGTGAAGCTGCATCTCCTAGAAATGTCATGGATGTTGATGAGACACCAATGAAGTCTCATCAACATGACTGGAACAATGACAACAATGGATGGATAGATATATATGCTAACATCTAACAGGGAAAGCTTGCAGGGCCTCAAGCCTAGTAAGAAACTATGAGCAACTAGGGAATGCTGAGAGCAGGAGAAATGGTCTTCATGAAGGAAGAGCACCCCAACTAGCTATCCAGTAAGCCATTAATCTGAGATCACACACATACAGGTAACATAAAGACACATCAGGTTGTATTTATATATTTAGGGGTGTGTGTGTGTGTGTGTGTGTGTGTGTGTGTGTGCGCACGCGTAAAAACAACAAAAAAGCCATGAATGTGAGATAAAGTGTGTGATGTCCATGGGAAGGGTTATAGAGAAGAGGGAAATGATACAATTATTTTATAATTTCAAAAAATAAAAATCTTATAAAAAAATACTTAGGGTTAAAAAAACAAAAACAATGGAAGTATTACTTTGAAGAGGTCCAAAAGAGCTATTTACTCTGAACTTCTTCCATCACAAGGACGAGCACTTGTCTCCTTAGGAAGTTAGATCTAAGACAACAACTTAACAACAGCCTTGACTATAACCAAGTAATGAACCTGGCGACATTTGGATATTGACCTTCCCCAGCCTCCACAACTGTAAGAAGTGAGTTTCTGTTCTGTATAATTGCTTCAAACTTAGATATACTGTTAGCACAAACAGACTAAAACACTGTATGATGGATTTACACAGCAATACAAAATAAGAATGATCTTTACACACTGATAATATAAACAGACTAGCTGGAGAAAATAAGGCAATAGAGAATTATGTCATAGGGCAATATGACTTTTATTTCCATATTTTAAAGAAAAAAATCTTTCAAGAGTACTTCAGAGTACATATAAGAAACTGTTAAAGTAGGTGACCTAAAGGGTAGGAAACTGAATGACTTTAAAGATAGGAGGAGGAGCTAGCTGGGCATAGTGGTGCTCACCTTTAATCCCAGAGGGAGTCAGAAGCAGACAGATCTCTGAGAGTGCTAGGCCAGCATGGTCTACATAATGAGTTCAAGGCCTGCCTGGACTACATAGTGAGACATTGACACAAAAGGGGGGGGGGGGCATGACGAGGATCAATTCCAGAAGCAAAATGCAAACACAATAATATATGCAAGACTACGGGGCCAAGATATCTTAGACTTCATAATGCATAAGACTTTTGTATTCAATGCTTGTTTAATCAATGAAAAAAGGCTTACAAAATGTCAAACTGCCATTACAAGACTATTTTACAAAGACTAGACTTTATAATAAGAAACAAACCAGTTTTTATATTGCTGAATAAGTTAATCAAATTTCCAGGGGCCCATCCCAAACCTGTTTATATAAATTCTAGGAAGCTACTAGAATTATGTAACCTTTTAATTTTTTAAACTTCTTTGTGCATTTGAAATCTTATAATGAAAGGGGCTGTAAAGTACTTGCCATGTAAGTATGAGGGCCTCAATCTGAATCCCCAAAACCCAATTATAAGCCATAAAAACCAAGTATGACACATGCACCTGCAATCCTGGTGCTGAGGGGGACAAGGTGGAGCCAGCAGGAAGTCTGGGGCTTGCTAGCCAGTTAGTCTAGCCAATCATTGAGCACTAGCTAGGTTCAGGGAGAGACTTAGTCTCAAGAGAAATGTGAATGAAAGTGCTGCAGAGGTGACTCAGTAGGTAAATGCATTTAACTATGTAAGTATGAGGACCTAAACTCAAATCTCCAGTGTACACACACACATACAATCTACACATGTATGCACATGCTTCTCATCCTGGCACTGAGGGCAAGAGATAAGTGGATCCCAAAACAGTGAGTTTCAGTTCAGTGACAGAACCTGTTTCAAAGTAGTAACGACAGTGATAGAGGAAAGTGTCCAATGTCTTCCTTTGACCTCTGATGCACACAAATAGGCACATGCTCCTGCAGTCAGGTGTATAACCACAAGCACAACAAGCATACCAAAAAGAGAGGTGAAGACCACAGAGGGAGGCATCCATCACTGACTGACCACTGGCTGCTATACATGGATGGATGAATGGATAGATGGATGGATGAATGGGTGGGTGGACACACAGGCAGATACAACACATAGACATGAACACACACAAGTATGCACATAAAGACCACATACAAAAAAAGAGGAAAAAACTTTTTAAAATACCCAGAAAAAAATGATTACAAGATGCATATGTGTTTATATATCAATGTTTCTTACAGTATGTGCTTAAAATATGTAAATTTTATAGTATAAAAGTTAGACCTTGATAAAGTTGTTAATTTGGGAAACACTTAGAAATGAAGGCTCCTAGACTCCTCTCCCAGATACTGTCAATCAAGGAACATTACTGGGACCTAGATAATCTGCATTTTTTAACACAAGGCCATGGCTAACTCTTCATACTTGAGGATCACAAATTATACTCTGGGACTGATCTAACACAATATTGAATATGTCAATTAATTGCCAAAAATGAAAAAGATAATAATGAATCAAAAGATAAACTTACCAAAAGAAAAGGAAGAAAGCAAAATAGCTGTCTAGATAATCTTAATTCTCAAGTTTGAGAAATACTAAGTATATAATATGCACACATACACACATAACAAAAATAAACTCTAAATGTTAGAATTTCCAAGGTTGAGAAACTGACTGAAGACTCATCTCAACTAAAGCTATCAAAATTATTCAGTTATGGCTCCAGGGTAAAATTAAACAGAATTAGTATGCTGAGGATACAAAGGCCTCTAAGCCCGACCTCCTGAGTTTGACTCTGTGACATACATAGTGAAAGAAGAGCGACTTCAACAAATTGTCCTCTGAACTCTACATGCCCCCTATAAACAAATATACACTC
The DNA here is from genome assembly GCA_004025045.1 of Sigmodon hispidus. Classification (NCBI taxonomy): domain Eukaryota; kingdom Metazoa; phylum Chordata; class Mammalia; order Rodentia; family Cricetidae; genus Sigmodon; species Sigmodon hispidus. The sequence continues at coordinate 145,224 of PVIH01002564.1, forward strand.
ATACACAAATTTTTTAAATTTAAAGATTAAAAAAAAAAAAAAAGGAGAGTCCTTGTAACTTTTGGGTTAGTAAGGATGAGGGATATCATCTTTAGATTCTTTGAGTATTGAACATTGACTAAAACAAACACATGAATATCCAAAATATAAAACCCTCAAAATAATGCATTTAGCAGCAGCCCCACACTATTCTTTCAAACACAGGTATAGTATACTTTGCTCTTCTCAGTTTTCAAAGTACTTTTAAAGTCACTGGCTACAAGTACATAATCTTTAGTACATACAACTGATAAGACCCCATCTTTAGCTACCCAAAAAATACTGTACAAGACCCTAACTGACAGCAAGGTGGACCCATGTATGAAAGAAAGCAGGTTTATGTTAAAGTATAAAAATGTTAAGCACAAAAATATATGTCTTCATTGGGACTGAAGTTTCTGGAGACCAAACCCAGGGCCTCATAGATGCTAAGCTAATAATGCTCTGACACTAAACTGCATCCCCTCTCTCAGAGACTATTTTAATAGCAGGACCATTTTGTATATACTGGACTTTTGTGGTCTTTCTCATTCTGCTTTTGTTTAAAAGAACCTCACAGTACTTTGATTTGAGGGGGGATAAAAAGTGGGACTTACTTGTAAAGGGAGGAGAAAAAAAATCAAATAAAAAGAAATAAAACCATTCACCCGTTTATGAAGCACTAACTTAACACATCAGCAAAAATGGTAAGTGAAGATCTGAATCTATGTCTGATATCAAAGCTCAAGTTCTTAGTATGGTAAGGTTAAGGGTATACTTTCATTAAGCTTTTAAACCAGAAGCCCTCCCTCCCTCTCTCTCTTGAAATCTGATGACATAAATGATCAAGAGAAAACAAAAAAACATTTCTTCCCAAAACCTAAAGCAGTCATTGGCTATGACTAATTTCTTTTTGGAGCCACCCTTGTTTCTTTTCTATGTGGTTTTGAGGTGATCTCTTCTGGAGATTACCAATAGAGCCTTCCCAGCCCTGGTAGCTGCTGGTGTAAGGAATAACTGAATCCAAAATAAGAAACACAGCATTAACTTAAAGCCCTTATTTGTCTCCCCTGCCCCATACCAAGACCAGTAACCCTATAACATTTAAAATCCTTACTCTTGACCCACTGCACTTTTTACCACAATACGGAGAATGGAATCTACACATTTCTGTCTCAAAGCTTGGTAGAATGCATCAACGAATTTCAACTTCTAGAAAAACTTTAAAGATAGCTTTTTAAGTCACCATATGACTGCTTTTCTGCTTGCTGACAATTCTGTCAATCAACACAACTCTACTGGCCAGCCCCAGCCATACACAGCCTGTGATGAATATATATACCATGAAATTATATGTATGAAACCAACCTGCTCTACAGCTAACTTGAGTCCAAGTGGTCATAAAAGCCACAGATCTAACTCTTCTTCCTATTTCCTCCTCAATAATTTTGTTGTTAAAACACAATCCTTTAAACTCCCCTAAGATCTGACAGTGGTTCAAATATTCCAATAAATTATGTGTTTGGAAACAATGCACAAATCCACATAATTGATTTTCTATCTAACTTCTGAAATATAATACCATGACTTTTCATGTAGTTATGTACAAATTATCTTATCTCTAAACCAAAATCAGTACCTATCAATTGCTAAATTAGTAAAACATGCATCAACTGCTCACAGAAACTTTGATTTCAATTCTGTAAGCCTGAGTGCATATGTGATATTTTAATAAGAGTATAAAGAAGACCTGGCTCTATCACATTGCCCTATCACTGAATTATACATTGCTATTATGTAAACTATCAATGTAGTTTCCACAGTTCTCTTATAGCTCCATTCAAACCCTATCTACTCAAGTCCCATTCAGCTAGATGTAATGAAAGATTGTTTCCTGCCTCCACTGCCCCATCATCACCTACTCTTTCCCTTGCTGTTTGAAGAAATAAAGAATCCAGGAAGAAATTGTGTATGTCAATCCCTCAGCCTATTGGGATTCTACAAGGTGTACCCCTGCTGTATGCATGAAACCTGGGGTCTCCTCAATTCCTCTGTACTTGAATGCACATAAATATGTAAAAAAGAAATGCTTGTCACTCTAGATTACCTGTTCTTCTGGATTCTCATAGGCAATCAAAAAAGTAGTTTTCTTTTTCATCAAAATTAGAAAAGCAAAATAAGTGACTCTTATAGTTGAACAATTTGACAATAAACTTGCCAAGATTTAAGTAATAAGTAATGATTTCGGCAACTTAGCAAACATCTGGTCATCACAGATTCTATCCCTTCAAGTGAAAGAATAAAGACTTCAACAGTGTACTCTAAAAAGTAACATAGCAAAAAAAAAAAAAAATGTGTAAGAAAAAAAAAACTTCAGCTGCTTATTTCATACTACATAAAAAGTATGAAATGGAACTCTAAAGTGGAAAATGTGAATGAAATGGCCTGTTCTTTTTCCAGCATGTGGGGGAGGAAAGGAAATGAAAAGACTTAAGAGAAAAACAGAATACTGAAATTATTTTCAAAAATTAATTTCCTTAAACTTCTCCAGCTCCTGTCTGCCCACTCACTCCCCTTTCCAGGCACCATTCCCATCCTTTACACCTCCTCCGGGGGGCGCCCTTTCTAGATCTTCGCTTTCCCATTTTCCTAAAAATTAAACCCAAACTAAGCACGGGATGTGTCTAGCCATCCACCACCCTTCCTGGTTGCGCTCAGAGAAGGGGATGCTAGCAGCAGCACGTTCACTGGAGTTACTGCAGCCTCCTCCTCCTTCTCCTCCGCCGCCGCCCCAGCCTAGTGCATCCTTCTTCCTCCCTCCCCGGCTGGCCCTTAGAAGACCGGCACCGAGCTGGCTCCCAGATGCCCACCCTGCTCCCCAGGTTCACACACCCACGAGGAGACCTCTGCTTAGGCTGCTCCGGCGGAGACCCGGGCAGGCAAGGCCGCAGGGCCGAGTGCCGGAGGGGACGGGGGAAAGGCTAACCTCGGAGGCGGCCAAGGACTGAGCTGGGACCGGGCGGCTCCGGCAGCTCGGGCCTCGGAGGCCGCGGCTCGCCCGCTCCCCGGGCCTGCCCGCCAAGGCGCAGGAAACGCCGCCGCCTCGGCTCCGCTCAATTCAAACTGTCACCGCGGCCGCCTCCCCTCCCCTCCCCCCGGCCGCCGCGCCCCGGGCCCTCCGCCTCCCCGCCTCGCCGCTCGCCCCTCTAGCCCCTTGGGCGTTCCCCCACTCGGCCAGACGCCACTGAGGGTCCGTCCGTGCGTCCCGAGCCGGGGCCGGGCTGGCCGAGCGGCCGGGGACTGAGGCTCACCCATGGTGCTGCAGTTGACGCTCCTCTCCTCAGCAGCAGCGGATCTCGCACTGACCGACATCCCCTCCCCCTCCGCGACCAGCCCGGGCGCGGCGCAGCCGCCGGATTCTCCAAAGCCACCTACGCTGATTCCGCGGCGTAACCGCCCGGCGTCGCAACCCCACTTACGCACACGGCAGCAGGCGGACTGCCCCACTGGCTCTCGCCCGCCCTGAGGCTTCCGGGCTGAGCCGAGATGCGGATGCTCTCGCGAGATTACCCACCTCCGCCGCCTGCTGCCCTGCTTGGCTTCGAGCATGACTTCACTGGCGCCGCCGCCGATTTGCTGTCCCTGCTTAACCGCCATGTTTACATTGGCCGCGTCTGAGCACTTCCGTTGTCGTGGACAGTAGGGTCTTTTGTATGTTTCCAATGCTACTTCTAAGATTCACTGCGCTACTTTGGTCACTGAAAATCCTGGGAACTCGGAATGGGAGCGGGTTGCTGGGGCGCGAGGGCGGGGTCTTGCCCGCACTAAAGATGGCCGCCGCCAGTGCCACCCCGCGCAATTTCACGTCAGGTTCGGGAGCCGCGGGAGCCGCGGGGTTGGCCTCCACGACTCCTTACGGAATTGGCGTAAGGCTGGAAGGCGCAGCTTAAAGAGCCAGCTATTGGAAAATTGCCCCTGGGGTGGGAACCCCGCAGGCCCTTGTATGGACCTGACGTCGATATGAAAGAAAAAGGAGGCAGGTGTCTGCTGTCTCATCCTTCCTAACTTTGTGGGTGGAGAGTGGGATTAGGCCCAGCTTGCCCCGACACTTCCCTCTTGTCATTTCTCGTGGTCTGGCGCCGGAGAGGAGCAGACGTCTGCAGTTTCCGCTATGCAGGACTATGTACGCTGTCACACTCCTGGTGACTCACCTTGGTCCCCGCTCCGCTCCGGTTGAGGAAATGAATGGACACGTGAAACTCAGTGAACAGTAGAGGGTATTATTGAAAGGCGGGAGGTGTCACTTGGGAACCTTCCCTCACATGCATCCTACTGTGTGTAAATTTGCTGTGATTCACCCCAGTCTTTAGTTCCTTTCTTAAAACCGATGGCTCTCTTCGTGTAAAGTTCAGGCACATGTTAAGGAATTCTGTATACAAAGTTACTGGGAGCACTAAATAATCTTTAAAGCAGCATAGTTGCATCAGTGAAACAATACTAATGGAATTGATGTTACATTGTTATTAAGAAGTTTATACACAGACTGCTATATGAAGAAACTCAACGAACTAAAGCTACCACCATTAATATGGGGAAATACACTAATACAGTATTGAGGGGGAAGCAAGTTACAGAAATACCCTTATAAATAAAAGTTTTTAAATGAGAAGCCATGAAATCAAAGTGCAAGTTTTATAAATGATCCATCTAAAAATTTAATAATGACTACTTTTATTGAGGAAGAGAAGGGAATGTAACAGGAAGCATTCTACTGTACCTATTATTATTTTCTGGACAAGTAATTTGCAGATAATATGGCAGCCAAAACTTAAGGTGTATTAAAATTAGGTATAGGTTACATGGGTGTTTGATTGATTCTGTGTACTTGAAATATTTCCAACTAGTTTTTTTTTTTTTTTTTTTTTTTTTTTTAGGAAAGAAATTTTATCTAAGAGAACTGGTTAAATTGTATCTTGATTTATGCTGTTCCTAAGTCTACATTTTTACAACTGCTCTTTAAGTAGATTTCATCTTAAACTGCCAACAAATTCAAGTGAGCATTTTACTTTAGGAAAGTTTATTAAATTTTTGTCTTGGAAAAGGCAGTGTAGGGACTGGAGAGTTGGTTTAGCAGTGAAGAGCACAGGCCAATCTTCCAGAGGACCTAGTTCAATTCCCAGCACCCAATAGCAGTTCACAACTGTCTGTAACTCCAGTTCCAGAAGATCTGACACCTTCATATCAATGCACATAAATTAAATTGAAAGAGAGAGGGAGAGAAAGAAAGAGTGAGAAGTGTAGAGAATAAACAAGGTCTACAAAGTTAGACTGCTTAAGTTTAATCCCAATTTATAATATTAGTCATGTGACCTAGGATAAATTTCTTAACTTTCTGTGATCAAGTTTCCTCCACTGTAAGTGAAAACAGTACTTAAGAGGCTTTTGTCAGAATCCAGTAGACTGACTAATGTATGTCCTGTGCATAGTAGAAGCTTATAAGTATTTCTTATATATAGTTAATTTATAATGATCATAGTGTAAAATTAAACCAAATACTATTATCAATATAATTTAATAATTTATAAAGAAGAAAATATCTGTCTCTCTTTATTAGTAAATTTTTTGGGAGGAAGAGCTTCTACTAAGATTGGATTCTCATTAAGAGATTAGTAATTGTGAGTTGTGTCATTTCCTGAAAATGGAAAAATTCTCAATATAAGTAATGTCAAAATATACTTATGTTGTCATGTAAGTCCACCTCAAATAATAACTTAAATGATTTCCATTGAAAATTCATGGAAGACTACAGGAAATGAGGTTATACCACATGGAGCTTTCTCAGGAAGAGCTTCAGTAGCTGTGTTATATACTGTATATATGTTGAAAATTATATGTAAGCAAATATAGAAGGTGAGAATTGTGCTCATTTTATGATCTTTCTATTGTGCTGTCAACAGTATTATATTTGTTCACAAAATAAAGCCTAGACCTTAACCTAATTCAGAAAAAGGTTTAAAAAAGAAAGTTGGTATAAAATCCTGGGCTTAGCATATAGGTTGTTTCCAGTATGTATGTAGAGTGTAGAAATCAACTAAACTGCCTAATTCATCCAGCAATGCTTATTCCCTAGTTGCCTTTTCTTGACACTTCAACAACAGCCTCTTCAGATTTTCAGCAATATTGTCAAGCCATCTCTCTCTCTCACTTATTTTCAGAAAATAACAAAACCATCACTTATCATGTGCCTAGAAGTTGTTCACACTGATTTGTTCCTAATATATATACATATATACTATTTATTTATTGTATGTATATTAGTGTTCTGCCTGCATATATATCTGTGTATTATATATGTACATGGTGCCCAAAGAGGCCAGAAGAGTGCATCAGATGCCTGAGACCGGAGTTACAGATGAATATAAACTGCCATATGGGTGCTGAGAATGGACACCAGGTCTTCTGGAAGATCACCAGTGATCTTAACCACTGAGGCATCTCACTTTTTTAAAAGTAATTTATTATTAATAATATATATGCATATGCATGTACACCATGTGTGCAGAGGTCAGGGAACTTTAGAGAATCTGTTCTATCCTTTCACCATTGACTCCAGTAATGAAACTCACTAGGCTTAACCCAGCAAGAGCTTATCCACTGCTCCATCCTGCACCCCATCTCACCTTTAATAGTCCTCTGGTCTCCCTGGCTTCTGTGATCCTGTGTGCTAACAAAGTCTAAGTTTCCAGTCCAGTTCTCTCTTACTATAAAGTCTACATAATTTGAAAATGTCTATCCTTAATAGTCCAAGGTATCTCAAAACAATACATCCCAAACTAAAATTCTCATTTCATTATACCTCTGTTTGCTTCAGATCTTTAAATTGTATCATTGTTGGTCAGTTGTATAAGCCAAAAGTCTGGGTATCATTTTCCACCCTGCCTTCCTACAATCATCAGGAAATCCAGTCAAGTTTACTTTCCTATTTCTACTTCTATTTCTTTTCATCTCCATTATTTTAGACAAATATACTCTCTTGACTTAGCTCCTGGTAGCAGTCTTTCTGCCTGTTGCTTTATATTACAACTCATTCTCCACCTAGATCCATAGTGATCATTCTAATTGTGTCAGTCTCCTGTTTAGTCTTCAGACCTTTTCTCAGGATACTTACATGATATGTTTCCTCACTTCATGGCTTGACTCTAGCAAATTCTGCTGCCCCACTGTCTGTAACACTCCACTCTCCTTTCCTCACTCACACGTCTTATTTGATGTCTACTTTGTCTCAGTTCAACCATTTTCCCACTTAAAGCCTTTTTTGGTATCCCAGGATTGGGTAGCTCACCGTCTAAACTTCCATAGTATTTTGTATTTACTCTCACATGTGCTAATAGTACAATTTCATAAATATTTGTCTTCCAGTGAAGTACAAACTCCTTGAGAGCAGGGATGCTTGGAAACCTATATAGCCCCAACATAGGATATTCATTACTTAATTCAGCAACTACTTCTTGACGGATAATTGTGTAGTAGGCATTAGTACAGTAGATAGGTGTTGAATGAGAAATCCTGGCAGTGAGGAGGGGATTTTGTGAGACTATGAGGAGCTGTAAGGTAAATATAACATACTAATACGGACTTTTAAGGACAAATTTAAACTAAACATGAGGATTTATTCTCTATTAAATCTTTTTCTCATAAGAAATACACTGACATTTTTCAGTATAATTGTTGGAATAGGTTAATGCATATATATATATATATATATATATATATATATATATATAAAAGAATCAGCTGTCTCTATTAAGCTAGGTATTAAAGGAATTTGCCAAAATAGAAAACAATGACATTTCTCAAACTAATTTTTATTGCTGTAAAAGATACAGATATTTTTTCATAAGATGTGTTTTGTGTTAATATATAGTTTACTATATCTTAACTAATTTTAGATATTTGTGAATTGTATTAGTAAAATAATATTCTAAATCTTTTTCAGATTTAATTTTCAATATAGTAGCTCAATAGATGTATTCCACATAGGTAAGAACTCTTAGGGATCCTCAATAGTTTGGGTAATAAAAAGATGTCCTGAGAGAATAAATTTGAGCACTGCTACAGAAGCACAAATCATGCATGCTCACTGTCTGTGTGTTCACCACTGAGTTCCACTTCACCAGCATTCCAACACAGAGCTACATGATGTACCTTGGAATTATGGGAGTTTCCACGTAGTCTTGTCTAGTCTTGAACTCATAACAGCCCTCCTGCCTCATCCTTGCTAGTGATAAGATTACAAATGTGCATCCCCACACATGGTGTGTAAGAATTCTCTCCCTCCTTCAAGGCTTCTCTCTTTTCCCTTTCCCTGCCGTGGTGGACTCTATCCCTCTGGAACCAAAAGAGAAAAATTACTTCCTTAAGTTGCTTTTGTCAGGGTGTTTTATCATATCAATGGAAAAATAACTAATATATCTATCATCCACAAAGTCTTTAAGTTTCCATAAAATCTGAGTGTGGTTTCAATATTCATGACTAAATGCCATAGTTACCAGAGGAAAGTTCTGTAAATTAAACAAGTTTATTAAAATAATTGAAAATTGAGGGGCTGGAGAGATAGCTCAGGAGTTAAGAGCACTGACTTTCTTCCAGAGGACCTGAGTTCAATTCCCAGCACCCACATGGCAGCTAACAACTGTCTGTGATTTCAAGATTTAACACCCTTACACAGTTATACATGCAGGAAAAACGCCAATTAACATAAAACAAAAATAAATATTTTTTTAAAAAAAAAGAAAATTGAGATGTTTGACAAAACAAAGGGACTCCTAGATCCATATATATATATATATATATATACATACATACAAAGAATCTACAAAGTACAAGAATGTGACATTTGCAAGGTTAATGAACAAAAAATAGAGAAAAATAAAACTCCATACTTTGTCTATTTAAAGATCAAATATCACAGAAGAAAAGTCACAACACACAGCAAGAGAAGGAAAAGAAAAGAGAGATTACAGCTTCAGTCCCAGAGTTTTAAACTAACAGGAAAAAAATCAGAATAAATACTTCCCATTCTTAAATTCTTTGCCTCTTTTTCCCACCAGCCAAGAAGGGAGTGGGTGAAGACACAGCACCGAAATAGGATGTCCCAGAAGTCCAAATTTATCTCAAGTTATCATTGGAGTCTCAAGGAATGTTCACATTCCAGAGGTTTTTTACAAACTTATTTCTCATACAAATTCTCCTTCGAGATTCCATATCCCTGACAATAGACTGACAGGACACTTGCCTCTGGGACAGGAAAGAGAAGAAACCACTTACCTTGTCCTTTCATTTTGTTTTGTTTTGTTTTATATTAGTTTTAGAACTATTCAGAACAAAAATCCAAAGTTCATAAAGTCTATTACAGTGGAAAAGGTCAGTGCTGCAAACTCCCTTTGGCATTTCCTGCCAACCAAATCAGAAATTGACTGAAATCAGAAATAGGGACACATGGTACTATGGGAAACCAGCTACCTTCAGCAACTCAGCTTAATATATTGACTTTGGCAATGACTGAATACTTCCTGCTATACAAAAGTGAATTGAATTGAACTTAACTAAGTTTAATGGATGTAATAAGTTAGAATATAAACATCATTTTATAAGCAGTAGGTGTTGGCCGGGTCCTGTTTACCCTATTCTAGCCAACTTTGATTAGTGACTGATGAGTTTTCTGGAAGTCTACCTTAGAGAAAACTCAACATCCAGGATAAGAGGAAATTTAAAGAGGCAGCAAATGCCTTGGCATTTGTGCTAGATAGATCTGTTTGCTTTAAGTGAAGCAATTGCATTACAGTACCATGGAGACTGACTAGGACAGGTAAAATATTTAGTAATTGTTAAAATATTGTGTCATTACTGCCCTCTTTTGTGATGATCCTAACAATTCAGAGACTCTTGTGTGTGTGTGTGTGTGTGTGTGTGTGTGTGTGTCTCAGGTGTTCAAACTTATATATTTGTTTGTTCATGTGATCTCACATGCAAGTGTGTGTGTAGAGAAATCAGAGGTCAACATCAGGAATCTTCTTCAATTCTCCATCAGATTTTTTGAGGCACTCTTTCACTGAATCAGCTGGCTACACTGGCAATTATTACAAGCCAGAGACCCTTCTGTCTCAGCACCTCTACCACTGGGGTTGCAGGCACATATCATCACACCTAGTTTTAACATGGGTTCTAGAGGTCAAATTGGGATCCTCTTGTTTGGATGACAAGCACTTTACCAACTAAGCTATCAACCCATTCTAAACTTACTGACTCTTAAACTGCATCATTAACTATGTCGTAGTGATTGAACCCTTTTTTAGGGAGATGCTTAATCACATGACAAAATATAAAAGTGCAAATGATAGAATTTGTGACTGTTACTCAGAATAGGATTTTATTCCATGGAACAAAATGACTTGTCTTGTTTGGGTTAATGCTTTTTCTTATTTACTTCCAGAAATTCTATAAATAATAGCATCATGATGGTCAAACACAATCCACAGATGAAGAGACTTCATGAAGTGAAAATAATGGACATCTTTTCATCCAAAATGATAATAATGTTTCAGTTAACATTAGTGCTTGTTTATCTGTAGGCATTTCTACTCAAGTTCTTCTCTCCAAAGGCCATATTTGTGTGCTCCTTCTTTTAAATTTTTAGGTTAGAGAAGGCCTAATAATCTAAATCAGCTACCAACCAAATTCAAATTGGCTCATATCTAGTTTTTCTTAGCCCATATGCTGCATACTATTGAAGTTATGAATGTGAAAATTTAAGTGAAGCAGCTGTATTGCAGATGATGATATAACTGTAGCTCTGGAGTACACATATGGCATGGGCGGGACTCCTTTTCCCTTTCATTATTTATGACATACATATGAACACTTCTGAAATCAGTTTCTGATTTTTAAAAAATGTATTCATTTACTTGCTATTGTCTCAAAATAATCTTGGTCTCTTAGCTAAATGTGTGATATTTAGATTCTTTGACTACTAGACAATTAAAATGTTTTCTTTTGTAAAATCTAGCTGTCTTAGCAAACTGTTGAGCAAGTTTCTAGACCCTGAGGTAGATCACTTCTTAACTGTCTGACACAGAACTTAACATATGCCTTGAGTGTCTCATACAAAGTCGGGCATAATTCCTTACACATGCTAGCCACTCAAGTTTATTGGGAATAATTGCATATATTTTGAGGTTTTTAGATGGCTTAGTAAATTAAGTAGAATGGGGAAACAACACAAAAAAATTCAATAAAAGGACAAAAAGGTAGAACATGAATATTACAAATAGAGAGGTTATTATCTTTGTGTTTGTTTCTTAATTTGACCCAACTTCCTTTGCACATACAGGCAAATACATTAGGGCAAATATAAACAATCACAAGAGAAAAGTCCTTTCATAAATAATCTCTCTCTCTCTCTCTCTCTCTCTCTCTCTCTCTCTCTGCTCACTTGATTCTATTGGCGTGTTGGCAGTGTGCTCAGTTCTTTCTTCAGCCAGGTTGCTTTTAGGCCATCTTGACCAGGCTCCCTCCATGCTTTCCTTATCTGTTGGGGGAGGGGAGGAATAAACACAGGCTTCCCAGGCCTTTGGTGCTTGAACCGCCAAAATGAATTCTGGGAAGAAAAAAACAAGAAAAAGAAAAGAAAAATTCTCTTTTAGACCACTGACAGATACACTCCTCTGCTTTTATAACCAACATGCAATTATATCCAGCAAAGCAGTCTTTTATTTTACAGGTAAAATAAATTGTTAAAGGAAAAAAATAATAGAAGACATTGAAAGCAATTATTCCAACTACTGTGGCTATGAGTGGTGGATGAGTCACTTCTTTAGGAAATGAAAAGAATGTCAAGTATGTGAAGGTTGCTGACAGGATAGGATAGATCCTTGATAATTTCAGGTTTCCTTCCTGCTTCTTGAAGAAGCACACACATCAGATTTAATGAGGGCTAAGGAGGTGGAGTGGTCAGGAAGAGGGACTGTGTGAAAGGGTGGGTGCCTTTAGCTACATTTAGATTCATTTAATTAGGTGAATCAGAAGGTGGCTTTATCCAGGCCTGGTGGAACAGACCTGTAATACCAGTTACTTTGAAGGCTGACATAGAAGGATGCCTGAATATCTTGGCAGAGCCTTGTCTCAAAAAATAATAAAAATAAAAATTTTAGGAGGGCAGATATGTAGTAGCTCAGTGTCAAAACAACTTGCCTAACCTATGTGGTCTTGAAGTTCAAGCCTCTGTCTGTATTACAGAGCAATGAATTTAATAAACTTAAAGTGAACCACCAAAGTGAGATGTGTATTCTCATCAACCCAAGAAAGAAGTACTTGAGAGATTTTGTAGGGAAAAAAATTATTGCTTTTGTTCTTACTGCTATATCGTAAAAAGTAGGACTAATTCAATGGGAAAGTATTGTAATAACTTGGTGCTGTAATCTTTTGCTAGAATGAGGAAAAACAAAGCAAAAGCAACAATAAAACAACAAAAATGTAGCCGTAGAGATGTCTCATCAGGTAAAACCACAGCCTATGACATAAGTTCAACTTCTGGGATCTAGATAAATGGTGGAAGGAGAGAGCCAACTTCACAGATTGTCTTCTGACTTCTACCTGTGTGCTATGATATGTCCCACACACATTAGTTACACATACACCCTCATAATAATAACAAAAATCTACAAATATAAATTTTTGTTCACTGACCTCCAAAGATCCTTGAGGTTTCCCCAAGATTCATAGTAAACAACCTGGCACATAAATGCCAATAAGTAAGGGCAGTAAGGGCAATGAGAGAAGGCATAGGCAGAGCTTGAAGTGGCTAGGACAGCTTCATGACACCAGGACCTCAGCAAGGCAGAATACACCAACACTTTCCCTTTTCTCTATGAGGGCTGTCACAATGAAATACTGCAAACTGGATGTCATCAGTGAAACTATTTTTCACAGTTGTAGAGGCTAAAAGGCCAAGAGCAATATGTTAGTAAGCTGGTTTCTTCTGAGGCTTCTCTCTGGCTTACAGACGTCTATCTTCTCCCTACCTCCTTTGTTCTGTGTGCGCACGTGGTTGATGTCTCTGGACATCTAAACTTCCTTGTCTTATTAAGATATAAGTCAGAGTGGATTTAAAGGCCCTATCTTGAAATATAGTCTGATCCCGAGCACTGGGTAAATCAAGGATTTCAGTATGTAAATTCTTGAGGGACACAACCCATGCTTGTAACATTCTCCATGAAAGTTAACAAAGGTTGCTAACTCTGACTTAGCAATTTTTCTTCTAGGAATTTGTTCTAGAAAAAAAAATACCTAGTACATATGCCAAAAGATGATTACTTATAAATGTTCAGTATACCAGTGAATGAAATAGCAAAAAATAACAAATTGCACAATTATTTCATTAATAAAAGATTTATATCATAAATTAAAATTCCACTGAAAAAGTAGAATACTAGATCTAAATACACTGTTGAATCAAAATCTAAAGTTGCAGGACACTACGTATTCTAAACTTGTGTTTTAAAATGAAATGTTTGTTAGATATATAGCAAAATGTCTAAAGAGTATATGTTAACCTGTCAAGAGTGAACTTTAGAATCGAGCCTTGCACTTTTTATGTGTCCACTTACATAATTGTATTCCTACAATAGATGTGTTTGTTTTGAATTAAAAGTGAAATTGATAATACTTAAATTATCCTATGCATTCTTAGGTAGATGGTTCTAAAGTCTCTAAAGTTTGACAATACATTTTCAAAGCCTCACTTACTGAGTATTAAGTATCTACCCATCATCAACATGTATTTTTGAGCATCTCACAGATAGTATATTTTTATGCGATTCAATTTTTAGAAGAACTTCTCAAGGCAAATATTAATATTTTTCCTCTGTCATGGTAGAAAACGAAGTTTAAGAAAAGTCAGATGATTTTTCCAGATTTGTAGAAAATAAACCACAAAGTATTCTTACTGCTGATTTATAAAATTACTTTTGTTTTACATACAGGATATAGAAAATGATCATGTAATTTGATATTATTTTAGAGTATTGTTCATTGGTTACAACTATATTCCCTCACCAAGGAAATCACTATCTCTCAATCGAAACATACATAAATATATGTGGTAGCCACTAGTCATATGTATTTGTTAGAAAAATGAAGAGCTCAAATGTCATTGGTAAGTAGAAAAAATCCCAGTGTCTTTGTTAGGATTCAAACCCGGGATAGGAAGATGCGTAGTTAACATATCAAAAGCAAGTAGTTGGTTGCCAGGTTCTCTCTGTATCACTCAGTCACTACCTGTTACTGGGTGCTCCTGACTGGCATGCATTGACCCTTACACTAAACTCCAGCCCAGGGCCTGGGCTGCCCTTCCCCAGCTGCCATTTGCATTTTGGTCACTTGGTCCTTTTGTTTACTCTCTTTTGGGCTTCCTGGCTGTTGCACCTGGTTCTCTTCTCTCCCCTCTCCCTATACTTCCTCTCCTCACATGACTCAGGGTCATGTCCACTCCAGAATCTCCCAGATGTTCCTGCTTCTGACTATGCTTTCCCATATATCAGTAATAAATTTTCTCCTCCTCCATACCTAGGACCAGTCATGTTCTTTTTCTTTTTTATTTCTTGTTTACATTATTTGGTGCTAATACCTAGTCATATCCTTTCCTTTTTATTTCTTCCTTACATTCATCTGATGTTGAAACCCAGGACCAGTCATGTTCTTTTCCTCTGCATATTTTTCTTTTTTCATTCAGTCGTCAGTTCCTGTGGAACTAAAATAAGGAGTGGGTATCAGGAGGGACACTGTTGTTTGCCATTTATTGCAGGCAGGATAGCACTGGCCTTCAGAATACTAATATAGCAGTGTTTGGGTCTATAACCTCAGTTATCAAAAAGAAAGAGGCTTTGATAATGACCACTAATGACTGTCTTTGTGGAAAGTATACACTTACTTATTGTTCCCCTTTAAAAATGAGGACTTTGTACAAACAGGCTTGCACAGTGGTAGGAAAAGTACTTCAAGAGAATTTGTGAAGCAGCAGAACCCTTAATCCCTCTATCTCCTGAGATCTTATCATGTCTCTCCAAATAGCACTTAGCATCCAGTTTATCCAAAAGTGTGGCTTTGGGAATTCAGCATATCTTTAAAGCCCTTTTTCTGGTAGTGCCTTCAAGCATTCAAGCTCCTGATCTTCATTCAAAATCAGTAGTGCCCAAAGCACAGCCTCTTGAATCTGTCAGCAGACACTATAACTTGATGTGAATAGAGTTGAAGATCATTAAGCAACCCCCTTCCCCTGCTTGGGTACTGGAAAGAAACAGAATCAGATAACTGTAGCAGGCATAAAGACAAACTTTCCCAGCATTGACTGAGACATGCATCATCTGGAAATATTGTGAACCTTAGCAGTTAGAAGTTAATGGAGGTTTATCTTGCTTGCTTATGAGTGTGGTATGGACATTCCCAGATGCCTGGTGTCTCCTGAAAAGGGAAGGGGAATGGCTGAATAATGGCAAGGGAGGTTTAAGTAGGGGAGAGAGATGAGAGGGTAGCAAAGATGAGTGGGAGAGAGAACTAATACTTAGGATATATGAAAAAGCTGGACTGTGTGACAAACCTACTATTTTATATGCTTCCTAAACACTAGAACTTGTTATTAAGACTCTTCATGAAAATACCACACACTTTGTCCACAGGAAATCAGTTCTACTATCACACTGGTATTGATCTAGAAGCTTCCCCCTTCTGGCTAGCCTTCATCATACTAGAAAGTGCCACATAAGCTGCTGATCAAAATAAAAATCATAAATGTCTATTCAAGCTGTGAACCTTGTCAGCTATAATAACAAAACAACATGACGAGATATACCATAGGTGAAATAGTGACACTTATTAAAACCTACTCCACAGGAAGAAATGCATACCTAATGCCGTAAATCTGGCCAAGAACCTATGCTGATAGAACTTACTGACCCCAGGACTGAATTTACTACCATTATCTTGCCAAATGAATACAGTATCAAACAGCTTCTAAATTCATATCTCTATACCCACAGATTAGTGCTGCTTTCAGACCTCAAATTTTTGTGCAGTGGACATCGGCTAATGCAGAAACTCAAGAACTGGTCAGAGTGCAGAGAATAAACATCTATGAAGGACTCAGCTACAAATAGGACATCTATAACCTAATCCATTCCCTGGGACTTGGGGTCCACTAAGGAATAGGAGGATGGAAAGGGTGTAAGAGTCAGAGGTTAAGGAAGACTGGAGCTGAACAATGTTTTGTGAACATGACAAGACTGCTGTACTCAAAAACTCACATTCCAGCACGAAGAGGGAAGAGACTCAGAAGCCCCATCTCTAGCTAGAGAGCTATTGACAGATGACTTTTGGAAGAGTCAGTTTTCTTTGAAGGTGTGACTGTTGGTAGGTGAAGCAGGCTCCATGCCACACATGCATGAGTGTATAGCAGCACAGATACTTGATGGGTAAGAGGGAAGAGAGAAAAGGACACCAAGTTGAGAGGTAGAGGATTTGGGGTAAATACAGTCAAAATACACTAGATGCTTGTCTGACATTCTCAAATACTTAATAAAAAATATATTTTGAAAAAGAAGAACCCTTCATATTTGAATGTTTTCCCACTATCTATGAGGGGTGTCTGGCCTGCTTTTGAAGCCAACAAGAAGTGAGGAAGAGACGATAAGGCCTTTATAATTAGAAGGAGATAAGTTACTTCTTGGCCATCTGCAAATATCAGCTTTAGTCTCACAGAACTGTCAAGAAGATGGGGTAAGATTACATGAGTGAAGAGCTTTATGCAATATCGACCACACAAAAAGTAACAAAATGCATAACTCATCTTTATACAGTCCCTAATTAGTACTCCAGCAGGTCAGAAGTCCCAGCTTGATCTTCAGGCCATTGGGCTCCAAGTTCTGATCTTTGTCCAGATCCTTCAGATTTTTCTCTAGGCTTGGCCCTCTTTGCATACGCCTTCTAGCACCAGGATGGATTTCAGACACAGATCCTGCAAACTATACACCATGGTCTAGGGTTCACTGGACCCCTCAAGCTTGATGACATAAAGTAGTAGTTTTCAAGGCTTCCTGGCGTCTGTCTTTGTTTGGTCTGAAAAATCTGAATTTTTGTGAATTTCCTTACTCCTCACTTAGAAGGTCCATATCACTATACTTCACTCATTTTGATTTCTTGCAGAAATTCCAGGCATGCTATATGACCAAAGCCTCAGTAGCTACTTTGGAGATAATACATTTTTGCTGAGTGGTTCAAGGCAGTTTGTTAGCTGCTGTTCACTAACTTATATTGTGTGTGCAAATGAACATAAAATAATGTTAAATAGTGATATATATTAGGTTCTTAAGATTGGTTGGCTAGTAACTAAAACCTGTGTCATTCAGCCTGAATCCTGATAGGGCACCTTTTTGGGAAGATACCTGTGAATGCATACGTTCCATGGAAATATGAAAGAGTAGCCTATGCAAGAGTTACGAGGTATGAGAGGACAATAGTAATGATATTATACTATCCAAATTTTAGTGGTCATGTCATCTGATTGGTCCTAGAGAAGGAAATAAGGTAAACAACTCTTCAAACATTAAAGTGTATGTCAACAAGGAGAAGAGCAACACAGGAAGCACAGATCTGGGAATAAGAGGATTGCTGTGAGTTTGGAGCAGTGTAAGCAACAGAGTGAGAGAAAAAAAGCTATCTCCTACTCATTTCTTTTTGTTAAAGGAAATTTCAAGCATAGCCAAAATATACAAAAAAGCACAACAAGTTTCTTATCTGCCATGCAACTTTTATAATTGACATTTTTGTCTATATTCAACTTGAGTAACAGAAATAGAACTTCCCCCATTTTTTTTTTAAAGAATGTTTGAAAACTGTATAAATAGATGCTGTAGAGTTTGGTCAAAAATTCAAAGATAGTGTGTATTCCCAGAGCCTGTTTACATATATTTTCAACACTGGGCTAACAATTCCTCTTTCAGTTGGATGATTACAACATCCTCAACTCTGTGCAGTGTCCTGATGGGTGTATATAATAGAGTCACTGTATTTGTCTCTAAAAAAAAAAAACACATTTATTTTTCAAACTCTAGAAATGTGGCTCTGTTCCATCCTGGGTACAAAGGACCAGTGATCCCATCTTGTTGTGGTTTGTGTGTTCAGTGGCTCCAGATGTGTGGCCTCCAAGTTAGTCTTATGACAACCCAGAGGTGTGTGGTATGTCAGTGAGAAAAGTTGCCTTTCTAAGTTCATTAACATGGAAAAAGTGTGAAAGCTTTTACTCTAAGGCAAAACATGAAGGAAATGACTAGTGATTTCATGATTAACATAAGTAGTTTCTTAAGAATCACTATTATTTACTTGGTTCAACTGTTTGTTTTATTGTGGGGTGGTGATGTTTCATGCTTACGAGGTTTAGCCTTACTACTTTATTGTTTTCCATTCTTGAAAATAACAACTGTGTACTTCTTACTTTCAGTATAAGATCATTTATCACTACAGACAGCAGGAACTAATATCTGAATGTTAATTAAGCCACCTTCCACATAGCATGCTTTTAAAATATAGTTTAACTGGACACATTAGAGTATTCAATATATATTATTTATTAAATGAAAAAGACGTCTTTCTAAATATTTTTCTATATTATTTTAAATACCATATAAATACAATTTTGTCATGTTGGAAAAAAACTATAATCAAAGTGTTCTTTGTAACTCAGAATCCATCTTGGTCATCTTTTTCTGTCTGAGCTCCTTCAGTTCCATATCATTCTTCCTGCCTCAAATTCCCTCTAGCAAGCCAATAATATCTAAGATTCACTACTATCCATAATTTCTTCATCCTATGGCTTAGACCACTTATTGTCTCACTCCTGACTTATCCCTTTGTATTTTCTCCATCTAGCAAGCTTCCATAAGTCCCCTCCCCTCAGAATAAAAAAAAAAATCTCAGGCACAATTTATGCCACTGTGCTTTTCACTGCACCCTGATGGTCACTTACTATCTTCTCAATAAAGACTTGAGTTTTACTTTTTAATTATATGTACATGTTTATGTTTTTGTGCATGTGAGTGCAGTGGCTTTGGAAGCCAGAAGAGGATGTTGGTTCACCTAGAGCCAGAGTTACCGGTGGTTATCTGTGATTTGATTGCCATGATGGGAAGCAAACCTGGACCCTCTGCAAAACCAGGCACTCTTTATTTACCACTGAGCCATCTCTCTAGACCCATTGACCCATTGTTTTTATTTCAGCCAATTTCTACTGCTGCTTAAAGCATTCAACTGCATTTTCTTTTCCTTGTCCAAGCACCAGGAAATTTCTAGAATGTATAGCATTATTAAGTTGTTTAGATGATCTAAAATGCCTCCCATTCTGTCAACCTGGGGACTCAAAATCACCAGGCACTCCTGTTCTTTCCTTTTACTAATTTACTCTTAAAATGATAATACTTGTTATTTCAATTTCTCTGTAGTCTCAGTAAATTTCTACATTCACTGTGTTTGCTTCCTGTTTTAGAAGATGCTAAAGGTCATGTGATATGATTACTTATTTATTTAATTGTGCCTAAATTATCACCCATCCTCTTTATCTTCTCTGTAGTTTTACCACAGATTGGAAAAGTAAGTAGTTTTTATTTTAGAGACAAGTATTACAGCTCTATTAAACTTGCCTTTTTACTCTTTCCCTTTCACAGTCTTCATTCGTTTGTTTTCTAAGCCTTGTTCCCTTGATGTCCCTCCCTTGACATCTACTCAATCACGTTTTCTTTTTTTTAAACTTTATTTATTTATTTTTATTTGCCTTAGTGTTTACCTGGTACTGGGAACTGGAACTACGGACAGTTGTGAGCTGCCATGTGGGTGCTGGGAATTGAACCCCAGTCCTCTGAAGAACAGTCAGTGCTCATAACCACTGAGCCATCTCTCCAGCCCTAATCATGTTTTCTTAAACTATTGCTTTTGTTGTATGGCTTTATCTCAAATTAATGTTTGCATAGATCAAGGAAGACCAGAGCTGAGCCCTCAAACATTCATAGGCATAGAGGCTTTTGAAGCTAGTTTCAAATTATTCTCCTCCAAAAGCCTTTCTCTCCATCACCAGAATCAGAAAAAAAAAAAAAAAAAGAGATACTCTCAACATTAGTAAATTAAATATCTAAAATACAAAAAATTTAAATCTATCTTTGTACAAAATGACTATTTATCTTCTCCACTAGAGCAGATACTCGAAGGAGAGGAACAGGGTAGTTCCTTTAGATGAATAGCTTGACTGGGAGGCTTGTCCACTTACTGCCCACTGAAATGCTGAATGTCATAGTAAGGGTGGCCTCTTCTTAATTCATAAAACTAAATATCAAATATCACTTCTTAGAGTAGCAATTTTTAAAATTTATTTTAGGCATTTATTATAAACTAAATTTTCATTCATCACAGACTTTCTATAGTAAGAATTATTCAGTGTGCAAAAATTTACTGTACTCACCATTTCAAAATAAGTCATTAAATGATATAGCAAATAGTAAAATGTTTAAAGGAAGACAATGCAGGTGAGAGAATATATGTGATTATCAGGAAGAATCTCTGATTATAATTGTAGGAGGTAATGACTGCAGAGTACTTACTCAGAATTTGGTACAAAGTAAAAACCTGGTGAATGTTACTCAGCATTATGCAGAAGAGCACAAGGAACAGGAATTCCTTTTTCCCTATATAGTCTACACAGTTTGCATGATTGTTGATGGTAACTCTGAATTAGATTCAATATGGAGTCAGAGTCAGGTATGTCATTTTATGATAGTTTCCAGAACAAGTAACAAAGAGTAAAGTATGCAAGCAGCTTGTTTGATGTGATTAATCATGTGCTATTGATGAAGGTCTGGTGTCTTTCCTCCACCTGATATTCAGTGAAATAAATATGATGATAATTGTCACATTCTTAACAAAGACATCTGTTAAGCTGGGCAACTCAAGCAAAACAGCTTCCTACTGACAGCTTGCTTCAGATGTGAATGTTGCTATTAAGGGAAAATAGAATTTCTGTATTTATCACATTACCTAATATGTTGTGTTGTCACGTTTCTTCTGTGGACCAAAGACTTCCCACTAATTCCATTCAGTTTTCAAAATTCTGTATTTGCTTAAAGGATTATTATACGAGCTTTAATTTTTGGTCTAGTAATGTAAATGCACTTTGTCTGCAGGGAATATGTTAAAATCCAGGTCTGAGTGGCATCAGTTGATGAGTCCGTCTTCTTTCCATTCTTCCTACTTCCACTCCCCTCTTAGAGACTTTCCTCCCAACTCACACACAATGCCAAAACACACAAAATAATGAGAAGAGTGATTATAACATTTATTTATTTTGATTTTTCAAAACAGGGATTCTCTGTGTAACAGCTCTGGTTGTCCTGGAATTAATTCTGTAGACCTAGGTAGCCTCAAACTCACAGAGATCTGCCTGCCTCTCCCTCCAGGGTACTGGAATTAAAGGCATGGGCCACTACTGCCCAATATTTTTATTATTTTTTAATTATATGTATTTTTGAGCATAAATATGGGAGAGTGCAGAGGACAGAATCATACATATCTTGGAACTGGAATTATAGATGGCTGTGAGTCGCCTGATGTGGTTGCTAATAATTGAACTCAGAACTTCTGGAAAAGCACTATGTGTTCTTAACTGCTGAGCTATATCTTCATCCCTGTTTGAATTTTTTAATTATTTTTTTTGTATTTTATGTACATAGGTGCTTTGCCTGCATGCATGACTATGTGAGGGTGTCAGATCCCCTGGAACAAGAATTATAGATAGTTGTGCCCTGCTATGTGATTGCTGGGAATTGAACCTGGATCCTCTAGCAGAGCAGCCAGTGCTCTTAACTGCAGAGTCTTCTCTTCAGCCCTTCCAGGACTATTTTAATTCTGTTTCTATATATCAAAATTTTAGTGAAAATCTCTGCTCACATCTATAATCTCAGTATTTAGAAGGTGTAGGCAGAATGATCAGAAGTTCAAGGCCAGGATCTGTTACATATGTAGTTTGTGGCCAGCCTGGGCTACATGAAGCCCCACTTTTGTTATTGTTTGTTTTTTAAGCTCTCTGCTCTAAAGTTAGATTCTAAAACTTACATGAGTGAAAACTTGACTGTCTATTCCTTTATTTGATGCTGGATCATCAAGAAATAGCTGAAGCTATGTCAACCTTAAGGGAAAGTGAGAATGGTCCTTAACTCAGAAACCTGAAATTTTGAAATCCTCACTTAGGCCCTGTTCTCTCCATAGAGTAAAAAACTCTGTGTTGTTAGTGGCTTGTACCTGCTCAAAGCTTTTGTGACCATATCAGACTACTTTAGGGTAATCAGAATAAAGCAGTCCTGGCTCATATGGTCCAGGTGTGGGTAGGGTCCCCAGCCTAAGAGACTAAGAATTGTGTGTATATACATACGCATGTATCACTGTGTAAGTGCCCAAGGAGGCCACATGTGTTTAATTCCCCTGGAGATGGAGTCACAGACAATTGTGAGCCAGTATACTTACTTGGGTGCTGAGAACCAAATACAGTTATTTACAAGACCAGTACATACTGTTACAGCTGATGAGCCATCTCTCCTCTCCTGTAGCTTTGTTTCCATGAGTAACTTCTGACTTATCATTCTCTTCTTCTATATCTACTACTGAAATGTTCAATTAAGGAATACTGTTGGAAGGAACAAAACAGCTTGGCTTTCTTACTGTTTTTTTTTTTAATCAAAATAACATATTATCATTCTCACTCTTAATTTTAAACAATGTTTTACAGATCTGCCATATTTTGTGCAACTCCTAACCCATTCCTCAATCCCAGCACTGTGCAACCCAAGGCCTTGTACAAGATCAGTACTCTTACTATGACCATCATCCTCATCTATAACTGCCTTTTATTTCTTTACTTACTTTTCACTAAATGTAATAACATTGAAGAACTTTTTCAAGTATCTCACATAACTAGAGTTATGACTACATGACAATGCTTCACAAGAAGTATTTTGAATAATGCAGGTAATGAAAGATAAATTCTTAAATGCAGCACCAGTTGATTAAAGAGGAAAATATTTTCAATTCACAATGTTGTCAAATTGCCTCCCAAAAAGATTATGTTGATTTATGCCTTTGAAGAGGACCTGTTTCATGACAGCCAGGACAATACAGCATGTTATAAAAATCTTCAGAGTTTCATATTTGGTCAAGTAGTAGATCTGTGATTTTTCAAGTACTAATACCCTTTTTCTTAAAATGAATCAGAATGAATATAGTATGTTATTACTGTTTATTTTTAGTAGTTTTCTTTATATTTTAAACAGTTTGTATATGTTAAGGTTATTGATTTACACATATTATTTTGACAATGTTTCATTAAAGTGTCTTAGGGATATTTGCCATATACTTTCATGGTAAGGCTTATAATCATACTAAATCCTATTTTCAAATGCAATATGTGTTCTGAGGTGGGATAATCTTTTTGTACACTGTGAAGATGTGTCTCTGCAAAGGCACTGTCTTACTGATTTAATAAAGAGCTGAATGGCCAAAAGCTAAGCAAGAGAAGATAGGCAGGACTTTGGGGAGAGAGCAACTGAGAGGAGGGATCTGAGAGGTAGGGGATTTGACAGCCAGATAAGGAGAAAGGGAGGCACACTGTACTGAGGGGACATCACAAACCATGAGACAGAATGTAGATTCATACAAACAGGTTAGGTAATTCGAGCTTTAAGATCTAGTTGGGAACAAGCCTAAGCTAAGGCCAAGCTTTCATAATAAGTTTCTATATCATTATTTGGGAGCTGGCAATCCAACGAAAGTCCAACTTTATGCTACCAAGTTGGTTTTCGTCTAAGCAAAATCTACTTCTAAGAAATTGTCA
This sequence comes from Sigmodon hispidus, assembly GCA_004025045.1. Lineage (NCBI taxonomy): Eukaryota > Metazoa > Chordata > Mammalia > Rodentia > Cricetidae > Sigmodon > Sigmodon hispidus. The sequence goes on from PVIH01002564.1 coordinate 169,213, forward strand.
TTAGTTATTGTTCAAGCAAGGTTACATTTCCTGCTTTCAGTAGGAATTCTGTTCTGTGGTATGTATCCTTAGCCATCCTGTACTTATCCTACTCTCTGCCAGAAAGAAGCTGCAGTGTATAATCTTTTCAGTGAAGAGCAGAGGTCATTGTCCAGGAATGGAAAAATAACCTAAACAGTGAGCCACAAACAAGCTGCAGTCATATCTACAGTGGAGTCACCATTAAAGTGTTATCACTTCACCCACCAAGGGAGAGCAATATATTATAACTTACCAAAGAAGGAAATGAATTTGAAGAATGAATCTGAAATACTTTGAAGAGAAAGATTGCTGTCTAATTTTTTATCTCCATAGAGAGTACTCATTTGTCTTTAGGAAGATTTTATCAATTATCTTAGAAATAAGTGTTTAAATGTAAACAGTACCAAATCATAGCTTCAAAGATGTAAAAAACTTACAGACTCCTTCTTTTTCCAATGCAATTTCCTTAATTTAATAGTCTAGTAATTTATTTTGGACTTCCCATTGTATAAGGCAATAGTATGCACTCTGAAAGTATAAAAACATTATATACTTAAGGAGATAAGCTCATAAAAATATCCTCAAATTTATGTTGTGTGTTTTTGTTTTGTTTTTGAGGCAGGTTTTCTCTGTGTAGCCTTGGATGCCCTGGAACTCACTCTGTAGACCACAGGCTAATCTAAAACTCACAGAGATCTTCTTGCTTTTGCCTCCCAAGTGCTGAGATTAAAGGTGTGTGGCACCACTGCCCTGCACAAGTTTATGTTTTAAGTGGTATTAAAGACATACAAAGGAAAGCTCCAGAGAGAACAGATTATTTCACAGAAGGAACACAGAAGTGGGAGGATATAGGAATATAGGAAGTTATACATAAGATGATATTTAAGGAAAAGTGAAGAGAATTGTGGGAGACTGGGGTATCCAATGCTACATGATCCTGACTCATTTAATCTCTTTAGAATAGGACCATCTTTATCACAGAATGTGATTTTCCATTATTTGTCAACTTTCCCTCAACAAAATACCAGAGAAAAATCCATTTTAAGGCTTATTTGGGCTCATGCTTTGGGAAGTTTCAATCTATAATAGGTAGACATGTTGCTCCTGGGCCTACAGCAAAAAGAGTACATCATGACAGGAATACAGACAGAGGCAGTTGCTTACCCTTTTGATGGCCAAGGAATAAAAGCTGGAAAGAGGAAAGGCTAGGATCCCAATATTCCCATTAAAGGCATGCCTCCAATGACATAACTTCCTCTCCTAGGTATGTTAGTTATCTGTTGCTGTGATAAAATATCATGGCCTAGGCAAGGCAACTTATAGAATCAAGAGTTATTTGGGCTACTGTTTCCAGAGGGATAGAATCTATCAGCACAGGAAACCTGGCATCATACACACATGACAGTCATAGCAGAAAGCAGAGAGTTCAAAACCTCCACCACTAAAACATAGCAGAGAGGTAACTGAAAGGCTGAGGCTTTAAGCTTTCAAAGCCCACCCCCAGTGACTGCTCCTTAACAAGGGCTGCCTTAACCGCCACAACTAGCAACTGTGGACTCTGTAGACCACCAATGTAGACTTCACCTCTTAAAAGTTCCATCACTCCCAGTAGTGTTGCAGGCTGAACTTAGGCCCTTAACACATGGGTCTTTGAAGGGATGCAATCAAAAGCATACTACCAAGGTACAGTTAGCTCTGGTTTGATCCGGTCTAAGCCTTTCCCTCCAGGTTCCTTTCTATCAGTCACCATGTTCTGACTTAACTAGCTTTTCTTCAGCCTCAGGATCTGTGTGTTAGTGCCTGCTTCTTAGGATTTCTATAAGAGAAGGGGGAGGGAGGGAGATTCATTGGTTTCCTATAGTTATTTATGTCTCATATCAAACAAAGCTTTCCTTGAGCATCCTTTTAAATAGCCCTGCCTCTTCTGTCTTCCTCAACACCTCACCCTTGAAGGCCTAAAGAGCTCTTTTTTTTTTTTTTACTTGCCTCTTGACTGTCAACCCTTGCTTGAATGCCATCACCCTATCCACCTTTCCCATTGTCAGATCTCTGGCAAGTACAACACGACCTTATGTACAAGAAACACTCAATATTCATTGAATGAGTAAACTCATTCTTAATTCTGAATAACCAGAAAAATATCCCTAGACTTCTGTTTGTGAAGAAATACATGCTAAAAGTCAAAATTACTTCTTTGTTGTTTTGTTTTCTACATGTTTCAGACTTCTCTTACTGTGAGCTTTATCACAGAATTAAGGAATTCTATTTGAATTTTGATGATATTGGCTCCTTTTTATTATCTTTAATGTAGACTTAACAACTGAACAATATGATTAGTCTGTCTATATGCTGACAGACTATTCAGTGTCCACTTCTGAGCCATGTTGTTATGTTTTCTACTTTCTATAAAACATTAATTTGGAAGTTTAGAAGGTATTAGTTTTTTCCTGAAATATCAGAGTAACCACAAATACATTCTGTTATATTTTTACTCATCCTAAGTTGAACTTTGAATAGTTATGGATGTTGTAAAATGTTCTTGAAACACAAAATCCTTAGAGAGCTCAGCTCTGACTTTTTATAGACAATGGGGATATTTATTGTTGTTGTTGTTATGCATGTCTTCTTGACTAGCAGTGATTTCTCTAGGACTGACCCTGCCTTGCTGAGGCTGCCCAAAGATAACATAGGTTTGCAGTGCCTTGCTAACTTAATGAATTTTCTTCTGGAACTACTTCAAATCTTTAAATTTTTTTCCAAATAAAAATATCTTTTCAGAATTGAGTCTATGCCATATATTCTTGATGTCATAGCTTTATTCAAAAGTAATTTAAAAAATCTTCCAAGATTTATAAGTTTGATCTTAAGGTTAAGATAAATATATATGCTGTTCTTCCTCTGACTAGGCCTCACTTGCCAGCTAAGCATCAGAGCATATGTCTTGCATTAGAGACTCTTATCAGCTAAGAAGATGAACTCACACTTCCTGCTCATGCTTACATGCTGGGGAGCTACATTATAATCATAGTTGCTTCTCTATTTTTAAAGTGCAGTTGCAATTTGAGTTCCTGGCTGCCTCTTGAAACTGTGACCACACTGCCACTTTCTCCCAAAGATGCTATTTCTGTGGCAAAATATGACACATCTTTATTTCATTTATCTTTCTGGAAATAAATAAACCTTGGTACCTTGCTGGGAAGTTTATTTGGTAAATGAGGTATACAAAAAGTTTCTCTGGAAGTTGAATAGAGTAAACTAATAGTCTACATGGCACTTATTTTTAAATAGGGAGACACAGAAGGACAGAGCTGGTCAAATGATGTAATTAAACAATAATAATCTAATTTTAGTATGAAAGATGTATTATTTTTAAATTAGAGCAGACTTGAAATGTATTCATTATTCATAGCATTTACTCAGGGAAAAATAAATTTGCAAAGTGGACTTTGCTTATTAATTGGGATGGGAGTTAGTATTAGTTGAATTTTGGTTGCATACTCACAGTGTCTAGTTTGGCTGCTTATGGAAATTACCTAGGTAGTTCTGGCACATGTAGCTATAATCTGTGAAGCATTTCTACATGTAAAATTCTGGGAATAAATAATGTTCAGAGGGGTCTTGCTGATATTTCAGTGCAGTCAAGAGTCAGGGTGAGCAAGAAGAGAGGAGATTGGAGTCAAACCTAGAAGAAAAATTGGATTTGAGTTCTTAATATTTCCATTTAACAGAAACTTTTATCACTCAGAATATAGATGAGCACTGCTGAGAGGGTGGACCAGCAGGCCACAGAATTAGATGGCAGTCCAACAGGCCACACAGTGAACTCTCTGAACTGATTGCCTGGAGGAGAGTGCCTGCATTCATTCTTCATATGTTACAACTCTAACATTCCTCTTCAGAGCCTTGATTTAGGTTTCCAGAAGTTGAAGCATTTGGGTTCAAGCATCTGTTGTTTCTGGATGGCTTTAAAATTCCACTGCAAGCTCAAAAATGCTCAAATTGCAAAGCATGTCTTTCTGCAAAGTTTCTCCTTGCTGTCTGCCTTTCTCTCTCATGAATTTTCCAAGAACACTTCATTTGGGCCTTTGACTTCTGTTATGTTTTTCTCAATATAGTAGAAACAGAATGTATTTCTTCCACACAAATCCCAGTGTCAAAGACAAAATCTGAGGCATGGAATGCCTTTCTTTGCTGAGTTTATTCTTTATGTTCTTGGAATACTCTGGAATGTATGTAAATACTTTTCAAAGTCAAGATTCTTCCTTAAAAAAAAAAAAAAAAAAAAAAAAAAACCTTCTTGGACTTGCCAGTGCTTGGCTCTTCCGTACTAATTTCTGGTAGTATATTGCAAATTCCCACATGATTTTTTGGAGAAAGATAGCTGAAATGTGATAAGCATTAAAGGGCACATGTGGCACAAATGAGTTTCTTTCTCTGAGATCTCTTGGCATTGTAGCTTTTGCCATTCTGTGAGACTGCAGGCAGCAAATAAATGGCACATGCATTCCTTATTTTGAGAGAACAACCTGATGACCAACTACTGATGGATGAATGTTTTTACCTGTCTTCCTCCAACTGACTAAACTTCAGAACTGCATCCCTCCATCATCTGTTAATCCACATAAAGGTAAAGATGCAGACACATTTGTGAAACCAAGTATCTCAGAGGAGAAGACCAGTCTATCACCAGAATAGCTGGAGTGTAAGATCCTTTAGAAATTGTTTGAGTTGGGTTATTTATATAGTGATTTCCACATTTCATAAAAATGATTCTTTGTATTGATCTCTCTCACAAAGTCACAAATATAGAGAAAAAACTGGCAAGACTTTTTTCTCTCAGTTCAGTAATAATTATAACTTAATACAACATGGGCTGTCCTAAAATCTATCGTTTATAAAGTAAATTATTTATAGCAAAATAATAAACCCTTCAAAGGGTCTTGGCCTTCAGGGACCTTACCACACTAGTAGTTAATCTTGGATCCTTATATGGTCTGCACTACTCCAATAGCCCCAGCCTCCTATCTTCTAGTCCTGTGGGTCATTAGCTTGAATCTTCCCTTGGCCCATCTGACCCCTTTATCTCCAGATGCACATATAAGTTTTAAGTCTATTCCAGCCACTGACTTTCTGGACACCTCACCCCAGTTTCTGGCTCAGCTGCCTATCTCAGAGCATGCTCTGTGGTTTCCTGTTTTCCAAGTTCTTTTTTCAAAAATTGCACACAAATTAAGGGTTTATTTCTTTTTAGAAATCATTATAGTTCTTTATCTGCTGGCTGGAGTGGGCCATGTAAGACTGCATTCTGCTTTTTATTATTACATTTGTGAGCATTTAAAATAATCTGCTACTGGATTCCACATTCCTTAACAGAGCTGTTTCTTTTTATTTTCTGTTAGATGCCACAGGTTTATCAGTAAGAACAGGAGACTCAGAATTAGTCCTGACATAAGGCCAACCTATACTGTAGAGCTGACTCTGCCAGTGACTTGTATGACCATTGGGCTGTTGTCTGGTTCTTATAAGCCTTGGTTAAATAAGATGACATATGTGAAACCATGGAGCAGTGTGTTTATATAGCCATGTGCATTAGTGATTAGCAGTATGTAACTCTGTGCTGAGTCAGGGGAAAGTGTAACTGTGACCTTGATAATGCTTGGAATGTGGAGAGTGCTTCTACAAAAGCATCACAGCAAATTATTTACATCAGTTTCACATTTACACAAACTAGTTGGTTAAAGTCACAGTCATTTCAAAAATACTCTTTAAATGTATGATTGCCATTCATACATCTAAGTGACAAAATGCACGAACATCCCCAGCCTGAACAGTTTAAGCTTGGGATTGAGTCTAGCAGCTGGTAATGATCTTTCTTATAGCTGTCTGGCAGCATGACTGTCAGTCATCTTGCTTATCTTTGCAGTGTGGGACTGGAAAGGCTCTTTGGCAATAGAAGTTTATTGGTTCATGGAAGCCTTACAGAATATGCAGAAAACATACAGAGATAAATATGTTTAATATTGAAAAGAAAGGAGGGATAAGGTTAGGACAGGAAGAGGAGGGGAGGAAAGGGGGACAGGAAGAGAAGGGGAAGCAAAGGAGGAAAGAAGGGGAAGCAAAGGAAAAGGAAGGCAGGGAAGAGTGGAGAGAGCAGAGGAAGAGACAGGAGCCAGAAAAAGACTTAAGACATCTTGTTCCCATTCAAAGAGGCTTGATTTGGGGATGGGGTGGCAGTAGAGTAAGGCAGGGTCTCTATGTATTTGTACTCCACGTTGGCCTGGAGTTTGCCATCATCATGCCTCAGGCTCCTGTGTAATGGGGTTACAGGAGTACACCACCAAGCCTGGCCTGGCTTGATTTTGAATCTCCATAGTGAAGCTATGTTATTCAAAGTAGGTCACTTACCTCACTAGGTCTCTGCGTCCTTATTTGTACAAAGATATTAAAAGAATATTTATGTAATATTATCTTTGTGAAGACCAAATCAAATTATGGCAGGATTTGTTTACTAGTTGACAGAAAACTCAGAGAATTTAAAGAAAATATACATAAATCAATCTATTTGATACTGGAAGTCACCATAATTAAAAACAAGGTAGTCGTTCAGGATATAGTTAAAAGTTCATTGCATTTGATCAATTCCTTTTGGATTATTTTCATTAAAATAAACATAGATATAGTCAGTGCACTATTTTACCTCTTCTATATTTACTAAATGAATGTGTCCTCTGATGATTGACAAATCAAAGAGAGAAAGAGAAGAAGCAAAATAAGAACCTACCTTCAACCTTCAATTGATTAAATTCCACTGCTTCAGATTTTGCAGCTATATGAGAGATTCATATGTCTGAATGAACATATATTTTATATTTGCATCATGAATTAGGTTCTTGCCAGTTCTTTCATACACATTCCCCAAGTCATCAGTTCAGAAATAATTTGATTGTTAGCAGCTGACAATTGTATTCTGGTAAAGATTTTTGAATGAGGTATGTCCGGAGATTGAAATCAAAATGTGAGGATGAGGTGTCATGTTTACTGTTAATTCATTGTGTTAGTTAGCTCTCTATTGCAGTGGCAGGATCCTGAGATAAACAATGTAAATGACTAAAGATTTATTCTGGCTTGTGACTTCAAAGGTTTTGGTCCAGGACCACTTGGGACTCTGTCTTAGAGTCTGTGAAAGAGAAAACAGCATAGCTAGGAGCATGCAAGGTAAGAGATCTGCTCACTCCATGGCAGCACAGAAATGGAGAGAATGGGGCTAGAGTCCCAGTAGTCCCTCCAAGGGTACAGCCCCAATCGTCTAACTTCCTCCCCATACTCTTCACCTAATGAAGTTTACATCCTCCTCATAGAACTGACCTGAAAGACAAGCCATTGGAGCATTTCATAGTTAAATTATAGCAACTTCTACTGCACTTTAAACTAGAGAGTACCCTCAATTTGACACCTGCTCAACGTTTTACTACTACAGATACTCATGTAGGGTTACAGTTCTACTTCAGCCAGCTCTGTTCTTCTCTGATGTGGATCAAGCTGAGGATGCAACAGCAGAAGCAGTTCCTTCATCTCATTTGTGTGATGTGATCCTCTACTAGTAATGACATAAAAGATGAAAATGGAAGTTCACCAGCTGCCAACATACTGAACTTGGGGCACTAGGGTCAACAGTCTCTCTCTAGTTGGAAATAAAATAGTTGTCTTTCTTCAGGACAGAATTCCAAGGAAGAGGAATATAAATGTACCACATAAACATAGCCAATATTTTCTGAAAGATAACTATCAGTATCATATAGGGATAGGCATGATAGTACATGCCTGTAATCCCAGCAATGGGGAGGCTGATACAGGAGGGTTGTGAGTTCCAGGCTAGTTTTGCCAACATGTTGAGTTAAAGGCTAGCCTAGTATACATGATGAGATTCAGTATCAAAAATAAATCATCAGGAAACACATAAAAACATGAGGTTTATATAGATCATGGCACGCATCTCAAGAGAAGCAAGGCCTGGGATCTTTTGTCCTGGCCCTAAGATAGAACAGCCATGTAAAGAAAGGACTAGCTAGCTTAACATGGTGTTTTATTTCACTGTAGTGGACTGCTAGGAAATCTCTGGAGGCCCTGGCAGCTGCATCTTGTCTTTAAAATGAAGCTAGGGGGCGGGGGGGGGGAGACTCATAATTCAAAATAGCATAGCCAGTCTGCATATCTGAACCAGACATGGGCAGGGGGGTAGGGGGGCAGGAGTTGCTCTTCCACTCCTAAGTCAAGAATGCTTTTTGTCTTCCCTCTTCGCTTTATTGGCTGTCCTCATGAAAAGATCATTTATTGATAGTAGAGCGTAGAGCAGAGACAGCTTCGTTTTCCTTCTTTTCTTCCCCAGCTGTTGCTGCCCAGTAAAAAGACCCTTTGTTGAAGACTGAAACAGCAGACGCTGTTCGGATAACAACTTAAATCACTGGGGGGGAGGAGTGTTTTATCTTGAACTAGTATAAGCACTATTTTTGTATTGAAAGTAGCTCTGCTGCCTATTCAAATATTTCTTTAAAAAAAAAAAAAGAAAACTTGATATACTTGTGTGACAAAGAGGTGTGCTGTATGTTCTCTTTACAGCAACATGGAATATGGGCAGCACTGCTGATGCTGATGGAGTGTAACAGGTACTCCGTGTGCTTGGACTTTGTTCATATGATTATAATCTTCACAGAATCCTGAGAAGTGAATATCATCAGCCTTTTTAAAAACACGATGGGCTGAGTGAGTCAGGGGAAGTTTGTGGACAAAGTAAGAGTAATAGAAAGTGCTGCAAGCTACGAGTGGGCCAGTGGGTACAAAAGTACTTATTTATTGAGTTATAAATTTGTCATACTCTGTAGGGACAAAATTCCAGGCTTAACATTTCATACTTGGCCAGGCATGTTGGTAATGCCTGTATTCCTAATACTCAGGAGGATGAGACAGGAAGAGTATGAGTTTGAAAACAGCCTGGGCTATAGAGAGAGAACCTAGAGGTTGTATTGCGGCAAAATACAACTCTGCAAAATCCAGAGTCCATTTCCTCTGGAATAAAGAGCACCATAGCCCCTCCCATCCTCTCCTTCTTCCATTTTAGTTTTCCTTCCTTCTTTCCCGTCTTCTCCCATCTTTATTTTTGTGTATCTTGTCCTTTTTTGTATATTTGTTTATTTAGAGCTACTTGGGTTTGTATTTGTCAAAAGTTTTCATTAATTAGGCCAGTTACAGTATGACCATGAACTTTGTTTGTGATCCCTAAGTTATATAATAGTGGAAGAAAGCAGAGGGTGGAAAAATTACATAGGATAGAACCAAATGACCTTCCCCCACTCTTCACAGTTTCATTTACTGCCATGATCCCCAGGTCAGTTCAGCTTTTTGAGGCATGAAGAACCATGGAGGAGGAATCTGCCTTCAGGAAACAATGAATTTCAAGGGCAGTGAAGCATAATTTCACATTGGCTGCTGTCTTCTGCCTTCAGCGATTAATGGGATCATTCGGAAGCTAATCAGTTAGGGCTATTAGATTTGTATTTGTGTTCCACTTTGTCCTCAAGGACATGGGTCACTCTGGTTTTAGGGGACTTGAGCTGGGGACTCTGAAAGCTCCAACCAGCCTTTGCCTGGTGTGATTGTCCAGAGATTCAGTGGATCTGAGGTCTCAGCAGATTTTATTAACTGAGAAGCTATAGACATCTCTGCAATAATGGCTACCCTTTAGTTGGCACTTATGATATACCTTAACTCTGTGTGTGTTACCATAATCTTCACAGAAACTTGCACAGTAACTATTATCATCCCTTCTTATGGACAAATAGACTAAACATTAGAGAGGTCAGTAGATACCCCCCCACACACACCTAGTTCTATAAGATTTAAGCTTCCTTTTTCCATACTTAGTTCATTCATTGCCAAAGCTTGGATGTAAAGGAGTAATTTTCTTCTCAACTGATGAAATTTTATGTTTAATAAACTAGAACATGCAACAAAGTTATACATTTTATCCTTAACTCCCAAGTGTAACTTTCAGGAAGGATCTCTGACACTTTTTTGATTTTGCTACCAGAGGTCCTTTATTTTATATATATATATATAAAATTTATTTAAAAAGGGCTTTTTTCCATGTATACGCCTACTCTCCCCTCCTTTCCTTTCTCCTAGTCATTCCTCAGCCTCCCCACCCCCACCCCATCCTCTGATCCATTTCCCCAAGGAGGGCAAGGAATCCCAAGGTGGGTCAGTTCAGTCTGGCATATTCAGTTGAGGTAGGTCCGATTCCCTCATCCCAGTATTAAGGCTGAGTTGGGTGTTCCTCTGTAGGGAATGGGCTCCAAGACTATGCCACAAGAACATAGTCTGATCCTACTCCAAGAGGTTCCACAAACTGCCCATGCCATTGACAGTCATCTACCTTTGGAGATTCCCCAGTGGCAGTTTTTGATTCAGTGAGTTCCCAAAAGCTCCAGCCAGCTATCTCTGTGGAACTCTTCCTCATAATCTGGATTCCTTTGCTCATATACACTCTCCTCTCTCTCTCTTTAGCTGGACTGGGAGTTCAATCTGGTGCTTAGCTATGTATCTCTTCTTTCGCCTCTATTCATTGCTGGATGAAGGTTCTAAAATGACACTTAGGGTGGTCATTCATTTTATTATAGGGGAAGTCTTGTTTAGGCACCCGCAGTCCGAAGTCCTTAATCAGAGGATAAGGACTCTTCCTTTGCCTGGTGGATTTGAGCACCAGTTGAGCTCAACTGAAGCTATGGCCTCCAAATCTCCCTTCACTGTGTTCTTGTGGATTGGAATGGACTTCATATGGCACCTTTCCTATGTGATATCTAGACAACTAAAGCAACAAGTGAGCTGCCTTCTCCTCACTCTTGGAAACTGGTGCATGCCACTTATGTTCCTGTAGCTCATTCGTACTGTTATCTGCCTACCCTCTCCACCCTACCTGTGGAATGATAGCATCTCTAGCATCTATGTCTCCCATAAGAGATACATTAGGTACTCTAATGGACTCTAGCAGAATTCTTGAAGCTGAAGTCTTGGGGCAGAAAGATAATGTGGATTCCAATCTCTCTCCCTGAGCTCCTTTAGTTTTTTGCTCTCACTGCTATCTTTATTTCTTAAATTCCTTCTCTGAGGATTTTAAGTTCAACGTTAGACACAGAAGCAATCAACTATGACTAGCTCTCCAAGTTGAGGAAGATCAAATTCTTATGTTATATCCCATGTTAAATAAATTACAAATTAAAATAATTTTCTTTTAGCATTCTACTTCTCTCATTGAACCTTGAGTGGTTCCTTAAACCTTTGGAAGGTGAAGACTCTTTGTAATTTTAAAGGGGTCATTTTCCAGATCATTAAGTATCTGTCTGTTTTTTGCTAAAACCTACCTGTGAACCTGCACTAGCCTTCACAATACCAGTTTTGTTCTCTAGGAGAAAGATACAGAGAGCTAGAAATGTAAACACTGACCTGGGGAGTAATGTGCACAGAATGAGAGGTAGTGGGAATCAGACCACAATGCAGGCACCACAAGTCTTCCTCAGGTTGGTGAGGAAGTGCCAGAGCCATGGCTCCTCTTAGAAGTCCCCATGTTGGGTGGAAATAACTCAGTGTAGTCAGCCTTATTCAGTTGTTGGCTGTGACACACATAGAAAGCAAAGCACAAACTGGGGGTGGAGACATATCAGCCATCAGTGTCATGAGATACTTTTATTTTTCATTTTTCCACTGTTTACCATCCCTTTTGGAGGAGTAATTTTTAGGCATTGTCCTCCAACCATTTCCCCATTGTGAAAATAACATAAGAGTTCTGCATGGATATTTAAATACTATATGTATATTTGTGCTGTATACAAGAAGGAGCAATTTTTTTTTCTCCGTAAGAATCAGTGTGTGTTCCCTTGGGGACAGCATAACTGCCATTAAGAATGCATGTTCTAGATTAAAAGAAATGTAATAGTCAGGTGCAGTGTATAGCCTTGAGTTGGAGCCTAGATTATTAAAACTGTCTATAAAAGGGCATTTATGGCCTTGTGGGATATTTTAATATGGACTGAATATTTTGTTAGGTGTGACTGTGTTAGTTTAACTGTTAAGGAATTTCTTTCAGTTTTATAGATGCATATAGATGTAAAAAAACAAAGAAATGCTGGATTAATGTCTTAGTTACCTTTATATTGCTGTGAACAGACACATGACCAAGGCAATTTACGAATGAAAGTATTTAATTAGGGGCTTCTGTAGTAGAGTCATAGTAGAGTCCATGATTATCATGCCAGCAGCAGACAGGCATGGTGCTGGATCAACTGAAAGTTTGCATCTGATCCACAAGTGACAGACAGACAGACAGACAGACAGACAGACAGACAGACAGAGATTGAGGCTTTTGAAACCTCAAAGTTCATCCCCAGTGATATACTTCCTCCAACAAGGCCACACCTCCTAATCCTTCCCAAATAGTTCCACCAGACCAAACATTTCGTAGGGACCAAACATTTAAATACACAAACCTAGAGACCATTCTTATTAAAACCACTACAGTTAGTGATGACATATCTCTTTATTAATGATGAGTGTGTCACTCCCATATGGAGATGAACTGAGTGATGGCCTCTGTGGGAGGAGCTCTGGATTTAGCACACCTACAAAGCAGACACAAGCTGATTCTCTGCAGGTAAACTAGAATGTTCTTAAGGACAAGTACAAATATTTAAAACTGAATAGAGAAGACTCAGAAAATGTTTACATGATTTCTTTTAATTTGGGATGCTTTATTACCTAAGGAGTAAAAACCTATTTTATCAAATAACATCATGAAATATTTATTCTAGTTATGGTCAATCATCTTATTTTACCTTAGGATGAAAATTTTCATATGTTAACTGAAAATATGTGGGGTTACATAACTTAAATTTCTTTGGGGGATTATATAAGCAAAATATTTGAAGATCTCTGGAATAGGATGATACATTTCAAATGAAGTAAGCCAGTTCTCTGTTTTCCCCTAGACTCTTTCCTTCTGAGGAGCCTAGAGGCTCCTACAGGCTCATAACACACCTGGAAGATCTCAGGCAAAATAACAACCATTAACTTATGTCCGGAAGAACCAAATTTATTTCTGTAAAATTTTTTTTTCCTTTTCAGTGGTAGATTTCCACTGTCACACAGCATAGTAGAAGGACTCAAGAATCTTATGTAAAGATGCAGCTGCTTCCTGTGCCTCTCTCCCTGGAGTTTATAAACGCCACTCCTTGGTTCTGCAGCCCTCCCACACCTCTGTTCCTGTTTGCTGAAGTTTAAATGAGAAATCATTCCAAATGTAAAGCATTAAGCTTCCTTTCTATTCTTTCTTTCCTTCTTTCTTCCTTTCTTTCTTTTTTTAATGTTTCCACTCAGTGTTAGATTGAGAAGTCAAATGCAAGGGGGCCATATGTTTTTATTTTAGATATGAGTAATTATAGGCATGCTGCTTTATGAAAAGTGTCTAGATAATCTCACATAGCACACTTTTAACCAAAATCCCTTCACATCTGGCATGGTGTATGTTCTTGCAGATTCCTGATACATCTGAGCTTTCCACAGCACTTAGTTATCTACTCTTCATGGTCTTAACTAGCTGGTATGCCTCCTGTCAGGTCCTGCATATCATTATTATTGCAGACTCTGGTTATCTAGTATTGGCCTAAGTTTGAAACATTCCAGAGAGAAATGCTCTAAAGTCAGAAGCAAAAATGTAACAAGGTCCACTTGCTGCAGCATTGGGAGATCATTAGAACTGTTAGGGTTTGCTTGGGCTGTATTCCTCAAATACCAGGCTTTTCTCTCTTAACCTAAAGCCTATATTTCCTGCTATTTGCCAAGCAGATTCTTCTTGGTGGCCCATTTTGATGACAAAATCTAGATTTTTTTTAAATGAAACCACTATCTATTTTTAACACACCCAGAAAAGGCTGTTTTATTGGATAGTTTTCATTGACACCCCCTCACTTAAAAGCCTTCAGCATTGTACCTAAGGTAAAATGTAAATTTTTGTCCTGGTAGTCTAAGGGCTGATACTCTAGTAGATGGTCCATTTAGCATTGTCCACCCAAAAGCTCTCCTTAATTTGCTCTTGGTCAAATGTTCCCACCTTCTGGAATATTCTAGCTACTTTCTTCCATTTTTCCCTATAAATATTTAAATTTCTCTTTAAATTTACCTAGATTTAGATTTCCATTGCTTCTTTAGTGTTTCTGCTCAACTGTCAATACATTTAAGTTAAGACTGTAACAAATCATCCCTACCTATCTCACGTGTCTTACCCCATATCTGTTTTAGTATTTTTATTTATTTATTTATTTATTTATTTATTTATTTATTCCATTACTCTTAACACGTACTTAATTTATTTATTTGTGTTGTGTTCATCTGCCTGCCCTCCCACCATAAAGTCAAGAATTTTTTTTCTTACAGGGTTGAGGATCAAATCCAGGGTCTTGTACATGCGAGGCAATTTTTCTGCTAGTGAGCTGCGTCCTCAGTCATGTGTAGGGAGATTTTCAAGTTCTGTTAATAAGAATCATGGTACACTCTGTGGTTAGAATAAGCTCTAATATATAGCAGGCACACAGTAGGTATTTAGGCTTGAAATAAATTGAGCCCTAAGAAATATTTAAGGACATTTAAAATGTGTCAAGCACCCTCTTAAGCTTTGGAGAGCTGGTTATGAATCAAATTCACAGTATCTTAGGAGGAAAAGGTAAGCTAAAAATGAAATGTTATCAAGCTGAAGTGGAGCAGGGTGAAGGAAACAGAAACACCGTCAGGCCTCTGCTGTGAGCTGGGCTTACTCACCATAGCCAGTACCCATTTAAGACTCACAGCTCATCTAAACATTTTATTTCCAATTTTACAGATAAACCAAGATTAAGACTAAGAAAACTTAGATATTCTCTCCCATTTTTTTTCTGCAACAGAAGGTTAAAATCAGAAGGGATATAAATCTAGTTCAGCTGATGTAGAAACCAGTATGCTTTGCAATATGCTGGGGACCAACTACATTGGGCTTGATCCAACAAAGCCCTTGTGGGGTGGATGATTTGAGTGATTTATGAGACATTTACAATATAGAAAGATGGTAGGATAGCCACCTTTTGTATAAAATTCCAAATCCAGAGAGCCCATAGGGCTCAGATGCACTCTCTCTCTGTCTTTCTCTCTCTCTCTTCTCTCCTCTCATTCTCTTTTAGAATACAACACTTATTCAATAAATATTTATTAAATATCTACTTTTTGTCAAAAAATGCTTTATACTCTGCTACTTTAGAAGTGAATAAAACTAAGTCCTTGTTTCCATGGAGTTTTTACTCTATAAATATTTTGTGTGATATTGTGAGAAAGCAGTATTTTTGGAATAAGGTGATAACCTCATCATATTCTAGTTGAGGACATGGTGGAGATCTGTTGAGATGCCACATCTTAGTAACTGCTCCGGGTTCCGCCGCCTGGACCGGTGCTCTCTGCAGCGTCCCAGCACACTCTGGAGCAGGGGGCAGCTGAACTCTGCACCTGGCCACACCCACAGCTCCTGCTGCAGCTGAGGGTATCTGCAAGGATCCCTACTGCGACCCCGAACTGAGTGAACTGAGCAAACCAACTGCAGGGGTCTCTGAGGGGCGGATTCGAACCCTGACCAGAGGACCAGTGCTCTCTGTGGCGTCCCAGCACACTCTGGAGCAGGGGGCAGCTGAACTCTGCACCTGGCCACACCCACAGCTCCTGCTGCTGTTGAGGGTATCGGCAAGGATCCCTACTGCGACCCCGAACTGAGTGAACTGAGCAAACCAACTGCAGGGGTCTCTGAGGGGCGGATTCGAACCCTGACTAGAGAGGTGACAGGAGACACACAAACCAAAGTGCCACGACTGACCAGGACACATCTAATCGTGAACCACTGAACCCATGGGCAAACGTCAGTGCAAGAAATTACATAATAATACAAAGGGCAATATGGTAACTCCAGAAGAGAGTGGCGATC